>WBMW01003643.1:0-161360 GCA_013396635.1 Penelope pileata | reverse complement strand
CAAGTCAGCTTTGAACTCTAGCTGGTGCTTGTTTAGTTCTGGAAGCAAGAGAAGATGCTACCCATCATAAGTGCTGTAGGTCACTGTTTCCCCACTGTCCTCCTTGTCCTGTGCCACAAGAGCAAGCTGGCCTCCTTTCCCAAATGTATTTTTCTGCCTCCTGGCTTCCAAGTGAGAAAGATAAATGTGATTTATTTACAGAACTGAAAGTCATAGGCTCAGCCCTGCTATGAACTATTGGCTTTTTATCCTGAAATCCAGGATCCGCGCCCCCCCTCCCTCCCACCCCCCTAGGCGGGAGGACAACAAGGGACACAGGGAAGACAATGGATCCTCAAAAAGCAGCAGGTTTAGTCCAAGCTCAGGAAAACAAAAAACAACATACCAACAAAAACATGTTGGTATGGTAACATAACATTTCTATGATAAGCGAACTCTCAGAGTTGGGGTAAACTGAAATTAAGCTATTAGAAATGGGGAAGGGGAACGCAGACGAAATCCTTCTGGCAGTTCATTTTCTATATGTTTAGCTGCAGTGGCCAGGATACACATGTACAACATTTCCCACAACACTTTTTTGCCTCATGTTTTGGGGGTATGGCAGAAAAGCGTGTGTCAGGAAGCATTGGGCAAGAGCATATTACAGCTTGCAAAGCCCTGCCTGGCACCAGTGCTCTCAGAATAAACTCTTTTCCTCTGCCACTTAACAAGACAAGTCTACCCTTGGCATCTGCCCTTTCTGCAGTATTTTTGGCTGTGAAATGTAGGATATCCTTCAGCATAATAAAAGTACTCAGTTCTCCATCTCCTGTGACCTAGGCATTCATTACGCACTGGATTACTGCTTATTTGGGTTCTGATAAGGGATGATGGTCTGAATTTTAATTCCTTCATCTATATTTTATCCACTGTAGGCTAAGAGGGGTCTGACTTGGACATTTTTCCACTACCTCCAGTCTTGCAGAGCATGCCCTGCCTTCCACTGGGGCCTCCCCCATTTCTGAGGGGGCAAAGGCCGTGAATCTCCATCATGTTGTGTAATGGCCGTAAACTTCCATCAAAAAAGCCACAATTTTCCTGAAAAAGCAATTTTGCTTCCGTGCAGATATACTATTTGAATTTTTTCTTGCAGTATGGAACGGGTACATGGATATAAACAGGTCCATTCCAAGCTTTCCTTTGTATGGACAGGAACACAAGCTTCAGCATTGCTATGCACTCCTTTATGAGATTCAGAAGGAAAACCACAGGGTAAAAACCCCACAGGTCTGGCAAGGGCTACAGGTACATAAACCTGGGTAGTGATATTTTTTTCTAGGGGGTGGCATGACAAAGTTGAATTGTGAAATATGTTGTTGAGCAGTTGATGAAGCATCAACAGCAGCAGATGAAGCAGGAGTGTTAAATACCTTGTAGGAGTAAGCCCTCGTGGAGGATCATTATCCACGGATCCCGTACCACTTATTCAGTTGGACTGTGAACACTAGCATGCTCTTTCCTACATATATCAGCCAATCATCTGCTATCCCTTATGAAAACCACTGGCCTCAACACTCTGCATTGTGTTGGCATGACTGCCAAGGCAATATGACCAGCCAGGATTGTGCATACGTGTTGGGGATCATGGCTGCAGCAAAGATTCAAAAGGAAGGAAACCATTTTGCACTTTATCACTGCTGGTGGCAGTCTGCAGTCTGAACATATATCTCTCAATAACCAGATTTTGGGCCAAAAGAAGATATCTGCGTGAAATGTAAGCTTCACACAAAGGAAAAAGGATAAAGAGATAAGGTAGCACTGGAATGGAAGGGTGAGAAGGGAGCCTAGTACATTCAAGTCGCCATGAATGAGCTTGGGAATGACTGAAACAAAAGCAGGAGGAAACACTCCTAACCTGTCTGCAGTCTGAGAGATGCCCTGCAGCACACATGTATCCAAGTCTAACTGCTGGCATGCCAAGTTTGGTGAGACTCTTCTGCTGCCTTTAAAAGCCAAAAAATTGTGACTATTATTTGTTTGCCAAAAATGAATGTTATGAAATTATTGCTGTGCACTTGATGTTTTAAATGTATTATCCGATTAAAACCCAGTAACAGCTGCTACCGTACACTAAACTTCCTGTAACTAAAGATGCACAAGCCCTGGAGATTCAGCATTACGTGAAATAGATTCATTTAATATAATTGAACATAATTGTGCATGTAATGTTTTAACGTAATATTATTCAGCAGATGTGCAAATAATAGCTAGGTTATTTGCCACCAGCCAAATGCGGGTGATACGATGGCAGAGGCATCATAACACTCAGCAAGACAAGTTCATTAGTCTGAGTGGCTGGACCAATGTGCTGGAACTGAGATGTGGTGGTGGCCTGCGGATACCGAAGTGTGACTGAGGAAACACCAATGCTGCAGGCTGACAGAGAGCATGTAATAAGCTTACTTGCCATCTGTTGGTAGGAGACCCTGAGCATTACTTTCAGAAAGGCAGCTGAAGTAAATCTTCATGATGAGGAACCCAGAATGAGTTCATTGCCTAAAACTGGAGCTATAAAGTCAGAACTTGTTTGTCTGATGACTTTGGATTATCTGATGAGATCTACTTAGAAAAAGAGACACAAAAATCAATTTTAATTTATCAAAATTCTGGTCTGAAGCATGTTTCAGACATGCTTTTATTTTAAGGAAGCTTCCTGTACTGAAGAAAACATCACTCATAATTACAAAATGCAATTGCTGTGAACTTAGGAAAATAAATTGAGGCAAAGGAGGTAGCCAAAATTAAACATATCTCTATCAACAGTGCAAAGAAAAAGAAAACAAAAAACTGTAATGCCAGCATTTGACCCATCTTCTTGTGGTCCTTTTTCAACAAACATAAAGGAGTCAAATTATTTCTGTATATTGAGAAATTAATAAAATTATGCCCATGGACTTTCATTAGAAATTGGTTGCCTGTCTGTACTTCTTATGTGTCTAAACACCTTTCAGTGTGGCTTCTTGAGAGTCTGCTGTTTAAACTCTGATCTTGCCATACTGAGGTCAGTAAGACATTTGCCTGTCTAATGACCAGGCTTCCTTCTTTTGTCCTGTTTAAAGAGAGAACACCATGGGCTTAATAGTAATTGATGTAGGAATACAAAATAAAGCTGTGCATTTGTGTGGTGGACTGCCTCAGACACTTCACACGGTAGAGGAGAATATTGGCTGCTGTTAGGCAGGGGTTATCCATGGTGTGTGTTTGATCTGGAATGTTGGGGATGGCTGCTAAACCTCTCGTTTGTGGCAGCGTGAGAAGATCTAACACTGATATTTGAATACAGCCAAGTGGGTAACAGAATAATAAGGGATAAAAGGGATAATAGATAGTCGAGCAGGGTGACAATTTATAGAGATGTTATGAATCGTGCTGGCCAGTTCCTTGGGGATTTCTAAAGGTCTGGAGAGTGAGCTAAAAGGTAAGAACTGCTGGGTGATGCTAACTGGAACAGAATATCCTCTGCAATGAAATGCTATCCTCGGCATGACTGCAATATTCATTTTTATAACACGTACTTGTAAGCTGAAGCCTACCTTCACTATGGCTAAAAAAAAATCCAAGCCTAGGAAGTTGTCAGTTCAGGCAGAGATGCTGCCCACAACCAGACAGCTACAGGAGAGTACTTCTTTAGCAACATGCTTCTCTTCATCTAGTGAAAGATGGTACTTTGTCACTTCTGAGAGCTTCTGAAGGCATTGCTCTTTCTGAGTTGTGATGTGTTCAGAAAGGTCTATCAAGCCAACATCAGTGAGTGCAATATGGGAATGCAGCAGCTGCACTATCAAATGCCTTTGATTCTCTTCCTTCATTGGATTAATCTGCTAAGAAAGATTTGAGTTTGAATTTGAAACCACACAACCTTTCAGAGCAAGGAGGAATTTGAACTTCATGTTAACAGTGGGTTCAAATGCTGACTAGGATGCAGCAAAGAATTTGTGTATGTGCATCTGACACTTCAGCACTGAGTGCTGTAAATGTGGGTTTACATATGCTTTTCAAATCAAATAATACTACTCAAAACCAGAAAGATTTGTTGTGTTTATCCAGTTCAATCTCATGATTATCAAAAGCCATGAAATACTGCCCAGAGGTTTTTAGCATGAAGCAGTAAAGTTAGATAGTAGATGGATATCAGATCTATCTCCTAAATCTTCTCTCACCATTTTAATAGAGGAAAGGAAAATATTAGCCCAATGATCTTCTTTTCATGCTTAATTTAAAACAGTTTTATTATGCAATTTCCTTTTCCAAGGAAAGAAGAAGACCAGAGACAAGTCTGAACATCAAATGTGGATCTGTATGTTCCCCACTGTATTCATGAGCGGGGTACCTACCTCGTGGATGCTGCACAGGTGGGACACCTGTCTGGGATCACAGGAGTACAGTCTGGATGAAGTGCCCTCTACAGCAGATTCAGCTGACACTCTCGTTTGTGTAGCTCTTAAGTTCACAGAGCATACATTCATGGATCATTCTGTGGTCTTACTAAGTCACATTTTGTCACAGGCTGGGATACAGAGTGCTGCAGCTGCAGTGACAGCATGTTTTCAAAGTCAGTCTGCTTTCTTTAAAAACCAGGATCTTTATCGAACGTGTGTTTGCTAGAAAAATATGACCTTAGCTTCTCACATTTTACTCTCAAATAGATTGAGCTTTTCCTGATTGTCTGTTACAAGGTTCAGTAGGGTCACATTTGCAAAAACTGGAGTTAGAGTGGGACCCTGCAGACCAGCACATGGTGTCTTGGGCAAGAGAGGAGGAGTTTAGCTCACCTCTCTCTGCTGCACCCCAAGATCACTGCAGGAGAATGGTTGCTTTGTTGAACATGTCCTGTTGTACACCCCAGGCATGCTGTCATGCCTGGAGAAGGTGGAATCTCTCTCTCTTAAAAAAGTCTTAGAACAACATACTGCAACAATCTTCCCTGCCAAAACTTTCTCCACTGCTAGTCTTGTCGTCTTTCCCAGCTTACAAATGCCAAGCATTGTCCATTGTATTCAACAGATCACTGCTTTTGCAGTCAGCCAAAATAAGAGTTACAGCACTTTGGCCTTTTGCAGAAATGACTTAATTTGTCTTAATGGCGTAAGTCCAATAATGCATAGATAAGCAGTTTTATGCATAGGTGCCCCACCTACTTTAGTTCCTTAAAGGGTTGTCACGGCAGTAGCACAGATACTGCTTTGATCCTAGAATCTTCTGTTTCCTCAGACAGACTGAATTAAGCCATCTGTGCAAGTCTTCCCACTTGGGAATTCCCACTGGGTTTCTACCCTGGCCAGCCATTTGGACAGGTAAATAAGTATTTCTCCTTTAAATTTCAAGCATTTGATTTTCACTTACCCACAAGATGGTAATTGTTGGAAATACAGGTCTTGTTAAGCACATAAACCTTAACGCATCACATGCTATATCATTTTCTTTTACATTAGCATAAAAGCTGAAATTAAGCGTTCATGATCAGGAATTGATCGCATGCAATCTTGCTCTCTGCATATTTGTGTATAATCATGGAGGGATGGGCATGCAGATAAATGCACTTGGTGTCTTGCTGATGAGGAAGTGTTCAACATGACTCCTTCTCCATGAAATCTCTCTGTTGTTCTGCTTTATCCTGAAAAACACCTGTGCTGGGGGAGTGGTGAAGTTAGATACTTTCTGTGCATCCCCTTAAGTGACTGCGGATACTTGTGGCTGGAAGGCACGCTATACATGTAAGATATTATTATTACTTCTGCTAATAATAATAATTCAACCCCAGAATAACGTTTACAGGTGAGTTATTATAATATCCTAAACAAATGGGTAGATGCAGTGGTAGAACTGCTGACACAAGCTTCCTGTAACAAGACAACGCCAGCAAGCATTACTATAATTCAAGCAAGGGCCAGTCAAAATGATGCAGCCCTTGTGTTGACGTGTTGTATACGGTTGTGAGTATTGGTGCCAGCTGTGTCATAAACCACTCCCTGGAAATAATAACCCTGACAGATAACGGAATGAATCAGCATTTTCTCCTCAATCAGAATGTTTTGTAAGCCTGACTGTGCAGTCTCAATATTCAGTAAGTGGTATTTTCAACTCCTTCTCCATCAGAAAAGTTTTGGCGAGGTTATGTCCTCTACTTAATAAAGTTGGCAAGCTTTATTTTCTCCCACTTTCTGAAGTTTTGCATAGAATATCTCCTAGCTGAGAGACAATTATGCAGGGAATAGCAGTCTCCTCATGGTAGCCCTGACTGCTGCATGGCTGCGATACAGGAAAGCTTGTCTGGAGCTGAAGCCCCATGCCCTAAGCAAAGCAGGGACTCGAAGCACACTCATCACGTTAGCTCATTTCTGTAGGCTTGTGGGAGCAGAGGCTGTTTCTATATACGCACTTGTCACGCATGCCTCTTGGCTCACAGAAGAAAGGATTTGGGTTTGATTTGGCAATGCCATGAGCGTTTGTAAGCTCTATCAAAAAATGCAACACATCCCAACAACAGATAATAGATATCCTCAGTTACAGTTCAATGAGTAGAAACTGAGCATGTTATTATCTGACAATTAAACTCAGTTGCTGGAAGTTTTGGAAAGAGGTGTCTCAAGTGAAAATCCACCCCAGTTTCTTCCCAGGTCAAAACTTGGCCTTTTCTGCGTAGAGGAAGCCAGAAACATGACACTTCTCGGCCTCCTCACAGTGTGGGTTTAGTTGTTTTTCTTCACTATCTTTTTGGCTTACAAAAACTCAAAAATAAGGCTATTCTGGAAAATAATTATGAAACTGGTTTTCAGTGCATCTTCTGTCAATACGCTTTAGATTTTTGCTTTGTCTGGAAACATTCAGTTGTCTCTTCTCAAAAGTAGAGTTCCTCACAAGGCTAAAGGTACGTACTGATACGTTTACCATGATTTTGGAAGCAAACAGAAGTTCTTTTTCTATTAAGCTTGTTAGCAATGTGAACTTTCCTGACAATTTATGCAGAAGTCTTTCATTAAAAAGACTAATTATTTTTATCTTTAGCATTTATTTCCTCCTCTTTTTTTTTTTCCCTCAACAACCCTATTAAGTATATTTCTCTAAGCCTCCCTAGTGTTCTGAAGTTACACTGGTTTCTGTACACAGGCAAAAATGTTGTAATGCTTTAATTACAGCTAAAGAACACAAAACTAATTTAGTCTCCAGCACATATTAACATTTCCAGAACAGCTAAACTTTCAAAATTCAAGTTCTGCCTGACAGGTAGTAGCTGCTTTCCACAGACACAGTTAGAAAAAACACCAAACTGTCAGACTCATTCTTAACTTCAGTATAAAGGCACTTCATTCGTCAAGTAGTAAGATGGGAATTTCCCAATATCTCCACCTTTAAGCAAGAGAAAATGAACAGTATTTGAGTCAGCAGCAATACAGAATAACACTATATTACTTCTTTGCCAGGATGTCCTTTCTAAAAAGAAGCACAATATGACATTTTCCCTGCAGAATTTATTGGGAAGCTTTTCATCAAAAATTGGAAGTTTTTAGTTAGAAACATCTTATATAGTGGATGGCTTAAAACAAATACTTCAGAAATACGCACCTATGGGAGACTTAGATGGAAATATACTTCATAATAAATATAATCCCAAATAATAAAGAAACTAAGATGGTGGGAAAACCCCAAATGGAATTGTGAATATTTTTATTCCTGTCGGTAATGTGCATGTAAGCAAGAGGCAACTGTGGTGCTACTCCATATAGAGAGAAGAGTATATATGTATATGCTACACATATAGAGAGAAGAGTAAGACTAGAACCCACTGGGGCACAGGACATAGGAAAGACTGGCAAGTGAGTTTTGTGGAGCCCTGCAAACACAGGGTGTGTACACACATGCAGATGCACGTGTAGGACAAACTCCTTGTGCTGACTTTGAAATGGAAATTAAAACAAGATTAAAAGTCTAACTAAGAAAGCAGTGAGATCATAGGTTTTCTCTTCTTTGTGTTTTATGCAAAGCTTTTGCTAATGTAGCAAAGTAAAGAGGCTGCTTGTTAAAACAAGAAGAAATGAGAGCTTTTCTTTCTTTTAAATCTTACACAGAAAGAGAAGAAAAACAACAACAACAACAACAACAACAAAACTTATCTGCTTTTACTTTCCAAAGATAATATGGATTGGTTATTTGTGCCTACACTTCAAATTTCTCCTCCCACAATCTTTTTATAATGGAAGTGAAGGTAGAAAAACTGCCAAATAAGCTGTGTTGTCCTTCCCTTAGTTTGCTGTAAGTGCAAAGCCATTATAGTTTTCCTGTTATCTCAGCAATATGTTGCCTTTCTTTTTCTTGTAAAAGCTGTGTATTTGCCTTACACTGTGGGAGAGAACGAAGTAAAAGTGGTGGTTTTACAGGGTGTATTTTCTGCACAGGCAAGCCAAACTGCTGTGATAGTGGATGATCTATTCAAGCATTCCCTTTGTCTATGCCCATTGCAAAGTGAAAATCTAAATTGCAGTTCTCCTCTGCTTCCCTGTGGAAGGTGATAGCCTTCATGGAAGTTCTGGCTTCAGATAGCAGCAGGAGGGTTCACAAAGTTCACACTAAACAGACATTTGCCTGTCTGTTCAAATTGGCAAGACCTGCTCTGTTTTCAGCTTGAGATTTTGCTTCAGAGATGTTAATTGTTTTCAGAATATTTTCTGATAGCATCTAATATTGATAGAGGTGGCTGCTTGAAGTTTGTTCATCTTTTAACTCCTATGGCATTTTTGTCTCTGGATCTGCAAAATAGTGGTTAAGGGTCTGTCTGAGCTACTGAAAGAAGCATAGGGAGAATTCAGGTTGTTTGTGTAACAATTCATTTTCCAAAATGAGTGGAGGTCTTGCTCCAGCAGTCATCCTGATAGTCCAATGACAAATTTCCAAAGCTATCCCAGTCAAATTGTCAGTGTCCATGATCTCCAGTGTGGCTGTAGAATCATAATATCACTGCTGCTTTTGGTAATTAACACATCTCTTCCAGCATGGATAGCAGTGACATTTACAGCAGAGAAATTGAGGCTAAAGGATTGAGGATAAAGACCAAGTGTCCTACTCCAAGACGCAAATGGGGAAATTTCTCAGCCACAGAGCAGCTTCATAGGTTGGTAATCCTGCCTGCGGCAGGTGGGTTGGTACTGCATATCTGTTGAGGTCCCTTCCAACCCAAACCGTTCTATGATTCATAAGGACAGCTTTATAGCCAAAGGACCTCTTGTCTTTCTCTTACTCTTACAGAACCAACCCTCCCTTGTCATTAAATGTGGGAGCTGTCGCTAGCATTGGCCATGCCCCTCCTGATCCAGGACTACTTCTTGCTCCAGACCAGGTGTCCACACTGTGACACTGAAAATTCAGCCCCATTGCAGCCATGTACACAGATCAGCCAGAAAATCCTGACTTCCTGCATGAAGTCCTGCATAGTGGGTGTTTGGAAACCTCTGTATGAAGGTTTCCAACAGTGAAAAGACTGTGTTCTGCCCTGCCAGTGGGATGGACTTGTTGATCTGAACTTCCTGCTCTCTAACAACTGTCTGATCTTGTGCTGAGGACTGTACAGTTGACGTTCTCTGACATCCTGTGTTTTCATTATGGATTTAAAACATACTCCTTAAAGTCCCTTCTGTACATCAGATACAAGAACAAATTTCAAGATACATCATCTTAGACGAGAAGAAAGGGGAAAATGGGGGCAGGAGGTGAATGCAGATGATGCTAAGCTGATCTGTAGCACAGTTATGACAGCAGATCTGCTTCTGCACTTCCTGTACATCTTGGAAATGCTTATCTTTGATTGCAACAGGACAGACATAGGTCAGTAGTTTTTAGGAAGCCCTGCCTTTATAAATGATCATCCCTACAAGCAATCTCCTGTGTTTAAATAGAACAACTCATAGCCAGTGGGAGATTTATAAGATACTCTAGGCCAAACAGTGACCCATGAAGGATGCTCTGTCTTGCTTTAATTTGGCATCCAACCAAGCTGTGTCTGCACTGTTACAGAGAAATCTGCAACCCAGTTTTCGTATGTGTGCTTGCATTTGTGTGAGCTGAGCTAATTGCTAGGGCTAAGCATCTTGAGACTGAAATATCTGTGTCTCTGTGATGATACATGAGTGTCTGAAAGATGTCAGATCCCTAATCAAATGCCTTCTGCCTTGGGGGCTGCTGGTAACTGCTCCACAGCATTACTCATTCTGTCAGGTAGCTTTGCAGAAGCTCACAAATGCAGGAGAGTGAAAAATTAGATGAAAAGACACTTCTTTTATCCAAAGATACAATACCATGGTCCCAATGGTTTTGACATACTTTGGACTGGTTTTCAGCAAATATCCCTACAAGAAGGATAGACTCAGTCATTGAAAGTCAGCTAATCTGACTTGTTCACACATGCAGATACAGTGGCTTACATCAAGAGATCATCAGGCCCTTGCCTTCTCACCAGGGCATGATGCTGTGCTTGTATGATGAACGACAATACTTCTTCATGCAGAGATAGGTCTCTGAATGTTCTGAATATGTGCTGAAAAGTAAAATGTGCCTTAACACTGCAAGCAGTGCTTATGAAAAAAAAAAAAAGAGGAAGTAAAACCACAGGTTTTATATATATGCCCTTGAAGAACTTTTTCTAGCCTGTGTTATACACCATACTTTTATACTGCAGCTTAATATACACGAGAAATTTCAGAGCTGTTGAGCATGCAGATTTTCCTAGGGGATGAGCACAAGGTTATTTAGCACAGGTGTTTCTGTAATTGCACAGTACTCCCTATTCATATGCCCACAAGCTCTTATTCCCTTGTGAGTGACGCTGTTGT
Source organism: Penelope pileata (assembly GCA_013396635.1). NCBI lineage: Eukaryota > Metazoa > Chordata > Aves > Galliformes > Cracidae > Penelope > Penelope pileata. The sequence continues at coordinate 150,501 of WBMW01003643.1, read as the reverse complement.
GTAGCATTAGAGCACCAGGTTCTAATAGAAAGCACAAATAATGTTGCTTTACAGTGACCCTCTCCGTGAGTCATCTTTCATATCACGAATGCTTGCATCTCAGAGTAGGTGCTTTTGTGGTAACTGTTTTTCATGTAAGTGTGTGTGCATGGTTTTCCTCCAGATGTAGTTTTAGACAATAACACAGCTCACAAGCCAGATTTGTGCAGAGCAAGACAAATGACAGAAAAACCCATTGATTCAAATGCTGCAGGTTATTACTGAAATTGCATACTTGCTCCCCATATTTAGGTATCACAACTTGCATTGGGCACATCTCTCCCAAAATGAAAAACATCAGGATACTCCAAAGAAGCTGAAGATAACAGCCGTGTGACTACCTTAGTTGTTGTCACACTGATTCCATTTCACAAAAAGTTGTGTGTCTCACTGCATTTGGCATAGATGTAGATGTACTACGTCTGTAAATCTGACACTTGCATCAGTAAATGAGCAAGCAAAAGGTAGTCTGTCAGATTTCTTCCACTGAAACTCTTGTATACCTTTTGATATTTTCACTTGTACATCTGCCAAATCTCTTCACTAACATAGCCCAGAGCCCATAGCAGAAGGAACGCAAAAATTACTGGTTTCTGTTAGTATGGATTTCATTTTATTTTATAAAATCACATTATTTTAGAGACTGTGATAAGACAATAAGAATAATAATTGCTTTTTTCCTCTTAAATTTAAGCCAAGCACATGCGAATTCATTAGGCATCAACAGGATCTGGCTATGCTCAGCATTTCTGATAATCAGCCCAAGAAGCTGCAGATAGTTCCTGAGCTGGTCAGTGTTACGTTACCCACTGTTGCTTGGTACATATTTTTATAGAATGGTGTCACTATTCACTATTATTCACTGCAAATTTTTTAAAAATACAGAGCACAGGAGACAGCTGCCTCCATTGCTCTTCAATTCTATCATTCCTGGATTCAGTTGCCTTAGTAAACACCAGGTTCTGTAATGAAAATTAGTTAGTTTTCCCCTGCTCTGCTGCAGAGCGTCCCTCCTGATTTTGGATCCCAGCAGTCTTCCTTAATTACTAATTAGTGTTTCTTTCAGTTTCTTCGCACATCAGTTGTGTCTGATGCTGAGGATTAACTCTGCAAGTTAACTTAGCACCTTTGCTAATTGCCCAACAGTGCTGTGCTTTGGTTTATTTATTATTTTTCCAGTACTTTTGAAGCACAGCAACTTCAATAACCCTTTCAGATGCACTGCTTCAATTAATGATAATGTTCTCGGTTGCAAGAGAAAGAAGTTTGCATTCTCTTTTTTGTGGTACATTTTTTACCATGTAGTGAAGGAGGGGTGATACTGACTGAGGTTACAAGCTGTAAATGCAGAGTTGAAGGGGCACAGGAACATAGGACGGCAGGGGTTGGCAGTGGAGGGTAGAAAACAGTTGGGAGTGTGATCTGGGAAAAGAGTCAAAGATGACTTACCTTTAAGAAATAATCTGCAATTGGGCTCCCTTGTGGTACTGGGAATTTCCTACTCTAACCACACTTCTAAGGCAGCAGAATTTGAAAAACATACTTTCTGTGTCACAGTTCCCCAAGGCCCTCCCGATGTACGCCTGAGATCTCACACGTAGAGGAATAAGCCTGGTTTAATGCATACTGGCTTGGTAGGTGTGATATCTACCTGAACACATTCCTCTTGCTATCACCATCCAACAGTAAGCATCAGAGGAAAAAGCCCTTCTTAACTGCAGGTAAATACTGGAAAGGATAAAAATCGGAGAGCAAATGTAAAGATCTAGATCTGAAGTAGTATAGAAGGGTATAGGAAGGCACGATAGGAAAACATATATTGTTCACCTTGCTAGCATGCCGTTGCTGTTATTACATCATGTCTTATGCAAATGCTCTTCGTGATGCATGTTGCTACATTTCTGTGAGCCACAAACTTACATCTGTTGCCATAGCTTGGAGCCCTCATTTGTATTTTGTGCTATTTATTTTGACTCAGCAAGAGGAGCTTGGAGGAGAAGGAAGTCTGAAACCAAGAATGGAGGTAATTCAGGAGCAAGGATGGAAGTAGGTAGATTTCATACCACTTTTCACAAGAAAGTAGCTGCTGCTTTGCCATTTCACTTCCCACTTCCCAGTCCACTGCAGGCCTGTGGGTCCCTTCTCTTCCAAGGCAGAGTCCAAAGGGCAGACCAGTCGGGCTGCTGCCTGTCTTGAGCGACAGCCAGCAGCCCAGGGCCACTAAGCCATGCAGCACAGCATCCCCTGAGCTGGCATCCCTCCCTCTGCGCCACTATCGTACGTGCTCAGGCCTTGCACTGTGCCATCTTGCTCTCCTCCTTAGGCTTTCTGCTGGCTGGTTTTTGGAGCTTTCCTCCACGCAAAGCCCTGCTGGATGAAAGAGAGAGGAAGCCTCTTTGCAGTTAGCAATGCTGTTGAGTTAGAAGAGTGGCAGCCTCCAGAGGGGACAGAGCTTTGCATCTCCCCACATGATGCACTTTCAAGAGGAACTACCACTGAGCAGCGCTGGACTGGGGAGGAAGGAAGAAAAGTGTGCTTACAGTAGGCTGAAATTCAGTAGAGCAGCTTGCAAGGAGAGGCAAGGTGGGAGAAAAAAAAAAGGAGGTTGAAAATTGAAAATTGTAACTGGAACACAAAGGAAAGAAATCTATGTTCAGAAACAAAATGATAGTCTGGAAAACGGAAAAAGTTTTAACAGCAGGTTTTGTAATGTCAGGGGAAGTTAGGTTTGAAAGTAATTTTTCTGAACTGATCAGAACTCTTTGAATTTGCAGAACTATCACCTTCAGATGATCTCAACTGGCTGCAATTAAATGGCCTGAAGAATAGAGTAGTACTTAAAGTCAATTGCATCTCTGAAGAACAATGCTGAAATGAGGAGCCCAGCATCTGTCAGCAAGTACAGAATGAAATGAATGGGACCTGAAGATGTTGTATCATAAAAAGGTGAGTTTGTGAAAGCAACTACAACAGAAAGCCTCTGCTAAAAAGGCCTGCGTAAGATAACACTCTGCCTTCTACTTAGAAGAATCTTAGATATGATTATTAGAATCAAAGAGCTCTTCCATTAAGTATGCCTTCTCAACGCACCCATCAGACATACTGACCAGCAGCATGCAAGCCCTGGACAAGCACCGAGAGGGAAGGCAGGGTGCAGCATCAGGGGATGGCAGCCAGGAGTGGTCCTGGGGATGGCGGCAGTGCGGTGCTCAGGAGGCATTTCCCAGCTGCAGCCAGTGCAGGCAGGACCAGCACACCCACGGCTTGTGCCCTTCGTTGGCTTAGGCCAACTCTGAAGTCTCACTGAGTCTTACAAATGAAAACAAGTAAAGAAATCTTCCTCATGAGAAACATCCCAAACCAATTCCGGGACGCCCCTTGAAAGTGCCTGCACAGTAACGCGTGCAGTGCAGGAAGTGAACAGGAAGGGTTAGAAATGTGTGTACAGCTGCAGGGCTATGACAGGATTGGTGTCATGGAGATGTGGTGGGATGGCTCCAAGGAATGAAGTATGACAATAGAAGGATATAGGCTCTTTTGGAAGGACAGGCTGGGGACATGAGGAGAGGTTGTTGCTTTCCATGCGAGAGCCCAGCTGGAGTGCATGCAGCTCTGCCCAGGGATGGATAAGGAGCCAACTAAGAGTATATAGGTGAGCATTAAAGGCAGGACAGGGTTAGGAAATGTTAGGGTGGCAGGGCTGCCCTCCTACGCTTGGACAGTGCAGGGCTTCCAGAGGCGCAGCAGCCTCTGGTCCACCTGGCTGCACAGGCGCACAGTGGAATTAGTGGGCCCAGTGATGAGCCAGGCAGGGCTGGGGAAACAGGCGATGCCAAGGAGATGAACACAGAGAGCAGATGCTGGCAGCTCTACAGCATGACCCAGCACTTGACTGGCCCCTGGCAAAGTGCCCTTTGCAGCCTGGACACCTTCATGATGAAGGTGATGTGTTCATTGCTATCCAGTGTTCATCAATGACCATGGCTGCGCTGTGCTGCTGGCCAGTTTGCAGCTGCTGTGGCAGGCCATTTCTGTCCAGCCGGGCATGGCAGAGGGTCACAGAAAAACTGGAGGCCTGGTCTCTGCTTCACTGGATGGGGCTCCAGATGTGCTCATTGGTGTGCCAGCTGCCTCTGCCACAGCCTCTTGCTCAAGGCTGTCTTCCCACTCCCACAGAAAACAGCCGTGGCTGTCACACTCCCAAGTAGGAGCAGCCCTGATTGGTGGGATCTCAGTGATTTGATTATCATCATTAGCACCTCTGGTGCCCCCTCATCAGCACTGGATGCTGGTGGTGTCTCCTGTCTGGGGCTGTTCCCAGCGCCGAGGACCAGCACTAGGGCTCTTCTTGCCGCTGCTCCCACAGTCCTGGTGGTTGCCTGACTATTCAGGCATGCCAAGCTGAGTGGCTAGGATATGGCATGCGCAGGATGGAGATGGGGTGCAGGGACTTGCAGGGCTGGCCCCTGGCTCTCAGCCCTTGCTGCCATTTCCTGATAAGCACTGCTTTGAGGATATTGGACAAGCTCTAAGAGTCTGATGGTTCTGGTGCCCACAGCACCAGGGATTGTGGCAGGGCTGTCCTCTGCGGATTGGCCTCTTGCATGGCTGCGGAGAGCCTGTAGCGCGGCTGGCCCTCTTCTTTGAGAGCTGCCAGTACCCTCAGGTACGTGCTCCCTGCCCTGGCCAGGAGCAAAGGGGCTATGGCTGCAGCAATGGGCAGAGGGGCCTGCTGCTGTCGCCTGCCCCAGCACCTCATGGGGCTTCTCCAGCTCCTTGGCGATGGGTGTGGTGGGGGAGCGGCCACGATCCCTGGTACAAGCCCCAACCCAGCTGGGACACCCCACATGCCCCAGGGCTGTGCTCCCATCCCTACAGACATAGCAGTGCTCTCGTGCCAGGGCTGCCCCTTACAGAGCCTCTCAGCCCATTCCTTGCAGGCCAGCTCACCCCCTCACCAGCTTGCCTGGCTCACCCTTCATCCAGCAGGCTGAGGGTCTGAGTGCAGCTGCTGGAGGGATCCACCTTGTCCCTGTGAATCCATGTGTGCTGCAGGTGGCACTTCCACCCTTCCCAGCTGGAGAGGGGAGCAAGAGCAGGATGTTCATGTTGGTGTATCTGTGCCCATGTTCCGTGGATATCTGTGCCACAACACTACTCCGCATCTCCACCTCTTCAGAAGGAGAACATCTGATGAAAAACTCATAGGTGGAGCTAAGGACAGGGAGATCACTCACCTGTTACGGTCATGAGCAAAACAGGCTCAGCATAAGGGAGGTTAATGGAATTTAATCTGCAGGTTCTGGGAAATAGGAAATGGGCATTTTGGACAGTGAATGACTCTTCTCCTCTGCTGCTGCTTCGCTGACTTCAGCAAGGCTTTTGACACTGTCTGCCATAACATCTTCCTAGATCAGCTACGGAAGTGCGGGATAGATGAGTGGACAGCGAGGCGGATTGAGAACTGGCTGACTGGCAGAGCTCGGCAGGCTGTGATCAGCAGCGCAAAGTCTGGTTGGAGGCCTGTGGCTAGCGGTGTTCCCCAGGGTGTCCGTACCAGGACTAATGCTCTTTCATATCTTCATCAATGACATTGGTGACAGTGGGATCAAGTGCACCCTCAGCAAGTTTGTGGATGACACCAAGCTTTGTGGTGTGGTCAACACACCCCTGCACTCAGAGCCCAGACACACACGAGCACACAGATCAGACAGCCCTTAGCCAGAACAGAGTTAAGAAAGGATTTCTTTATTCAGGAGCCTCCATCCTCAGGATGGACCATTGGTGGCAAGCCGCAGCGTGCACTGTGGCAGCAGGGCCTGTGGGGAGTGGAGAGCTGCAGGCGAGCAGTAGGTCAGATGTCCTGGCGGCAAAAGCAGCCTCTGGTGCTCACAGGCAGCCTGCAGAGCAGGCAGTTCGCCTTCTGCTTTGTCCACCAGAGGACACAGCTCAGGCAGCACTGCTGTTGGCAGGCTGTGATGTAAGAGATGCGTGTTTTGCATCAAGGCAGATGGGGCATGTCCACACAATTTGGCCAAAGAGTTCAGCTGTGGCCAAGTGGAGAGAGACCTTTATCAAAGATGAGGGGCTCCACTACCCCCAGGCAAGTGCTCCCTGCACTGGCCAGAAGCAGAGGGGCTGTGGCTGCAGTCTTGGGCAGAGGGACCAGCTGCTGTCATGCCTTGCAGGGCCCCAGCTGTCTGTAAACAGCACCATCACCAAAAGGTGAAAAATACAGCTTTTGAGTCACAAGATCTTTTGGTTGGTGTGGTTAATAAGGCATGAGGTGTACCTGTGCATGGCCCACATTCCTCTTTGCTTGGTGAAGTTAGATTCAATTCCGTCAAAAGTTGCTGGTTGGAGTTAGTGGTCTTTTCCCCTGAAAAATCTAGAATTAGAATCTAAAGTCTAGATGTAGGTAAGAAATGAAAAGGGTAATTATTTCTCCAAAACACCATCCCAAAGATGAGTTTCCACTCTTAAAACTAACAGGTGTGTAACACATGGAAAGTCTCTGGAGCTGGCCCTGACAGACAAGAGGATCTGTTTGACTAGGGGGCTCAGTGCAGTCTGCCAGCTCCGTGACGATCAGGATACAGATGTGAGGGATTACATGGGGAGCCACCTTCCCAGACCCTACAGAATCCAGCTGCGCTGTGATCATTTTCTTCCTGTGGCTCCACCCAAAACACCACCACCCTCCCTGCACATTCAGCCTCAGTGCCTGCCCAACTTCTGCTCAAAATCAAACACCTCAGAGGGAAAGCAGAGCACCAGTTATCCCCAGGTATCTCCCTGAAAACTGCATAAAGAATGCTGACACAAAGACCTGTCCGAAACTTCCCCTGATTTTAGCAAGGCCTGGATCAGGTCCGTGAATGAAACACCTCCCTGCTCCTGAACCAGAGCAGCCGGGAACATGCTCTCTACTGCAAAGCCGCCAGGAGCCTCCAGCTCTCATCCAGCATACTCAGTCACCACGGATTGCTGGAGCAGGGGACACAGCAAGGATTTGGCAGTGGGGAGGCAGCACAGGCAGCTCTATGAGGGGAGACGGGCCGGCGACTCCGCAACCAACTCGGGCTGCGCCCCGCTCTTCCGGGGAGGGCCTGGATGTAGCCACGGTGACGTCATCAGGCGCTGCGGACAGATCCACAGCGACGCTCGGGCGGGAGGAGGGTTGCCCGTCCCCGCTCCTTGTCTTCATGCCGGCTCTGGCTGCAGTAACCAGGAGCGGCCGTCTGGCCGGGCTTCCTGAGTCCCAGCCTGTTGCTTCTTCTGTTGTGCCCAGATAATGCTTTCCAGCTTGACTGGAAAGCACTGCTCTGTAAGGGAGCTGTGACTTTTACTGTAGTAAAAGACCGTACAAAATGCTCTTGTCAATGCTGCAGTAAAATACATCAGGAAGTGCTTTTATAAACAAAAAAGGAGGACCGAGGAGAATGTCCATCACTTAGTGGATATGGGGGTGGAGGTGCAGTGATGAGAGATGAGGAGAAGGCTGAAGCCTTCAGGCTTGCTTTGCCTCAGTCTTTCCTGATGAGAGGGACTGTTTGCAGGGCAGCAGCTCGTTTGGCTGGGAGACAGAGTCAGGGAGCAGAACGAATCCCATATCGCCCCAGGGACATGGCTACTGACCTGTGGCGTCGTTTGATCACCTGCACGTCCAGTGGGCCAGATGAGATCCACACAAGGGTACTGAAAGGAGACGGTGGAAGCGCTCACCAAGCTGCTACCAGGAATTGAACAGCAGCCTTGGCTAAGCAGAGAGGTCCCGTTTGACTGGAGGTTGACAAATGTGATGGTCATCTCCAGGAAGGGCAGGAAGGAAGATCCAGGGAGTTACAGGTGTGGCAGCCTGACCTAAGGGCCAGGGAAGGTTATGGAGCAGGTCGGGAAGGTTATGGAGCAGGTCGTCTTGAGTGCTGTCATATGGCATGTCCAGGTGATCAGAGGCAGTCAGCACGGCTTTGTGAAAGGCAAGTCCTGTTCAGCTAGACAGATCTCTTTCTATGACAGGATGACCTGCTTAGTGAATGAGGGAAAGGCTGTGGATATTGCTTACTTGGACTTAGTGAGACATTCTGTTTTTCACAGCCTCCTCGTGGTGAAACTGGCTGCTCATGGCTTGGATGGATGCACTGTTCGCTGGGTGACACACTGGCTGGATAGCAAGGCCCAAAGGGTGATTATGAATGGAGTAAAATCCAGTCGATGGCTGGTCACAGGTGCTGTTCTGTTACTTGTAAAGAGCAATAAGGTCTCCCCAGTCTCCTCTTCTCCAGCCTAAACAATCCCTGTTCCCTCAGCCACTCCTCATAGGACTTGTGCTCCAGACCCTTCTCAGCTTCGTTGCCCTTATCTGGACCGGCTTCAGCACCTCAATATCTTTCTTGTACTGAGGGGCCCAAAACTGAACACTGTACTTAATGTGTGGCCTCACCAGTGCTGCATATGAAGTGATGATCACTTCCTTGCTCCTGCTGGCTACACTATTTCTGATGCATAGCAGGATGCAGTTGGCCGCCTTGGCCACGTGGGCACACTGCTGGTTCATGTTCAGCCAGCTGTTGACTAACACCCCCACTAACACAGATCCTTTTCCACTGTTCAGCTTTTCAGACCCTCTGCTCCAAGCCTGTAGTGTTGCATGGCATTGTTGTGACCAAAGTGCAGGACCCGGCACTTGGTCTTGTTGAACCTCATACAATTGGCTGCAGCCCTTCAGCCTATCCAGATTTTTCTGTAGAGCTTTCCTGCCCTCAAGCACAAACTAAGCCTCCTAGCTTGGTGTCACCTGCAAACATACTGGGGTGCACTCAGTCCCCTCATCCAGATCATCAAGAAATATATTATGATTTCCCCTTGATGAATCCATGCTAACTACTCCTGATAAGCTTCTTTTCTTCTACTTGATTGGAGATGACATCTAGAATGAGCTGCTCCATCACCTTCCCAGGGATGGAGGTCAGGTTGGCTGTCCTGTAGTTTTCCATGTCCTCCTTGCCATTTTTGAAGACTGGAGTGACATTGACTTTCCTCCAGTCTTCAGGCATCTCTCTCATTCTCTGTGAGCTGTCAAAGATGATACAAAGTGTTTTCACAGTCGCATCTGCCAGCTCCCTCAGCACTCGTGGGTGCATCCCATTGGGGCCCAGGGATTTGTGTGTGTCGAATTTGCCTAGATGATCTCTGATCCTACTCAACCAAGGGTAAGTCTTCCTTTTCTCAGACTCTCTCTCTTATCTCCAGGCTTTGGGATTCCTGAGAGCCAGTCTTAGCAGTAAAGACTGAAGCAAAGAAGGCATTCAGTCACTCTGCTTTCTCAATGTGTCCTCTGCTTACTGAGACACCCACTTCATTCACCAGCAGTCCCACATTTTCCCTAGTCTTCCTTTTGCTTCATATACTCAAGGAAGCCTTTCTTGTCGTCCTTGACGTCCCTTGCCAGTCATGCAATATATTCTTTTCACTGTGCTCAAAACCACTGGGTCTCAGGGCCTTCCTACTTTCTCCTGCAGGCCTACCTATGCACATCTAAGGAGGGAGATTGAAATCCTGCAGTGGGCTACTGTCTCTCTGCAGCCATTTCTCTCCAGGTTTGACTTTCTTGTTCTGCTGGGAGGTGGTGCTGATGCCGATGCTGACATGCCTGTGCTTACTGCAAATCTCAAAAAGATTTTACCTGCAGTATTAAAAGCTATACATTTCTAGTGTGAGTCAAGGTCTTCCATTTTACTTTCTCCTAAGCTGATTGAACTTCTCCTAGCAGACACTCAGCAACTTGAGTAAAATGCCAACCACCAAAGCATCAGAAGGAACGAGGCCAGCCTCATGGGCAGGAGCAGTCCGAGACCACGCAGATCTGCATGGCTTGGCCACCAGTCTGTGGCCTTTCTGAATTGTCAGTGTCTTGATGCCCAATATTTAGTTCTTCTTTAACACTTTGGTTTATCCCATTTGACAGTGATAATACTGAGTGGACACTCTGTCTATTGATCTGTTTACTCATCCCTCAAAGGTGTTGACCATGGTAACACCAGGTAACTCCTGGCTGGTGATGCCATCTCCCTCCTTCAAAGGTCTCCAGCATTCATGGGATAAAACCCAGAGCAAGCTGGCTTGCTCTGAACCTGAGGACCAACTCTCCTACACTATTCTCAACCTACATAATTGTAAGTTCAGTGGAAGCTGGCCACTGGCTAGAAGGAAGTTCAGTGCTTCTTTCTGCTTTCTCCTTCTATCAGGAGAAAGGCTGACAGACATTTGCCTTATCCATTTTGAGAAGATTTTCCAGCTGGCTAGTCAGCCTCTGCCTTCTACCAAAGCAGTCAAGCTGCATGCTGGACTTACAAGTCAAAGACTTACTGGAAAACATGGGCAAAAGGCAAGATGAGAAAAGACATTGATGTGGCAAGAAGTGGGCTAATTAGGGGACATGAGATTTATGAACACAGGGAATGCAACCTTTTTAGAATATTAATGAAAAATGTTTTATCTTTTCAATCAATATACTCACTGGAACGCTAAGCATATTTCCAAAATTGTAACATGGGACTCAAATGACAGCCTCAAACTATTGCCTTAAAAAACACAAATGAAACAGTAATGGAGTTTTTCTTTCTCTCTCTCTTTTCTTTTTCTTTTTAGTATTTTATTTTTGTACCTCAACAGATGATATTCATGACCTTGTTTCTGTTAAGATGATTGCAACGTAGAAATCAGTTACAACAATGTGCTTTCCAGCTTTTATTACTTCATTTAAGTAACTGATAATTTGGAAGGACAAAGACAATAGGGCTGTAGCAGAACAATGTTACCATTAGAATCAATTTCTATGAAAAACAGTTAGAATAGTTGTTAAAAATCCCGGGAGGGTCAATCTTTTGTTCATTTTAAGACTGCATTTTAAGAACATAGTTTCAGTGAAATTATGTGGTTTGTAGTTTTCCTTTTTGAACAATGAGAGAGGAAAATCCTTATGTTAAGACAGGATCTGGAGGGAACACACACTGAGAAAATAATTTATCCATCAACAAGCACATCTCATCCATTTTTCACACTTTTCATTATTATGCTGTAAAGCCTATCTGAGCAAAGTGCTTGCATTTTTTTTCCTCATGCCTTCTTTCTATTTTCACTGGTTTGAGTTTCTGCTTCAGTATGTTAAGACTTAAAGGATATATTAATCTCTTATGTATGTATTTTTGTGTGTTGTTCTTGAAGATGGCATGCACTTTCAATAAGTACTCCCTTCAGTTCTCATTGACTGGAGCACACATCTTCCAGTGTCTTGAGCTGATGTTGGTCTTGAGTGGCGAAATGGATGTATGCTAGTTAATATCATTCCCAAGGGCAGGTTTGGTATTTTTAAATCTGCCAGATAAGCCCATGCTTCAAAAATAGTTCCCAGTGACAGTGAACATGAAACAAGTAACTGGCCATTAACTATCAGATTTGCTTCATTGACTTTCATAGCAAATTCTTCTGGTTTCAGTCCTACAGCAGAAGCTGGGAATAGGGCAGTTCCAAGTCTTTGGATCACGTATAAGCAAACTAACTTGATTAAAAAATGAAGTTGATGTTGGACAAGATTCAGCATTGCGGCAAATAAAGCAAACAGAATGTCAGGTCAAATTTCCTTTGATACACATTGGAATCAGAAATTTGAAAAGTGGATGCTCATTAGTGTATCTGTTAGAGATCTGGAGAGCGTATGGGAATTCTAGGTTTCTTTCAATAAATTTTGATTAGGGAGTAGAGAAACTACAGGACATATTTTGGCAGTCTTGTACAAAGACCAAATGGAAATGTTTTTGTACTAGTAGTCTGAGTGCTCAGTGCTTGAGTTGACACACTTGACAACGTGATGATGTGTGGTTTGCATTCATTTCAGCATCTCTCATTTATAATCAAAGGGAGAAAGAGAAAAATCTTCATAGATTCATTAGGAGATGAAGCATTTATCAGGCATTGCAAAAACACTAATTAAATGAGGCATTAAGAGGTCCTTTCATGCAATATACCACTGAATTGCAAAAAAGACAATCTAGTTGGTGTGCATCTTTCATGACAGTTTTCTGTCATATACTGCCACTCCTCTGCAAAAGCATCTATTCTACTGCTGTTGGAAATGCTGACTTCAAGGCAGACCACTGCTGTCACCACATTGCCATCATCTTCTGGAACATTTTGGGCAGCAAGGGTTGCATTTCTTCAACAAAAGATTTGCTATGTCTAATAACAATGCAGTTTATCACATACCAATCTACATACAAAATTATTATTCCTCATGTAGGGGTGACATAACCATGACTTGTTGGCTTTATAATCCTGAAGGGAAATGGCAGAATACTCCCCTTGAAAGGTAAATATTGTATTCTCCAGAGAGCTAGAGGCCCAGAGGTTTTGATTACAACTCAGAAGTGCTTAAGCCTTCTGCTTATGTGCTTAAGGGCATAAGCCTTCTGCTTATGTTACTAGCCAACATCTGTGACTTCAACACATCAGGCAATGATGACCTGATACTCTTTAGCAAAATGTGATGGCCTGCCAAACTCACTAAAGCCAAGACAATGAGATTCCGTAAGGCCCATTAGAGTGCAAGCTCTTGTGTAAGAGTCTGCTAAAAAAAAAAAAGAAAAGCATTCTTTGCAGTGCATTAGAACTGATGCACTCTGTAGACGCAGCACAGGTTGGTAGCTTTTTAAGGGGGAAATGTCATTTGGTTTCAGTGATAGCAATACTTTACATAATGGATGTAATCTATTAGTTTTTTGTACATACAGTGAACAGCTCTCATAGGAAAAGTAATAAATTTATTATCGTTGTCTTCCTCTAATAAAATAAGTATGCTCACTGTCACTTGTGCTTCTGAGTTATATAAATAGCAAAGTCATTGGAAAACAGCTCAGAAAAATATAACTTTCACTTTACGGACTGATGAGGTAAGTAAGATCTTCCAGCTGGTGATTATAGCTTTAACTAGCTGAATTTATCCTCTAGGTATTAATTAATAAACCAGCTCCTGCAAACCAATGTAATTCCACAGGTACTTGCAGTAGGTGCCAAATCATCTAATTTTTTACACTACTATTAATTTTTTTCTCTACAGAAGCCACTCCTGTATTTCACTAACTTATTAATGTATTAATTTTCCTCTTGATTACTAATGATGTAACTTAGCTCTTCCAAGAACAGAGGCAGAATAAGGCTTTCCCTTGGGAATTTTCTGTATCTAGGAAAGGAGGAACTTAGACCTAATCTCCCTGCTGCCAAGTCTGTGGGCAGAAAGGCCAAGTCCTTTGCAATAACTCTGTGTTTCTTAATCTACCAGGTTTATTCATGCTTTCCCAGCATGAGTTATCAACCTCCTCCCACCCAGTCCAGATGATAGTACAGGAGATAAATAAAGCCTCTTTTTATAGCCAGCACTCTACATCTGCATGTGGGAAGGTTTTGTGGTGCAGAAAATCCACTCTAAGCCTTCCCCCACGTGAGAATAACATAATCTTTGTGTATTGAGTTTATTAATTGGGAGATAGTGTGATGCCCTTTCAGAGTACAAAAACACTAGAGCTAGGCATTTTTTAAAATAAACTTCTTACAACTAGATTTATTTATTATTACCCAATATAGGAGGATACTATACACTACTATGATACAAGTCTTATATACTGAATCTGTAAAAGTATAAATATTCTCAGAAATTTATGAAAATGCCTGTACTCTAGAGAACTTTGGATGCTTTTGAAGAACTGAAGAGGTGTTTATCTGTTAGGAATTAACTACAGATATTACTTTCTTCCTTCTTTTTTTTTTTTTTTTTTGCCCGGAAAACAGTAGTTCTGGAGAGCACAAATCTTTCTGTTCAGACTCTGGTCTAAATAGGCCTGATTTTAATGAATTTGTCAGTGATTGCCTGATGTGACAGTCCTTTTCTTTAACTGATAATCCTGGTAAAGACTGGTGGTTTCTTTCACTGTAACAACTGGAAGCTGTGTATTAGATCCTGTGTTCCGCCCATCTTGAGATTGTATCAAGTGGCCCAGAAAAGTAACATGCATTGCAAAAGTGAAGTCTGAAGCTTAGTGTAGAGCCTTTCCAGGAAAACACCGTCTGTCCTTTGCAACCTCTGTGTTCCCAACGCAGTGATAGGTGCAATGCTTGTTTTTTCATGTCCTACTGAAGGCAGTACTGCAACACTCTGCAGTCTGCAAATCAGATGACCAAACTGAAGGAAAAGAACCTCAAAATTAAGTAGATTCTTGACATAAACTTTCATTAAGTTTCTCCCACAGATTCATTGCATTTGATAGTCTGCTGCAGAGAAGGGTACATACAGTGGTGCAAGTCAATCAAAACTTTTGAGGGCATCAAATGCAAGTGCAGAAGGGTACAACATATTTCAAGAAGCTTGGAGGGAAATCACATTCAGCTCATCTGTTTCTTTTCCTAGCAATCCAGCAGGATTTTGTCCTGCTTCTTGCTTTTTTGAGGTAGCAAAACCAGCTTCGTTTTCCCCTCCTAGTGAACAAGACCCTGGTTTAGAGGATAATGGATTCATGATTTATGAATCTTATTTCAGATTATCCCAGAAAGCGTAAGCAAAATTCTCTGTTGCTGAAAGCACCTAGATGTGGGAGGATGAGAGTAGCAATAGTTTAGGATATGGTCTGTGACCTACAAAGCTGATCTCTGCCATAGAGTTGGTGGGTCATGGCAAGCCTCAGGGGCTAGGAATGGCTTTCAAACTCAGCAGAGTAGGGCTTTCTCCTCTTAATTTCTGTGGTGCAGTTGTAGAATAGTTTGAATACTTGTGTTTTCCTTAGAAAACATGTTTTAGAATCTCATTTTCAGTACCACATGCCTTTGTAAAAAAGTGATGTACACCTGGTGAAATCGATTCCCATGGTACTGGGATGTGGCCGGCTTTTTTCTTCTGAGATTAGGCTGACCAGTATCTCCACCAATTATCTGCACATGCTATGCAAAGGGAGGGGAAGGAACAGACTGTCTGATAATTTTGTATGGAGAGTAAATCCCAAAACACATCTAAATATGACCTGGGTTTTAATGTGTGTCTCGGGGCTCCATGTCACGAGGGAGAATTGAATATAAGTAGATGAAAAATACCTGCTAGAGTCTTCTCTTCCCGACTATAATGG
Organism: Penelope pileata; assembly: GCA_013396635.1. Lineage (NCBI taxonomy): Eukaryota > Metazoa > Chordata > Aves > Galliformes > Cracidae > Penelope > Penelope pileata. The sequence continues at coordinate 135,295 of WBMW01003643.1, read as the reverse complement.
CTTATATTTTCAGTTCAGGACTGGTTGGTCTGAGCGGATTACCTGATGTGAAGATTTGACACCAAGGAGTTGGGACTGATGCTGAGAAAACTGACTGATGATTTTTTTTTTCCCCCCTCAGCTTAGTTTCCTTCACTGCCCCTTGAAAAAAAGTGACCAACTACAATAAGGGAAGTGGTGTAAATTTTCTTCACTTTTCCCAGAAAATTTTGCCACTCCACGGAATTATTTATTTGGGTTTTGTTCTGGATAAGTATGATACACATCATGACGTAAGCCCTAACGTAAATTTTAAAATGACATTCAGGACAACTGTCTTGACAAACAATGCTTTTTTTTTTTTCATTACCATATTTTGCTCAAACATGAAGCGAACGTATGGTCAAACCCAACTTATCATGTGCTTCATGAATCATAACAGCAGCGCTAGTTCATTTCCCATCGATAATTATGATCATATATATTAAAATAAATTACAACACATTTTTTCTGTTTAACCTTGTCACCTTTTAAAACAATATACATTTAATACTTGAAGTAAGAAAAAGAACAAAACAAATATAGCTCTTTTTGTTTTTTTGCACACACAAACATATACATATGAACTACATGTGCTTGCAAATAGATTTCAGTAACTGTGATGATATTCTAATATTTATGCACTATGGCATTCCCTCCCCAAAGAATGAGACTTTCTATCATATGTACTTGCCCATAAGCCAACTTCCTACCATATAAGGCTGTAAGCTCACCAGATCAGTATTGTCATTTACTACCTATTTATACAGCGCCCAGTGCTGTGAGGACAAAGTTGTTTTCAAGGATCAAAATGGCATAAATGGATGACTTCAGAAGCCATAGCATTTTGTTTTCTGAAAAACGAAAATTATTAACGTGTGTACAAGTTGACAACCATCTTCACAGCTGCCTTGAAATTTCACCTCATTGTTCTTGGCTTATAAGTAAGCAGATATAGTACTGTTGACTTGCAAATACCACACATATGACTAGGCAGACTTTCTTTTTGTTTTACCTTTGTTTTACCTTCTTTTCTTCTCAGAATCTATCTTTTCTAATTCTCCACCTCAATTAACAGTGACAAATATTAAATCAATCCAGAACAGAAGGTATGCCACAAGGTGAGAATCAATTAAACATAAATTCTGCTTATTTCCCACTATAGCCCCTTAGTAAAAAGCATAAAACCTATCTTCCTTTATCAAATTTCTCCTGTAACCAAGGAATAACAGAATGGGTGTCAAGAGGATTTCTCCTGATATATACTGCCTCACTAGACTAGAAAATCTGTTTTTAGTCTCTTGCTCCAACAATTCTGCTTCATGACAACTTTGGTGCCAGTTCAAATAAATACAAATAATCAAGTTACGAGGTAAAAGTCTGCTCTTTTGTACCCCACTATGAGCTATTTGAATATGAAGGATGAAGTGTCCTTAAATTTAAGTTGAAGCAACAATTTTCTTGCCTATGCGAGCTCTTTTCTTACTCTGCTGAGGCTATAAATAAAGATTTCTATTTCCAGCTGGCCTTTTATTCAACCACCTGCTTCTAGTGAAAAGAAAAGAAAAGAAAAGAAAAGAAAAGAAAAGAAAAGAAAAGAAAAGAAAAGAAAAGAAAAGAAAAGAAAAGAAAAGAAAAGAAAAAAGAAAAGAAAAGAAAAGAAAAGAAAAAAGAAAAGAAAAAAGAAAAGAAAAAAGAAAAGAAAAAAGAAAAGAAAAAAAGAAAAAAAGACTCAGAGTCATTCAACCTGCAGATTGCTTTTGGCATATAGCTATCTCAATAGCAATAGCAAGAACCTCACAGACACTTGTTTATTTCATTTGCAGGAGGAGGCTTATTCAAGCATCTTCCTTTCTTGGAATTATTTTTGGTTTGAAGAGCATTTAAGATTGTGCTTTGAGATCTAGATTCCAAAAAGCACGTGAGCATACAGTGAAACTTAACTGAATCCAAAGATCTTCATTTGGAATTACTGTCATTTGCAACTGAGAAGAGAGGAGGGCAGAGCTAGAAAACAAACAAAAGGAGCATGTATCACCGAACCAACTGGCTGGGATTTTTCTAAGCTGACAAGGGAAATTGAGTATGTAATTGTCATTACAGGTGATAGGAACAGGGTATCCAAACTGCTTAGCTAACTTGAAAAATCTCATTAATTGTTTCAGTGATTCTCCAGCAATCAGGTCCTTTGTTTCCTCCAAAGATATTCCTTTAACTCCTCCAGGGACAATTAACATTTAAATTACTGTATGAATTTTTTTTTTTTATTTCTTCCTTCCTGAGTTCTTTACTATGTCTTTTCAGCACAAAGGGCAAGCACTTGGGGCACTGAAACCAGGTCAGAAAGCATGTATCCAGTGCTAGCCCATACTTTATCTTTCTTGTGGCAAGACTACAGATCAGCTGCAGCAGACTGTGACTGCTCAGACACTGCTGCTACAATGGTTTATATGTTTGAGAAGACCAGAGCTACAGCTGAGGGAGGAGGGACAGCTTGACTCTGTACTCTTCTTTCTACAACTTCTTGTCGAGCCACATATTGAACCAAGAGGATGGGAATGGACAGAGCAGTCATCATGCTAGCCCCAGGCTGACTGGGATCACTCAGAGGAGAAAGAAAAATAAGTAACCCAGTTCGAATAGGCTTCCACTTCCTCACTCCCTGGTGTGTGTTTTACTGCTGCAGAAGGAAATGGAACTATTGTGGCCAACTACACAAACATTTCCATTTTTGAAAAAAAAATGAGTCAGGATTGTCCTTTTTATTATTGACTAATGGACCCTTTTTTCTCAGGATGACGTATCAGGTGAGACAAAAATGAACAGTGACTGCAGTTTCTTCTGTCTTTGCTAGCAGCTGCTGTTGCTGCTGGGCAGCCAGAAGTTGATTGTTCTACTGGATATTCAACCGGTGCTTCATCTTTTTGTGGGTTAGATGTGGGCTTCTGGCATTCCCACATCTTGAATTTTTTTCTGGAAAAGTGCCATGTCTAAGACAGATGTCTAGGCATTGTGTAGGAAAGTGCATTTCTACAAAATTTCAATGTGCTTCCTGTGCAATGTGGCCTAGATTCCAAATTTCCTCGATACCTGTTTCCTCTATCTTCTTCAATCACAACATTTATATACGACTTACACAGAATATTAATGCTGATTTCCTACTGTGTCTCATATACGTCAACTACATTTTGTTGAGCTGAATGTGCAGTTTGGCTTTCTTATTTTCCTTCATGACGATGTCATTGCTACCACCATAGGTGATGCAATACCATGCTGCAAGAAATGAGTAAAAGAAACATACCATTCATGTAAATAAAGAAAACCTTGTATGACAATGACATCAGTTGACTTCTTCTTAATTAAAAAGTGCTTAGTTAAAAAGTTGCCTCATGACATCAGATTGTATCAACGTTTCTCTAGGGTCTCAGAATCTCCTGGTTGATTTCAGTTGCGTCTGGAGCTGTTGACCCTGTTGGCACTCACAGTATGTGTGAATGATGAAGGAGGAGGGAAAAGAAAGTGAAAGCAGTCTCCCCAGCCCGTATCTAACTGAGGTGATGTCTCAAGCTAAGTCTTTCTGAAAAGAATGTTTCCAAGTTAATAAAAAAGGAAGAAGGGAAAAAAAAGAAAGAGAACAAGCCCAAAAAATATATATATATGGCTGAGGTAGGGCACTGGTTATTGTTCATCCCTCCTTTTATCATTGCAAACTCTTTCCATAAGACACTGCTTGTAGTATCCTCTTTAACTCATTCTTGGGAACGACAAGTACCCATCCATTTTGAAAGAGAAGAATGGAGCATCAATCTATAGAAGTGGACTTCCCAGCACATTAGTGGGAGGTTCAGCACTGATCTTACAAGAATTGTTGACATGGGTGTACCTGCTTCCTCAAGCAGCTCTGGTGGTTTCAGCATTTTCTGTTTTTTCCCTTTCTGCAGCAACGACTGCTGCTCATTCTTGTGCTGACCAACAGGGAAGGCCAGCCTTGGCCTTGTGCAGACAATGTACAAATCAGATGGAGGGAAAACACTTTTGTTCCCTCTTGTAGTGGCAGATATGCACTGTCCACCTGCCTCTGAATAAAAGACAGCGGAGCTAAGTGTGGCAGATATCTCATCACAGCCCAGCTCTTTTCCGCCAGTATGATACTCCCTTGCAGCAAGGTAAACTGCAGTTTCCTTGATCTCTAGAACAGATGGAGAAGTGTCTGGGAGCACAAAAGAGGCAGAGTAGACATGCAATCAGCTACTGTTCCTTTATAATTAAAAAACAAATAAAATACTGCCAAAAAGATGTCTAGGTCTGACTCTGACACTGCATTCCTTATTTACCCCACAGTGAGTGTATGTCCCATGAATGCACAAAAGACTATGGGGAGCAAGAAAAAAGCCTGTCTCTCAGTCTTGCTCTCCTCATTTCCCATAAGAGATGCCATATGCCTTGCCAAGTCCATGGTGAAATAAGTAGGCTGCAAAAAGTAGAACATTGCTAGAGGCAGGGAGCAAACACTGATTGTTAAAAACTAATACTGACTGAACTCAGGCAATACACACAATGCTGACAGCTCTGCAAAGTGGTGCTCTGCAAGAGCAAGCACTAGTTTTCAGGACATATTTCACTTAGGTAACTAAGCACATTACTGCTCAGAAATCCTCGCAGTACAGTAATAATGCAACCACTTTTTAGAATCATTCTAAGGAAAGAGCGGGAATTCAGCCATTCATAATTCATTCTAAAAGCACATTTTTGCTAGATTTTTTTAAAGTTTTTTTTAAATTATTATTATTGTGACATTTAAAATGAAGCAAACCTCTACAACTGTCCAGAATTTACGAGAATGTTTGCTTCTAACATTGATTTCAACATTTAACATGAAATGACTGCAGGGGAAATAGGTTACTAATTGAAAAATAACAATTACGAGGGAAAGGCACATGCAAATGTCTTTAATGGGCAGTTCAGAAACACTTTGTTTTATCCCCATTTGTTTCTTTAACTGCCCACATTAAGGTACAGTAGAGTTTTGGGCTTCAGTGCGGTGGTTATTGTATTAGGAAAAACAATTTCCCTGGTGCTAGTGTTTAGTCAGGGGTTATTCTATCTTATTAGTGTTTTACAAATTTTCATAGAACAAAGAGGATTAGTCTCAGGCATCTCCATAAATCTCCAGCCATCTAGTTCAGAACATAAACAAAAAGAAAGCTACAAAACCCAACTCAACTTAAAATCAACTGAGTCAAAAAAATACTAACAACTCTTACATCCTCCTCAGTTGGGTGACCTAAAATGGAGCAGCAATGCAACCAAAGATAAGCCAATAAGAACAGAGATTCTCAAAACTGCCTTGGCCTTGGGTCCTACAGCTATATTAAGGATACACCTGGGGAGCAGAGCTGGATTGTACAACTTTTGGCACATTTCTCAATAGCAATGGAAGATTTTTATCCTGCTTAGAAAATCTCTGCCAAAGAATGCGGATAACATTTTTAGAAACACCAGCATCCCATTACAGTTCAGTCTGACTTTGGTTTCAGACAACTGAAGTCTGATTTTAAGATTGGTCACAGGCTCTTAAATCATATTAATCTGAATGCACTGTTACAACATTTTCATATTCTTTTTGGCTAAACACATACATAGTCATTATTATCTTCCAGTTTATTCCAATTATTTATAAATTGTATTTATTATCAATCACTTAGCAACAAACCTATGGCTTGTAATTGCTAGAAAATCGAGAGGCCACTGAACAACTTCATATCTTCCCATTGCTGAGAGTTTCAAAGTAAGAACAGTGGCATTAACAATAAAGTTTCAGTTCTGAGCCTTTTGGGGGTTTGCTTAGAGGCATAAAACAAAAAACAGTTACTTGTACTGAACTAATGTTCCACTGTTGTCTTCTCTTCATTGAAAAAGCTTTCTAAAACCTGGAAAAACTTGTCCCTCTTGCTCTAAGATACTGCCCCTGAAAGAAATATAACCACATAGTTATTAAAATGGCATCAGGAATAGCTAAGTCATCTGTCTTGGAAATTAGCTTTGAGTTTCTATGTTATCTACAAATATACAAGATGAGAATGACAGTGGCTAGAGGTTCATTATATCTGGCAGTATGTTAGCCTTTTTGAGGCTACCATGTTCTAAACATTACTTTAGTATTATAATCCCCATATTATGCATGGACAACCCTAGTTACTGGCATTGGAGAAGAGTTCATTCCTAGCAGAAAAGTTTTTGTATGTTTTAATTCACTCCTCCAAATAGTAAGATGACCATATTTCTCAAGGAGTTGCAGCTTTGCCCCATACACATTAACATTTTAACAGTAGCTTTGAGACTAAAAACAGGGCTAACAATAACAGGTCTCTCTCTTCAAGGTATAACTCAGCTCCTCCATGCCAGCAATATCTAGCGGGTTGCCTTCCCTGGGTGCAATCCAGGGCTATGTTACAGTAAACTGGTCCAGTGTGATATCACAGATATAAAAAATATTCCATTCTGTATCAAAACTAGGCACATGCCTTATATTTATATGAAGAGATCAACAGAGCTGAGCGCTTTTGCTCTCGACTGTTTGTCTCTGGCCTTCTGTATGAGGAGAAAAACATTTTATGTTGTTTCTCATTGGTAACTACAGGAGTCTAATTTGGGTTAGATGGTTGTTAAAAGGAGGGTGACATCACACTTAGGTCAGTATTGGTGGATATCTAAAAGCACAACCTCTCATTTGTATTGCTTTAAAATGTACACACAGTATAGATGTATATTAAAAAAAAAACTACCAATTTTTGTGGTGTTGAACCAACTAGAAGGTATGATGCAAGGCTCTTTACCAAATGAGATCTATAGATACAAATTTCACTGTAGAGTATGCTTTAGACAAATGTGTCTTTTTCTTTAAGTATGCAAATCCTACACTGTAGGCTTATTTTTTTCCTTTTACTTTTTGTAGTGGTAGAAAATGTTGAACAATTGTCCATGAGCATGAGCCAACGGTTCATTGCTGATATCCCCAGAATGCCAATATTTGCAATGCAAACAGTTAGTACAATTTACCAGTTCTGTGAAAGGCCCTGACATATCTGCCTCAAGGTCTGGAGGCTCTGCTGTACAACCACAAATAGTCTTTCGATTTCCATGTAACCTTTTGATACAGTGACAGCTGCATTAAGCTGTTTCTGCCCAGCAATTCCACATGCCAGGCTGGTTTAACTGGTTATAATGCCACAGAAAAAGCACTGCTAGCAGAACACCATCAAATCATTTTCATATTGAACCTTCGCGGTCCAGCAACCTCCCCTTCAACTACAGCACCATTGTTTTTGCGAGGGACATATTCGAGGTCAATGCTGGTTTTGTGTTTGCCTTTCCCTCGGCTCCACACAAAAAGAAGTAGGAAACAAAATAGAACCACTCCAAGGAATGTGAAGCAGCCCATAGCTGTGGACACCAATATTGTCTTAAGGTCCAGAGAGAAAGTGTTTGCATTAGTTCCATTGGAACTGGTGTCATTGGAGTCTGTCATATACATAGGGGTCCTGTTGGCATAAAGGAAACGGTCTGAAGTGAACCCCTTTACCGTAAGGGAGGCTGAATAGGTGTCATTACCAGCTGCATTACTTGCAATACAAACATAGATCCCAGTGTCCTGATCTTGAGCAAATCGGATCTCCAGTGTGCCGTCTCCCAGCACAGTGGCTCTTCCATTTGACTTCGTTGTTATCAGCCTCCGATGTGGGGTAACCCAGGATACAGTGGGCTGCGGATCCCCGTCAGCATTGCACATCAGCTGCACTGTCTGCCCTTCCTCCACGACCAGGTATTGCAGCTTCTTGTCTTGTATCCTGGGCTTCTTACAGGTGAAGTAAAAGGAGAGGGCTGTGCTGTGGAAGTCTTTGAATGACCTCTCCTTGACACTGTCTGGGCCAGCACACATTGGTGGCTGGCCTCCGAACTGCAAAGTGGGCTGCCTCTGTAGAATCCAAAGGAGACGGCAGTCACAGGCCAGAGGATTGTTGTTAATGCAGAGGATCTCAAGGGCTTTGGGGGAATGAAATACATTCTCTTCTAGGGTTTCTAGCAGGTTTTGGGACACATTAAGCACACGTAAGAATCGGAGCCCTTGGAAAGCGTGTGGTTCAATGGTACGTAACTGGGCCCCCACCATGTGGAGTTCCTGCAGGCGCACCAAATCTGAGAGCATGCCTGCTTCAATGGTGCTGATGGGGTTGTAGGACAGGTTTAGATGTGTCAGGTAAACCAGATGTTTAAAAGCAGTGTAAGGTACTGCAGACAGGTTGGTGTTGGTGATGGAGAGAGAAGTCAGGTTCAGACCGTACAGGCTGTTGGCAGGCAGCATGTCCAGGAGGGGCCACGAGTCTACCTCCAGGTCCTTCAGGCGAAACAATCTCTTAAAGGCATATGCAGGCAAAGCGTTGATGTTGAGCTGTTTCAAATGCAGACTGATGAGGTTGTGGAGGTGGGAAAGAGCTTCTGTTGGTACAGCTGTGAGGTTGCATCTCTCCAGGGTGAGCTGCTCCAGGCTAAGCAGTCCACTGAAGGCCCTGTGTGATATATAAACCAAATCATTGTCCCCAACCTCCAGGGACTTCAGGTTATGCAGATCTTGGAACATGTAGTCTAGCAAAATGACAATCTTGTTTTCACTTATATCAAGCTTTGTTAAGTTTGACAACCCAGTGAACACCCCAAGGGGGACCAGCTTCAGACGGTTTCCTTTCAGCCTCAGGGAGCGCAAGTTAAAGAGATTGTTAAAGGCTCCAGGCTCCACATTGGCGACTATATTGTCACTGAGGTCGATCTCCTCCAGCAAGGGGTACGATGTGAATTCCTCAGGGTTGACGCTCTTCAGTCGGTTCTTGCTGAGGTCCAAGATTTTGGTTTCAATGGGAATGCCCTCTGGGATGGACATCAGGCGCCTCCGGTGACAGCTGACAGACTTGTTCTGCGCTGAGCATTCACAGCGGGCTGGGCAGCCTATGGTGGGGCCCATGAAGACTAGCAGCACAGCCAGACCTAGGAACGGCTGCCAGCAAGATACAGCTGTGTGAAGCATGACTCCACTAGTCCGGTCTAACCCTCCGTCACGGGCCTGTAGGGATGAGGATGGGAAAGGGGACAAGTTAAGTCGGCAGCAAAAGGAGATCTCTGATAAATTTTAAGTTCTATTTCAAAGCAGGCACGTATGTTTTCATTCGAAACAAAACAATACAGCCTAGCATGAACAGAAACAGCAACAAAAGGCAGATTTTCCTTCACTGTCACTGGGCTTGTCACAGGATCTCTTTAACCACTGTTTCCCCTCCAGACGTCAGAGGAGACAAAACAGCCTTCCCCACTGAAAATAGTAGAAGACGTTACTTTTTTTCCTTCTCATTCTCAGTGAGCCTCTGTAAGACTGCTACAACTAATGCGGAGACAAACACCACACAGTCTGCAAATAAAGGTAATCACACTCGTGTGTTTACAGCATTGGGCCTCCATGAGGTGATACAAATCTAGGCTTTTGCCTTTCTTGCTCCCATCAGTGTTTTAAGGCAAACCTTAATGATGTATTATCTTCAAGACAAAGAGCTCCTTGACAATAAAAAGATTCCTTTTAACATTGCATTAACTGGAGTTATAAATAGATGGAGCTTGTTCACACATACACATACACAATGGCTCAGATGGGGAAGGAAGAACTGTTGAATCTCTGATTAGAATTTGTATTAAAAGCAAATTGATTCTTTGCTTTTACTGCACAGAGAGTTTGTATGTTATTTTTAGAACCAAAGACCTGAGAAAGATTACAGAATATACCTTTGTACTTGCAAGACACGAAAAGTACCTTTGCAGAGAAGAACAAGATAAGATAAGCTAGTTGTGTTTAAGCAGTACACTGTCCAAAGAAACACAACAGGTTGTTCGGAAGTTGCACTGAGTAAGAAATGTATTTAATTCCTGCCTTCAGGCTAAAACTGAGAATAGCAGAAGACAAGACAGCCTCTATTAAATTAACTATCCTTCATGAAATGCTATACTTCACAGGTTTAGTCACCAAGTCACCAAAGTCAAGAGACTTTTTTAAACTTAGCTACTGAACAGAGACACTCAATAGCCCGTTTCAAAAGAAGAGAAAATAACATAAAATAGATACTCATCAAAGAAAAGCAGGTATGATACACTTGAAGAATAAGGTGCACTGCAAGCAATCAAATGCTTCAGTCTTGTGACCCAGCCCATTTGATGAAGTCAAGTGGGAGTATTGAGAATGAAGCTTCATAAAATTAACAAAATTTGCAAGGTGCCTCAGGCCTTGTGAAGCCTTTACTTCATGAATGGTTAATTTGCGCTTGGTTTTAGTTGTATCTGTAAAATTGTTGGCGTAACTTCTGCCTGTAAATTCCTTTCTGGACAGGTAATTATTGGCTATCTGGTCTTAACGCTAATCAACCCAAATCATTGCCTGACCTGTGGCTTTGAGCTTTGACAGCCACATGACTACTGCTTAAGAAGTTTTCAACTTAAATTTCAGTCAAGTTTTGCTCATCTGCGTGCAACCATGTTGATTAGATCCTAAAAGAAATATTCCCATACACAGAGTGGGACTCACAGATTTTTTAAGCAAACATGGTATAACTAAATTTATGATCCAACCAGAATGTCAGCTAACATGCTATTTGAAAGATATAATACTGAGTGAACGTCGGACATAGGAAGAAGCGAGTGCCACCACTAACTCTGCTGCAACAACACCGTACTCTCCTGGCAAACACCTTTGGTGTGGTAACTCACCAAATAATCCCTGTCTGAAGAAGGAGGTCTGCCCTTCTCAGATTGTGGACAATCAGAAGGGTGGGGGTTTGACATGCAAGAGAAAGGACAGATATTTGCATCTACCTATCTTATTGTATACTTAACAATCCTCAACTGAAACTGCATGGCCTGGATTGTCAGCATTAGCATGTAATAAACAGCCAATGTGTTTTGACTGTTAAGAGCTTAATTATGTGAACAATAAATTCTCTTGGAGCCGCACGTAAGTTATGTTTGACAAATGATAATTAAATGGTTCACATAACATTCATAACTCCGTGGAAGAATCTCACTCTTGACTGAGTCGGCTTTTTCTTTCCACTCTGACACTTTTATGCAGAGATACGAGGCAAACTGCATACTGGTTTTATAGTGTAGTCTGGGGACATGGATAAAGACTATTCTTTATTATACTACTTATGAAAGCACATTTCAGCTTTGTCCTAGAAGGGCAAACTGCTGAGACTCATTTAGTTTCCCCCTTATGTTGTAGTCTTGCAAGTAACTTTTGCTAGTTATGTCCAGCTGTGATAAAGCTTTTCAGAGATAAACTTCACTTCATTAGGCACGAAGTTAAAACTGGAAATCTATAGGGGTCTGTGAGTTAGGTGTTTGCAGTGAATTCACATCAAAGGGGCTTTTGGGTGCTCTGATCAGTACTTTCAGAGCTCAGTCTGTGAGGTTCTTGCTTTCATAATGATACTTCTGCACACAGAGAATTTCATTTCCTATCTTATTCACCTAATGCATGAAGCACAAAGTAAACAGGTTCATTGGAAGACAAGCACCCCTGCAGTGTTCATTCTAGATGGCAAAAATAAATGCTTTTTGCAGCTATCCAAACCACCTGGTAACTAAAACTTCTGAGGAGTGTAAAGTAGTAGGTGGACAGTATAAAAGGTGATAAAAGCATTTTTTGACGGTGGCTGAGATAAAGGTAGTGTTAATAAAACACTTCAGACATTAACAGTTACCTTCTGCTAAAATGTGCACAAAGATGGGTATGTGTTTATCTACAAGGGTGTGTGTGTGTGTATCCATTGCAGGCAAGCAAGATTCAGAACTGAGAATTAGTTGGGAGTAAATTACCCATCAGTATGGAAAAATACTAAATTACACGGAGTCACAAGTCAGAAAAACAAAGATCGTTTGCATCAACAAGTACAGGTTAGAACAGGCATGCCCAACCCACAGCCTGCATGCGGCTTGGCACAGCCCTATGGCCCTCCCCCTGCCCAAAGAGTCATCATGGCAGTGGCTCTTCCCCACTGAGCAGCCTGGCCTGGCCCCAGGGCGTGCACCCATCACTCAGGAACAACCGAACATTAGTGTATGACTGGGACTGTCTGAGCTGAACCCAGGGCACAGGGAGGGCGCAATGCAGTGCTAACTCAAGTTATGCAAATAGCTTTATGCATTTTGATACATTGGCTAAACACAGTCCTGTGAACAGAAAAAATATGCAGCCTTGCTTTCTGTTTTGACAGAGGAATTTGAAAATAGGTTTCCAGACTGCCAAAAAACAAAACCACAATTTTTTGGTATATATGCAACTCCATTTTCAGTTGACATAAATACATTACCTGCAAATTTTCAAGTGGAATATATAGAGTTGTAATCAGATGTTCAACTCAAAAATTTGATCATGTCTCTCTACTGGATTTCTATAAGCCCTGCCTTAGCAGAGAAAAATATCCTTTGCTTCACAATCATGCCTTATTCACACCATTGCTTTTTAGCAGTACATACATTCGTGAACAACTGTTTTCAGAGATTAAGCATAGGGAGAGTAAAATTTCATCAAAAATCTCTGACAAACACCTTGATAACTCACTAAGAACTGCAACCACTTCCATTGAACCAGACATTGATGCATTAGTTTCACAAAAACAAGGTCAAATATCCTACTAGTTTTATGCTTTCATTGCTCTTCTTTGTTTTAATATAAAATATTAAAAAAATAAAATAAGTTGTGTTAGTCATGTACATTAACTATATTATATATTTTATATGCAGTTCAAGACAAATCTTCTTCACTCACTGTGGCCCAGGCAAGGCAAAAGGTTGGATATCCACGGGTTAGAAGAGGACATGCGACTGGAAGAATGTGCAGAGGAAAAGGACCTGGAGATATTGGTGTGATGCTGAACAGAAGGACCAGAGAGGTGATCATCCCCCTGTACTCAGCTCTGGTGAGGTTGCATCATGAGTACTGTGTTCAGTTTTGGGCCTCTTACTACAAGAAAGACATTGAGGCCCTGGAGCATGTCCAGAGAAGAGCAATGAAGCTGTGAAGGGTCTGGAGCACAGTCTTAAGAGAAGCAGCTGAGGGTTGTTCAGTCTGGAGAAGAGAATGCTCAGGGGATACCTTATCACACTCTACAACACTTAAAAGGAGGTTGTGGTGACGTAGGGGTTGGCCTCTTCTCCTGGGTAACAGCAGTAGGATGAGAGGGAATGGCCTCGAGTTGTGGCAGGGAAGGTTCACGTTAGATAATAGGAAAAACTTCTCCAAAAGAGTGGTCAGGCACAGGAATGGGCTGCCCAGGGAGGTGACTGAGTCACTGTCCCTGAAGGTATTCAAGAAACATCTAGATGTGGCACTCAGGGACGTGGTTTAGTGGGTACTCTTGGTGGTAGGTAGATGGTTCGACTAGATGATCTTGGAGGTCTTTTCCAACCTTAATGATTCTATGATTCTGTGATAAATTAAATGGATTATTTCACCTTACTTTGACACAGATACTATCATACATCCTGCTAATCATACTTGTGACTGCATCCTTAACTTTGAACTGCTTTGTGCAGAAGTTACTTTTATCATCACTGTACAAAAAAATGTCACTTCACCTCACATACTTATGCAGATAGCAAACAAAAGGTAAAAAGGCCTTGAAAAGGAAATAGGGACAACTTGAAGACTTCTGATGATCTGCAAGACAAGGTGAATGTTGGGAGAAGCTTACAGTGAATTTACCAGCTAAAGCGTATCATCTAGTTTGAATTTAATGAATGTAAAGCAGCATTTTCCGGTCTTGTTCAATATCTTCATCAACGACCTTGATGAGGGGATAGTGTCCACCCTCAGCAAGTTTGCTGATGACACAGAGCTGGGGGGAGTGGCTGACACACCAGAAGGCTGTGCTGCCATTCAGCAAGACCTGGACAGGCCGGAGAGTTGGGCAGAGAGGAACCTGATGAGGTTCAACAANCTCCCTTATGAGGAGAGGCTCAGTAATCTGGGTCTGTTCAGCCTTGAGAAAAGAAGGCTGAGAGGGGACCTGGTCAATGTTTATAAGTATCTTAGTTGCAGGAGGCAAATGGAGGTGGGGAACCTCTTTTCGGTGGTCAGTGGGGACAGGACAAGGGGCAATGGCCTGAAGCTGGAGCACAGGAAGTTCTGCACCAACATGCGGAAGAACTTCTTCACGGTGCGGGTGACGGAGCACTGGAACAGGCTGCCCAGGGAGGTTGTGGAGTCTCCTTCCCTGGAGATCTTCAAGACCCGCCTGGACGCCTACCTGTGCAACCTGCTGTAGGGAACCTGCTCTGGCAGGGGGGTTGGACTCGATGATCTCTTGAGGTCCCTTCCAACCCCTGCAATTCTGTGATTCTGTGATTTTCACGATGTGTCAATATCATTAACAGAGCCTCCCACGGGCCTTCACTGTGTGAACATTTTGAAAGTGTACATCATCCGTAGTGTATATTTTGTGTCAGTCTGATCACCATTGCTTACTATTATGCATCCATTAAATAACAATACTACTGTTCGATAACTTAATGGAATGAGACATTTAAATGATATTTTTCACTGCAAGATGGCTTTTTTTTTGCACCTCACAATACTTTTAAAGATAATCCACATTTCTTTAGACTTGTGGAATATTAATTAACTAGCATTTTCACTGACACTGTGCTGAAGTATTGGTGTCATTGATCAATATGGCATGTTTCATTCCTGCTAAAACAACCTGCACCTACAAACTTTATCCTTTGTCGGTATAGGTATTTGCTATAATGATCTGCAGGATTACTTTATCATCATTTCTCTGCATCCTTATATATAACTTTTCTTCACTGTGATACATACAAGAAAGTAAAATACATCCTAATATGCATACATACATGCATGTAAGCTAAAACTGTCATTAGTTTTGCTCTGACATTATACTATGCCTTGCACTGTGGAGTACTTCTCTAAGATTATAGCTTCTTAGCATAGACATGCTAATAAAATAATAAGTAATTATGAACCAGTAGTCTTTTTGTGTTTGAATGCAAATGGGATTTGGGAAAGGAATTATAACAAGGAATTACTCATTAAACGTAAGAATTAATTCACTCCTTTTGGCCTTTCTCTGGTTTTGTTTCTTAAGTCCAATGTCAAAAGACAAGTTACTGTTGGCCGGTACTGTTTTTCAACACTGGACCTCAATCAAAGTTCAGCTATGCAATTAGGAAAGCTCATAAAAGTTACTAGTTAACAGCTCTGTGTGAGCTCACCCCAAGCAGCCATCCCTACTGCTTTGAAATGCAAATCATTTTGCACAGAATTCTGCAGCTTTCAATCTACCCATATGTGCTTTACAAAAATGTGTCTGTATCAGTACCTCATAGCTTTTGAATTGAAGAAGAGTAACAAAATAAGCAAAAAGCAAACTGAAGCTCCATCAGAATGCTGTGCAGTTCTGAATATCATAGATAGGAATGTGAGAAGCCATATAAATGTGCTGTATATGTACCATGCCTTTCCTTCAGTCTCATTTCAAAACCTTCACAGGTAAAAGCCAAAGTGAATCTGACCTGGTTTTAGCCAGAAGAGGTGAGAGCCAGATCTGTATTTGTGGCATTAGCCACATGTCTGATGCTCTGGCTTTGTAGTTTCAGTCTCCCTTTCACCCTCACCGTCTCTCAGCCTTTCAGACAGTTAAAAAGTCCAGTGGATCATATCAGAGATGACATTTCTGCCTGATGTTAATGTTACTTAATACTTTATTTTCTAAGATTCCCTTTTACAAAATATAACTGCATTAAATAAGCCTTCCAGGATGAAGTTTTGCATTGCAGTTAGGTGATTAATACTCATTTTCCTAAACTCTAGCAGCTAATCCTCAGAACCAGGAGAAGTCCTATTTAAGATTAATTTAATAGCATATCCTGCCCATTGCTCAAATCGTAAGGTATCAAGATGGATTTTTTTATGAGCTTTTGCTCAGGGGCAGTAAATTGTTCTTCTGGTATAAGATTGCTTCTTTCCTGCCTTCTCTGATGAATTTTAGCATTTCCTGTGTTTTGGAGAATGGAAGAGAACCGAGGAGTATGACATGTCCTGTCTTTGCCATTCATGTCACCATCTGTCACACTTCAGCAAGCAATAAGCCAACAACACATTCGTTCAAACCTTTGCAACATAACACTTTTGTTCATGTGTGCTCGGTGGATGGTTACTCAATGTGAGAAGCTAAAGCTGTGAAGATTTTACCTGTGTGGTGCAAACTTTTACCCAGCTTGGTGTGGTTTGGGAAGGTATTTTTCTTGCAACCTCACCTCTCAGCTGCCCATCATAAACAATCATTTTGTAAGACCAGCTCACCTAGCTTTCCTGTTCTCCTGTGACTCTGCAGCAGAGCTTTCCAGGTAGGAGTGAAGAGGAGGGTGAGGAGTCCTTGCCACTGACTGCAGCAAGAGGGAACAGTGGGAGGTTGTGCTGGGGATGCATGAGAACTGGCTGGGAGGATGACAGAGATGAACCAAGATGGTTGAGGAACAGCAGAAGAGAAACATGAAAGTACTAGACATTTAGGAATGGTTCTACTGAGAGACACAACACTACAAGAGGACTGAATTCTGATCATGGCATTTTCTGTAATTGTGACATTCCCATCATAGGGTCTTTCAATGTAATAGTGAATGTGTAGCAAAGGCTTTGCCTCACCAGGTCTTGTGTCAGCAAAATGCCTAAGCTTTGTGATTTCAAGCTCTGACACAGACCACGTCAAACCTGCTTATGTGCTCTCCAAGGGACAGTTATTTCTTTACACTGGAGCATCTCAGAAATGATGTAAGTATGGTATATAAATTTTCTTGCCTCTTCCATCAAGCCTTTTTTGCTTTTGTAAAGATTCTACTGTCCCTTAATTGATCTCTGAAGCATCTCAGCTTTTAAATAGACTGCAAACATTAAGTAGCTGTCTATCTGCATTCCAATGATTAATGGATTGAAAGAAACTGTGAACAACAGCAACACAAAGCCAGGCTGCCAATTCACTTTCATTTGAAATAAAGATTTGATTCAATTAAACTTCTGTCCTGGGATCATTCTCCACCAATAACTTGTCAGGAAAAGCTTCAAGGAGTAACACTAGCACAGACACGACAGTTACACTGCATTTATTTTCAGGAGAATCGGTACTCGTTTCCAACTGTACTCTCTGTATATCTCTAAGACACAGACCTAGACCAGTATTCCATTATAGCAGAGAATACTTAGAAATGGAAAAAAATAAAATAGAATAACAATCAGAGGAACGTTGTGAAGCAGTTATCCAGTAGCATTATTGTAAGATTGATTAAAACCTTTTAACCATGTTTTATAGTGCTAGAAAAGTGGTTAGAATTTTTACTCCAAATGCTTAAATCATTGCTTGATATCTTACTGTCAAAGTAAAAAATGCAAGTGTGCCAAACAACAGAAGGTAATAAAATCACAATAAATTCATTTGATTGTAGAAGTTACCTTATATTTCCAGGCCACCTGAAATTAAGCAATGAAATGAAGCCACCAATATATCTTCTGTTCAATTCACCAATTTCTTGCATTTGTCATAGAGAATGTGAATCTTGAGAAGAAATTTGAAGGAAAAGATAATAAACATTAAGGATTATCTCGCAGGAGACACTTCATGCATAAATATCACGAAAAGAAAGTAGAGAGATTTGCAAGAAGAGAGAATGACATTCCCACTGACACCGTTGGTAGGTTTAAGGTGAAAAGAGCTAGAGAAAGTATTGTATGAACAATTATGTGAAGAGCTGTAAAAGAGTAAAATTTCAGGGTTTTTTTTTTTTTTTGCATAGGTTAATTATGCAAGTCAATTAAGTAGCTTGTAAAAACCACAGATATTTGCCTTAAAAAGTTTTCAAGAAAAAAGTCTTGGTTGAAAAAAATAATGAATTACTGTGAGTATCACATCTTTTCTGCCATTTATTCCTTTCTAATTCAGAAATGAGATTTTGAAAAGTGAAGTTCTTCAAAATTACTTCTGCCAAGTTGTCCACTCATCACTAGTAAATGATATCCCTATTTTACTGGTGAAAAGCGATGTCAACAAGAAGTAAATAATAGAAAAGACAAGAATAGTGCAGTTACCATGACTAGAGATGTGTTGATACACCTAAATGTTATAATGTAGTAATGGGAAAAGCTACAGACTTTATCTTTCACAGAGATAAAGATCTCTGAAAACAGTGCAGCTCCTCAGTAGTTTGTACTACATTATCATAGAATCATAGAATCATCTTGGTTGGAAAAGACCTCCAAGATCATCTAGTCCCACCATCCACCTACCACCAATATTACTCATTAGACCGCTAAACCACGTCCCGTAGTACCTCATCTAGACATTTCTTGAACACCTTCAGGGACAGTGACTTCACCACCTTCCTGGGCAGCCTGTTCCAGTTTTGTTGGGGCCACATAGTACTGGAAGAGCACCAACTGATGCAGCTAAACTCCAAACCTGGACTTGGTGTAAAGTAACTCTACAGGTCATCTGCTGCGTGATGTATGACTTCAAGATGATACCTATTATAATAAGAGAGTTCATATTTTTGCTAAATCATTTTAACCCTGAGTGATACTAAGCAAAAATCCAGCAAGCTTTGTTTCACTGATGATTCTTGGAAGATTTTAATGCTCCATCTACTGAGAACGATGTCACAGGAAGAAAGGCAAATTTATTGTAGTATGGGAGGGGAAGCCATTTGTCACAAGGAAAGAGCTGCATCTGTTGCTCTTTGGGAATGCAGCAGTCATAAGAGAAAAAATCTCTTGCAAGTTATAATTCATTTCAGAGAGGACCTTGCTGTATTTCACAATGTATCCAGGCAGGTCAACTTCAGAAAGCTCTGCTTCTATAAGCAGGACTCTGAACAAGAGGATGCAAAAGTGTTAAGTACTATCCTTTCTTTCCATATCTGCACTAATTAATGTAGTCTGAATAAATTAACTCAAAATCAGTGGGAAGACTAACTGCATTGATTAAAGAGAAGGATGGGAAGCTTTTTTTCAACATCAGTTCTACATTAAAAGAGTATCTTTTTTTCCTCTTGAAAGAAATGGGCTTTCTTATAAAACTGTCCTGGCGCAGCAGTAAAGCTGACACCCCTGTTACCTAGATGGGATCTTTTCTATGGAAAAAAGACAATGGAGTTCCATTAGAAATTTTAATTCTGACATCCAGCTGCCTCTGAGCTTTCATGAGTGAAAATTTGGATGATGGAAAGCTACTAGAAAACTAAGAAGAAACCTGCTTTAAATCTGTGCCAGCTGCAGTGTTTCTAGGGCATAATTGAATCCTACTTGAGTAATCCCTTTAGAAGGCCACACGTATCTCCAGAAGGATCCAGGACATCATAAGAAAGGACCTTGATGGAACCTGTTACAAATTCCTGTACTTCAAAGATCTCTGTGGCTGTCAGAAGAAATGAACTGTTCTGGTGATGTGCTGACTGCACCTTTTGTGATGGGAGTGATAACTACATCAATACATTTTAAAAGCTTCT
This sequence comes from Penelope pileata, assembly GCA_013396635.1. NCBI lineage: Eukaryota > Metazoa > Chordata > Aves > Galliformes > Cracidae > Penelope > Penelope pileata. The sequence continues at coordinate 115,669 of WBMW01003643.1, read as the reverse complement.
GCACGTTAGCATCATTTCATTTTAGATTTTGCACTAAGAGATCTTTGTTGTGGTCATGATCTTATCAACACACAGCAAGAAAGATAGGTGATGGTGACTTTACTGGCTGGTAGGAGAGGCAAACAGGTTAACATGCCATCTGTATAATGATGTCAGGTGGCAACTTTTTTCCCTAGCAGCTGTAGGTAAATAATGAATAGGACAAAAGGGAGACCGCAGCTGCATAGGGCAGACATCTGGCAGAGTCAGTGCTATGACTGCAGTCACAAGGGAGGATTTCAAATGATTTCACCCAACTGCTGTGGTCCCCTGCAGTTTTCTGATGACAGCAGCACAGAATCTAGTAACTACACATGGTATGTGAAAAGGCTAAAGCATTTGAAAAATGGAGCATGCCCAGGAAAGCTAGAAGATTGATCAGTTACTACTATAAATACTGTTTTTGCTTCATGACTCAACTCAAAGCCTGCTTAGCCAAATGGCTCAGAATATTTATACCTTTTCAGTCAAGCACACCTGCGAAAGCAAATAGGTTTTACAACGGTGACACTGATCTATCTTTTGAAGGTTTTGAATGGAGGTACACAGCTTAAAGTTTATAGCTCCACCTATTTGAAACCAGATAAAAATTCAACTAGAAGTTTAAAAATTTAAACCAATACGTTTTCTTTTGTGCTAAGACAAGAAACTCGAACGGGTACTGTACATGCAGTGTTGGTGGGGAGACAAGATTCACATAACAAAGCTGTAACACATGCTTAATTACACATTTTTTCTGGCTAATACAAAGAGAAATGAAAAACATCAGCTGTATATTTTTTTTTCCACATGGGTAAGTGTGTTAGCAGCTGTTCTGTTTGTACTTTGCACAGAAACCCGATCAGTCAAAGTAAGAAGCACATTCGCTGGGGACTGTCTTCGAACTATGCAAGGCCTTCGGAGTACCACATGGAAGGAAGCTCCTGAGCTATCAGATGTTCTTTGAAGACTGCAGGAGTAGTCAGAGAGTCTGGAGGGACAGTACAGCAGGTACAACATTATGTTTGGTGCATTAAAAGTACACACAAGAGAATAAACACATTTCTTAGTCCTTGTCAGAAGGCTCCAAAGTGCAAGCCAGATCTCTGTCAATGCAATGCTGTTGAATTCAAAGTGACTATTACAGCATAAAATCGTAGCCAGCACTCAAGGGCTGGAACAAAGGATAGAAGGGACATATTTCAGCTAACTGGTCAATACTAACAGGCTCTGCAGGAAGAAATTGTGTGGTAGACCAAAGTATAGACCCTTAATGGCTCAGACAAGGAAGATACCCTAGGGACAGCTGTACAAAGCTACTGCTCAAAATAGAGTTGATCATAATATATACATTTGAGAGAAAAAGAAAATTGTGAATCGTCTTGGGGATTAGCTATTTGCAGAAGGGTCAAAGTAGGACATTCAGAAATAAACTCTGACATCTGTGGACAAAAAAATAAAAGTAGACAAAGGAAGGCCAACTGATTTCATCTACCTGGCCTTCTACAAAGGCCTTTGACATGGTCCCACACCACATCCTTATCTATTGTCTAAGTTGGAGCAATATGGGTTTGAAGAGTGGACTATCTTATGGATATGGAATTGGTTGGAAGATTGCAGACAGAGGCTTGTTGTCAATGGCTCTATGTCCAGGTGGATGCTGGTGATGACTGGTGTCCTCCAGAGGTCCATCTTTGGACCAGTGCTCTTTAACATCTTTATCAATGACATATTCTGTGGGATTGAGTGCACCCTCAGCAAGTTTGCTGATGACACCAGGCTGAGTGGTGCAGTTGATGCAACAGAAGAAAGGGATGCCATTCAGAGGGACCTGGACAGGCTAGAAAAGTGGGCCCACATGAACCTAATGAGGTTCAAGAAGGCCAAGTGCAGCACATGGGTTGGGGCAATCCCAGGTATGAATTCAGACTGGGACAAGAAGTCATTGAGAGCAGCTATGTGGAGAAGGACTTGGGGATCCTGGTGGACAAAAAGTTGGACATGAGCCAGCAGTGTGCTCTTGCAGCTTGGAAGGCTGACGGCATCCTGGGCTCTGTCAGAGGAGGGGCGGCCAGCAGGGAGAGGGAGAGGATTGTCCTCTTTGCTCTGCTCTCGTGAGGCTCCATCTGGAGTACTGCGTTCATTCCTGGCGTCCCCAGTACATGAAGGAAAGGGTCCAGAAGAGGCCATAAAGATGCTCAGAGGAGACTTCATTGTGGCCTACCGATATGTAAAAGGAGCTTGTAATCAGAAGGGAGACCAACTTTTTACATAGTCTGATAGTGATAGGACAAGGGGGAATGGTTTTAAACTTAGAGAGGGGAGATCTAGATAAGATGTTGGGGGGAAAATTTTCATTTAGAGAGTGGTGAGGCACTGGCGCAGTTGTCCAGAGAAGCTGTGGGTGCCCCATCTCTAGAAGTGCTCAAGGCCAGGTTGGATGGGGCCCTGGGCAGCCTGAGCTGGTGGGTGGCAGCCCTGCCCATGGCAGGGTGTTGGAGCTGGATGATCTTTGAGGTCCCTTCCAACCCCAGCCATTCTATGATTTTGTGATCTTAACAGGTGAACAAGACATGACCATAACATCCCTGCTTTAGTCATACCCATGACTTCAATAATGTTATCCCATATATCTACTGTTGTCAGCACGAGCTGAACTAAACCATCATGTTGGGAGAGACAGGAAGAGAAAAAGAGAGTGTGAAAGAAATTGCTAAAATTTGTAGTCAGATTTTTTCACCTAGCTCAGAGTCATAATCAAGTCTTTGACTTGGACCCGGCCCATGTTGGAGGTCCTGGTATCAGAGCTTTGTTGAAAAAGGATTTTCCAATGAAATTTTTTAAAGACAATTGCAATTGTCTTTAAGGCAATTGTCAATTGCCTTAAATTTGTTCAAACAACAGTTGTGATTCATTAAAAACATAATATTCTATCAAGAAACAGTTTCAGTGGATGATTTTTAACCAGTTTTATGCTCATGCACAGCAGCACACACAAAAATGCCCATTTGCTTTAATGTCTCTAAAAGAGAGGGCTGTTTATATCATCTGTAATAATACTCTCCCAGAATAACACACTTGTCCTTGTCCTAAATACAGTTAATACTAAAACATCTTTCTCTTGCTAGAGCAGTTTCATATGGCCTAATTAAAAAAAAAAAAAAGATATTAAAAAATGAATGCTTGAATCTGCATGGATACATCTATCCGCAATGATGTCTCAGTTTTATTCCTAATTAAAAGCTCATTAATATCAAAGACAATTGTGAGAAACCCCAATGAGATCATATCATTTGGGATCTTAAGACTGGAAGTGGCACCCCTGCTATCAATAGAAATCCACTTATTCAAAAGCTCACTGTAAGCATTGATATACCCCTTGCTGAAAGCTTTATGTAATATTTCACTCTCAGTTAGTATCTAGCTCTGAAATGTAAAATAGGCCATGCAGTTGCCTCCTAAACTGAAGAGAAGAGGAGAACTGAAGGAGGGCAATTGGTTCACTCTCAAAAGCATTACATATTTTCAATATTTCTGGTCACTGGAGTGGGGTGGATGTTGCAAAATGGTATATGAGCAGGAAGGACATCACTGAAGCTGTGCACTGGAGACCTTGCTTCATCCCCTTCAGTGGAAGATGCCTTGCCTGTGTGTCATTTATGAGCAGATGCTACCATAAATGAAAAATCTGTGTAATGATTGAGGCATACTAGAAGTATTCATTTTGTTTGTATACTGAAGGGAAGTTTATGCCCTCTGAATCTGGAGGTGAAAGGACACCCATGAAGCAATGGATGCTGGCAGTTTCCAGCAGTTCTGAAATATGCAACATGACTTTCTCCAAATTCCTTGTCACTAAGTTATAATTCATTTGATTTGGAAAATTCACTAGTCTTAATCTTTCTTACCCATCCAATAAGAAACATTGCTAGAATGATCTAGAATTCAAGAATGATCATAAGAAATAGCATTTATTTAAATGTGTATATGCATGGGTGATATCAATGGCAAATTAAATTTTCTTTACAGCCAATGCCCCAACATAGGCTGTAATTATTATTATGATAATTATTATTATAATTGTATGACTCATTCAAGGGCATTAGTACCTTAGTAAGTTTGGCCTGGGAATTCAAAAGCAAACTTTCTTATGCTTGGTTTGACTGAAAGGTCTAGACAGCTAAAATGCATGTAGGTATTCAGAGGTTTCTTTTGGTAGTTTTAGATATGTTTGTAAACTTGGTTTTAGGTGATCAAAATCAATCTGTGTGAGATTGCAAAAGGTACTCAGATAAAGTTTCATTCTTGAAACATGTGGTAAGGCAGAGATTTGGACTATTCAGACAGACTGAATTCCATTGATCAGTATTGTAGAGAAACTTTGCTACACATTGCCATAAATCTCACTGGAATTACCATTAGTTTGGTTTCCATATGGTATGAAATTGCCTGATGTGCAGCTGTTCATAGCTCAGGAGCTGGTAAGTGGGATGACTAACTAAGAAAGACAATAATTTCCTTCATAAGGAAATGCTGCAAAGTGGGTATCCATGCCAGTAATTTTCATGATTCACCCCTCCCCCAATAAAGTATATCTGTCTAGTGTATCTGTAGAAGCAATTCATACTTTTACATAAGCCATATTTGCACTTATAACTTCTAACTGTTGTCACATACTACATAAGCAGAGCAACTGGGCTGCTCTGATTTCTCCAGTAAATCCATTTTTTTGTTGTGTGGCCAGATTTTAATTCAACATCTTTTATACAATTCATAGCCCAGCAAATCCTCTGTAAAGCAATAATCCTTTTTATTGTGTATGACAGAAATACAAAACCAGCTTCCCTTCTTCCATATGACAATTCAAAGCCTTCTATGTTTTTCCTATTGATTTCCTGAGTCTGCTTCCAACTATATCAAAAACACTGTGGTAATGTGGCTCAGTGATTTCACTAACTTCTTAGGTGGAAGCAAGGGAGGCAAAAAAAAAGTAGCAATGCCCACTCCTTTGTCTGGTGCTGAAGCAGATGGTGTGGGAGTAAGTATCAGAAATAAATGTCTGATGGATTCTCAAAACAATCTCTCTTCCTAATTGTTCTGCTATGTACAGAAAAAGGAAAAATGACTCTTGGTTTCCATATTGCATGCAGTTTTAGATGCACAGAACTGAGTTATAAATTTAAAGGAAATCAAGACCATACCTGAGCAGATGATACAAAACTGTGAAAGGTGTTCAGTGTTCTCACAATATTGTCTTTGCTGGCTAAGTGAAAATAAAAATGATTTGCTGCTTTTCTCTTTTCCTAAGGTTTATTGTAACTTCTTGCTTATAAGCAGTATATTAAATTGAATGAGGACAGGAATAATAAAGCAGTGGCACAAAACTCCCTTCAGTCTCTTTCAAAACAGACAGAACACTATCTGTTGAGTGGCTGCAGTTAGTATATTAAGAATTCATCAGTGAAGTATTAAAAGGATAACCAAGTCTGTCCCAGCACATCAGAGTCCGTGTATTCCTCGTATCTGTACCACTGTCTGAACTCAGCTGAACATCTTCTGGAAAGCCCTTGATGTCAAAAATACAGGAATGTTCACAGATTACACTTTTCCCTGTATATTTAATGTATGCAGGATATAAACAAGCACTGTATCAAACTATGCAGGCTTTTCTCCAAGCAGTGGCATCAGACATTACATTCAGACTCCTCTTTTTTTGTGACTTTGTCCCTAACTCATCCCACAAGAGAAAACTGGACACTTCAGCTTAAGACAGGGTGCAGACAGAATTTACCAAAAGGATATCACCAACCTCCTGTGGTCTGTATCAGACCTGACTGTTTCCTAAAATCATAAGATTTTAGTATCTGACCTAATGCTTGCCATAACATTATGATATTACTATGACTGCTTTGAATGCTGAGCCCAGACTGCCAGCACAGAACTAACTGAGAAAACTGAGTCAAACCAAACTTCCATGGGTAATGACAGTAAATTTCTATTTACTTAGGCATCCTCTGTCAGGATGTGAGGGCTTATGTCTTTAATACGTTTTGTTACTTGAAAAAGTGCCTGACCACAGAGCTGGTCAAAGCCTGATACTTCAGAAAACCTTGTTGCAACTGTCCTATTCCCTGGTGCAAACATACGTGTGCTCTGCGCCTTCTGTTTCTTGGAGGGATCTCAGGCTGAAACACATGGAGGTATGGAGCACTTCAGCATTGCAAAGGATGGACTTGTGGCTTACACTGACAGCCCTTGAGATGCCAGGTGTGGATTTCATGCCGTCATTGATATAAGACCTCCTTTTGGTGTGCTCAAGTCTACATGGACACATTGTCAGACAGCAGTCCTACATCTGAATAAAGGCATAGTTTGCTAAAGTGATGCTTGTTTTTAAGGACAGTTGACTCTGAAATGCACAGGGACCAATTTCACTCCCTGTCAGGTATGAGGATGAAAAGGATCTTGTTCCCGCCGCAGTCAAAGCAGCTTACCAGTGGTATTACTGGAAGTAGAAATGCTGTGAATCAAATTCCAATCAATTTCCTCAAATAAGTAATTATGCCAGTGGCTGCACTGCTTTTGTACAAAGTGTATAGTCAGACACATACTAAACAATACTAAGGTGTTACTCATTGCTAGGCTTTTTCTAAGCTTGTAAGCTTTTCTAAATTCTTCTTGTAGATGGATGGGACATTCTCAAGTAATAAAGGAAGATGAAGAGATACACTTTTTTTTTTAAATGTCTCTTTTTCCTTTTTTTTCCCTCCTAATGTTACCAGCAGTGAGTATCTCAGATCAGAACACCAAATTTTCCTTTGTTCTTTATTATATAAACTGAGTTCAAATAAAAAGTCCTTTCACTTACAGGTTTCTGTGCTCTCAAAGACAGCAATATCACATAGTACTTAAAAGCAGATAAGCTACTGAATCTGACAGGATGACTCATATACAAGAAGTTAGTCAGGTTAAAGGCAACTCTTTGCTCAGTAGGTCATTCTTTCTCAATTTCTCTCTCACACCTCCCTGGAACTGGTTGGGGTTTTTATTTTTCCCTTCATGATAGAAAATCTTTGTTTTAAAGGCTCATTTAAACCAAATCCTTTCTGCTAGAAAAAAGAAAACAGAACATGTTTTGCTATTCCATCTGCAATCAGTTGGTATAATACAGAGCATTTACTCAGGAGGTAGAGAGAAAAAATTAGTGAACTTCCCTAAGTGCATAAATGCACTTAGTATAATGATCATGCAAATTCTGAAAAACAAGGAAAAGCATGCAACATTATTTTTGTAAAAATTTAGGATTACTTCATGCTAAATTTGTGATTTACAGGGAGGATCTGATAACTGAGGTCTAAATGGCTGCCATTGATTATGTGATGGCAGGGTGGAACAAGCTCATAACCAGTAATGGTGTATGTGGCAGAGAATAAACAGCGAAGAATTACTGTGCTATCTATTCTTGTATAAAATAAAAGCCTCTTCAGTAGACAATTGATAGATGAGAAAGACACAAACTAAATCTCAGTTCTGTGATTCAAAACCCTCCTTGCTGCCCAAACTTCATTTTCATTGTTTGGGAGCTCTGACAGTCACTCGGGTAAGGAAAAATGTACTCTTCAATTATCTGCCAAAGTCTGACAGAGAAGAACGCAGACTTAATAATGAGCATTATACCTATTTTTTGAATCAGTGATTCAGAATGCCTTATTCTGCATTCTGCTTTCAGGTCTTGATGAAGTGAGTGCTCCCAAAAAAGACTTCAGAAAACTAATTTATAAAATCAAGAACTGATAGCAGAAGGAAGTTAGACACTCTGTGGAATGTATAATTAAAATCAAAATGAAATAAAAATAAATAAAACATTTTTATTCATGGAGGGCAAGGTTACATAGACAACACAGACTACAACGTGCAGGTTACACAGACTACACAGAATTAGGAATTACAGAAAATACTATATGCCAGCTATGAAATGCATGAGCAGTGTAGTTGTGCAAGCAGCAGACTGTTGTGTTCCAGTCATGCTTCCTTCTGTATCTCTGTGAAATTCATTTGTGAGTTAGGACATGTTTTTTAACAACTTCTGGCTCAAAGTCGTGAACAGGGATTTTGACTGGTGATGCTCAAGACCTTTTTCAGCTCCAGTTTCATCTAAGAAAGAGCAGATGGGCAGATGAAGTATTTATAGTCAGACTTTGAAATCTAGTTCTCCACCCAGAAGTAATATGAAATAATCTAGATTTATGAGTGCTTATCAAATGAAGGCGAGTTTTGTGAGTGACAAAGGACAGTTGGACAGCCAAGCTGTTGTAGCAAACCGCTCATATGCTTTCATCCCACATGAAAATGAAAATGCAGCACATAAACTCATGAAGTCTATGTAATTCTGGGGCCCTCATTTCAAAGATGTCCTGGGTAAAATCGAGCAGAGCAGGAAGGTCTCCTCAATCTCTAATGAGACGGGGATTTTCAGTTAAATGGCACTACTGTGCTATCAAAACACGAAAGGTGGGCCTGTGTGAACCTAGTGAGGTTCAACACAGCAAAGTGCAAGGTTCTGCACTTGGGTCAGAATAATCCCAGGTATATATACAGACTGGGACAAGAAGTCATTGAGAGTAGCCCTGCAGAGAAGGACCTGGGGGTCCTGGTGGATGAAAAACTGAACATGAGCCAGCAGTGTGCTCTTGCAGCTTGAAAGGCCAATGGTACCCTGAGCTCCATCAGAAGAGGAGTGGCCAGCAGGGACAGGGAGGTGATTGTCCCTCTCTAGTCTGCCCTCATGAGGACCCATCTGAAGTATTGCACCCAGGTCTGGGGCCCTCAGTACACAGGAAAGAGTATACAATTATATCTTTCAGTATCTTCATATAAGCTTTCAGCATGCATAATAATCCATGGCAAGAAGTTTCATAACTTAGCTGCATGTTAAGAGCCACCTCCTTCTGATTGTGAATTGGCTACCTTCACTTGATGCCCTCCAGCACAGAGAGCCAATAATGAATTCATCATTATACAACCTCCTCAAGACTCTCATAACTGTACAGGCCCCATTTGATGCACTTCTCCTCCTCCAGACTGAAGAGATATATATACGTCACTCTGAAAGTAATGCACAAAGTAATCCTCAAAGATGATCAGAGGGCTGGAGCACCTCCCCTATGAGGACAGGCTGAGGGAGCTGGGCTTGTGCAGCCTGGTGAAGAGAAGCCTGCGGGGAGACCTCATTGCAGCCTTGCAGTATTGAAAGGGACATTATAAACAGGAGGGAAAACAACTTTTTACAAGGGTAGGTAGGGACAGAACAAGGGGGAATGGTTTTAAACTGAAGGAGGGAAGGTTTAGACTGGATGTCAGGGGGAAGTTCTTTACTGAGAGAGTGGTGAGGTGCTGGCATAGGCTGCCCAGAGAGGCTGTGGATGCCCTGTCCCTGGACGTGTTCAAGGCCAGGTTGGATGGGGTCCTGGCTAACCTGATCTAGTACCAGATCTGGAGGCAATTCTATAATTCTATTCTATGATTCTATGACTGGTGGTAGGAATATTGTTTCTACTGTGAAGTTTTGACTCAAATTCTTGTGGACTAAAACTACTGTTTCTAAAGAAAATACCTTATATCTAATCACAAATACAGTTATATCTATCCACAAATATAGTTATTTAGCGTACTGAGATCTCTTTTTTCTTTTAGCACAAACATATTTTAAACAAGAGTCATTGGCCGCCTGTTCCATTCACAGTGAGGAAATCTAATGCCCGAAAAGCTGAACCACTAGGCAATTAAGACAGTTGGTCAATATCTGCCTTGCTGTTTTAGTGAAAGGAAATTATTCTGGTAAATTTTCATTGGTTCTGTTGATTGGTATATTTTTACAGTCAATAAAGAGGGAGGTTCTTTCCTTTTAACACTGCTATAACTTTGATTAAGGTGATTTTTATTGATCCTTGACATCCATTGTTATGTTTTCCTTTAAGAAATGCTCAGACAAACTAATTTCACTAATTTTCTGGATGGTAACTACATCCAAATACCAATGTGTAACCACTGACTGTGAAGATCTCATGAACAAGAATTTATAAGATCAAGTTGGCACCAAGCAGATGTTAAGTGAATGCAACTTGGAGTGTGATCAACATTTGATTGAATTCTACACTGTACCAGCAACACAAAAGTGGATTTTAGGTAGCTGCAAAGAGTGCTGCTATCTGCTTATCACTCAAATAAGTGTACCATCAGGAGTCAGTGACCAGCCCTTCTCACTGGAAGGCAGAAAAGACAGCCCAAACCTTCTGGTTTATGAACAGATATAAAAAGGGGAAAATAAGCTGCAAATGCTGTTTTATCCTCTCTGTTTCCTCTGGGACTGAAAGAATATGTTCTGGTTGAACATTTGTCCCTCTTTCCTAATACATCCTACCATATGGAGGGAAGAACAGAGAATGAATCATTGACTCCACATGGAGTAGGATGAAGGGGAAAGAAACACAGAGGAGATAGGAACGACAATCTTAGTGCAGACTTGAAATTCCCCAAACTGTTCCAAACAGCAATTTGGCTAATGACCACAACTTGGAAAGGCTTCATATCCCTAAAAAGCACAGTGGATGTGGGTGAAGAGTAGATTAAATGTACCAGTCTCTGATCCACTTCCCACTGCCTGGGTAGCACGTGTGTCCTCTGCATCCCTTTCCACAATCTGGTGGTGCTAGTGGGAGGATCTTCTGGCCGTCTGGTGCTTCTTCCACAAATCTGTCTGCTTCTCTGAGTCACCATTTCAATCAGATCAGTGCTCTTCCTCCCTTTTAATGACTCTCCCTGTATTATTAACTTCCTAACAGTGCTAATGTTTTATTTAGCTATGGAAAGCAAGCACAATACCATCTGAGCAAATGAGCCTAGACAGCAAAGTTGTCGTGTTCAGTTACATTTCAGGAACACTCAGACTCAGTCTGACTGAATGGCCTCTAACATTCACAACACAGTCAGAAGACCTGATGATGCCATTTCAGGAGCAAGCCCAGCATGGCACAGCAGCACGTACACAACAACATCTGGTCAGAAAACATTACCTCTGTCATCTCTCAAAACAACAATCCAAAAGGAACCCTGAAACTTTCCTAAGGCCTTGAGGAACAAAAGGCATTTTTATTCTTGCTTCTTCATGCTAAAAAAAGCCCTCTATAAATTAAAATTATTATTGCTAATATAAACATGAAATGTAATGTCTGAATAAATAGTAAGCCTTATAAAAATCCTAGAACACAAGATAATTGAAGCTTATATAAAGACTCTAGAAACTGAAAGAGAAAAAAAAACAAACAAACCTACCTCACACCCCCAAAATACATAAATCTCCCGTAAGACTTCCAGTTCTAATTCATAGGTTATCAAAACTGTAGCAAGCTAGTTAAGGCTGAAGTTGCTATTTCATTAACACACAGATCTAAACACTAAAGGACAAAACAATGCACAAGCTACAATCTGAAAAGGATTTCTGTTGCTAAAGAGCAGTTTGTGTGTTTGTCAGAATTTACTCAAGCAGTTTTAGGTATGCCCTTCTTTGCAGAAAAGCAAATCTTTGCAGTTTTAGTTCATAAAGGTTTTCGACAGTGTCCTGCCATGCCATCAGGTGCTAGTTGTTTGTTCAGGCAGAACACTTGCCATGTGCTCAGGAACTGTTCTTAGACAGGTATAATATCTACTGCACTTGCTAGTCTGAGGTATGATCAATAAAATTGACTAAGCATCTGTAACAAAGAACCAAAAAGCCAATCCTGCATGCTTCCACCTTAACATGCCAAGGTGATATACTACTTTTTGTGCTTCTGTGTGATTTGTAGCTTTTGCAGTGAATTTGTTAACTTCACCCTCTTGTCTCAAATTTTAAGTTACACTTGCGCAGTATGAAGTGCGAATTGTCAGTCAGCTCCTGGAACTACAAGGACTTTAACTGAGAAAATTTTAATTAAGATAGCATTAGAAGTCAGCACTTCATACTTCCTTTTCATTAGCTTTTACAGGACTACACTTCCCTGCTGGGTCATACTGGCACATAATTTATAAACTTTGCCTTCTATCATATTCAGCTGAAAACATACTGATAACATACCACCAGGAATACCTGCTACGTTATGTGGAAATGAGGATTATAAATTCCAGAAGCGACACAAGAAAATCTCAAATATATTTGGATAACTTGGTTACATGACAAATTCTCTGGAAATATACACCTATATCTGCATGAAATTATACATGCCATTTGAGGAAGTGCTGAATACATCATTCTCGGCTTTGATTTAGAACCTATTTCTCAAAACAGCTGCTATAATACTTGAAATATTTTTATCATTAACTTACCAAGACACAGATGAATAAGTATTTCGATGCATATATTCTGCTTGCTTCTCATGTGAATTCAAAGTCCCTTTACACTACTGGTGAGACTTAAAAGTTTTAAAGCAAATGAAAAAGAAATGAGTGTAAAGCAAGCAAGTCAATGAGTCCTTCAAGCTGAGCAGAATAAAGAAACAACTATGATATTGGACTGTGTTTTCTCCAGCTCAAATCTAGTGAATTAAATTTTTAACACAAAGAAGCCATTTATTATTTGGAAATGGTATCTAAAACAAGTTTTGATTCTCATGCAGAGTCATACCGCCAGAATGAAGCCACATTAGCAATAATAACTTTAGCAAAAAGTAGCATAAGTAATGCTTGTATGAGAAAGAGGAATACTGCCAAGAAGAACTGAATACATTCCCTTTTCTAAAACTTGACAATAGTAATTTTTTGTTATCTTAATAAATATATGATACCCTAAAGCAAAACTCAGACATGAATATCTGGAATTTCATGAACTATTTATTACCATATTGTAGTGGTGGCATAACATATTGAAAATATGCTATATTTAAAATATAAATGAAGACAGGATGAAAATGCTGCTAGCTGAATGATATGTAATGAAAGAAACGTTCTTTGAAAAATGCAGAGTTTCAATCCTGCTCTGGGGGTGGGCAGAGCAAGAAATGAGAGCACAGAACTTATAACCACCTCTTTCTTTCCCAAGCACTCACGATCAGCCCCCCTCTCAGCATTACCACAGCAGTGCTTTGGCTGCTCCTTGGAGCAATGCTTCTGCATCTGCAGTCATTGGTTCACTGATGGCACGTGGAGCCCTACATCACCCTACATGCAGTACAACAGAATTGAGAACACAACCCAAAAAGTCAGCAAATGCTGAGATTAGATCAGAAGATCATTAATGTCAATGGCAAGTTTTCAGCTGAGGAAGTTTCAGATTGAAGCTGGGAGAAAAACCTCTCTTCCTCACACAGAGCAGTGTGCAGATCTTTAAGAAACTTGGTGATGAGATGCTGTGACCCCAAAATGTGTGAAAGGAAATTATGTGCACAAGCCAGCAATTTGAAACCTTTCCAGGAGATATCTGTTCAGCACTTGGCTGTCTGAATACGCTGAAAGAAGATGGCTTGGGAGGGGACTGTATTATGCCATCATATGAAGCCAGAGGAGGGAAAGTCACAGCTAACCACTCTGTTCTCATCTGTGAAAACAGATTTTTGTTACAGGACTTGTCATCAGCTATGGTCTACATGATCTCTCACTTCTATCATCAGTGAAATCACGGGAGGACAGCTTCCTTAGACTCAACTCCTGTTTTGAGAAAAGGTGCTGTTAGTGAGAAAAGAATGGCCTCAGATTTCTCTAGCAGCATGCAAATCACATTAAATATGGGTACACAGAAGCAAACCCCAAAACATGAATACTATCTGCTGAGAAAGAAACGGTTTGAAATTTTGCATGCATTCATCTGGGCTGATCTTAACCAAGTCCTGTTCCAACCAAATGGGATCAGACACTTTATCTCTTTGATTCAAAAGTCTATGAAATAGACTTTCTTTTACATTGCAGCACCACTCACTTTAAAGCTCCTGCCTGAAGGGACCAGCTCCCCTGCAGCTGGATCCCACAATCTCCACCACCAAGTGTGTGCCCACAGTCTTGTTTTCTCTCCTCAGTTCTCCTGCTGGCAGCTCCCGAGGAGCCCCACTCTAAGTGGCTGGGTGACACTGCACCACGGTGCAGCCTCTCTCACAGCTCACTGGGTGTTGGGCCTGGACAACTGTGCTGACCTCCTGACACCTTCTCATGTCCTGGTTTCTTCAAGGGGCAACCAGGATCTGGGTAGACTCCCGCTTGCTGAGATTTGTCCATGGGACGTGTCTAGCTGCTTCTACTAAATGAGATAGTGTTGGGCTGGATGGATCCCTGCCTAATCTGTACTGCTGCTTCCACCTTCTGTAGCATAAGGTGACCTTCTACACAGGGTATGCGGCAGTCTGAATTTCACCTACAAGTTGGATCTGTGGCTTGACAGGAAATGCATTTTATATATAAAGATTTCTCAAGAGACATTTAAGTGTTTCAGTCTCATAAGCGTTATTGATTTTGTGGGAATTCTTTAGTCCCACAAGACAGAAAAATGATACCATGCACATTACCTATATGACAAAAGAAATCCACCATTTGCATTACATTTAAAATAGGCAACATGAAACAATGAGCACTAAAGGCATAAACAGTCTGCTCTCCTTTAATTCTGATAAAATAACAGAGTTGATATGTGGAATTCATGATCTCAAGTGACCCGCTTGTTTGCTCCAGCAAACCGTGGTTATAGCAGTTATGCAAGCAGTCAACAGCCCTCTTTCTTCTCCTGAAAGTCAATCACAATATGGTATTTTTCCTGCTTCATACAATCGAGATTAAAAAGTACAGAGAAAGACAGTACAGCAAAAAGCTTTGAGATGTAACACGGAAGCAGACAGGCATTGAGAGCCCTTCCTCAAAACCCTAACGCCTTTATCAGCAAGCAGCAGAAGCAATCTTCTTTAATTTACGAGAGCCACTAGATGTCCCTGCTAACCTGCGGCAGCAGCGGCACTCTTAAATCTTGCTGGAAGATACAAGCACGCTTCATAAACCTGTCAGAAGAAAATACAGCACTACCAAATCAGACAACTGTACTTTGCAGCATCACCTGCCCAGTTGTGTGTCACTTCAGCCCATCGTCCATCACTTTTCCCTTGCAGTCTTTCAGGGATGCAGTACCTGCAGGCAAGGTCAGTACTAGTCAACTGCACTGTTTCCTGTTCATTAAATAAACCAGGTATGTCCTTGGCAAATGCTTTTTGAGACTGCAGGCTTCCTGAGACCACACAGTCCTCAATCAAGAACCAAGTTTTCTGTGGGGTCCATCACACTCGGTGCAACAAGCTGAATAAAGCAACGGTCATGGAAAATGGTATAGATGTTACGCTTGTAGTATTGTCTTGCAAGGATGAATTTATCAAGGAACCTTTTTTTTTTTTTTTTTTCCCCCCCCTTGGTATAAGAGCTCAGTTTTGGAAATGGTGAGATTTTGCATTGTTTAAGATGCACACTTAGGGATCCCTTAAGCAGCTGTAAAAAACTTGAAACATGTAACTTTCAAAGACCCTATTGTCACTTCCAAACAAATAAGATTTTTACTACTGCATTACTGGGGGCAGTGCTCAGCCGGTGTTGCATTCTGCTCCCATGGAACAGGGTGAACCTCTCAGTGCCACCCCAGACACTGAATGTGTCTATTGTTCTTCTGGTACTGTAAGAGAAATAATGATGATTATTTTTTGAATGCAGTGTCTCTATTTTCATACAATAGCAGTTGCTTCTCTCTAGCTTGCTTTTTATAAACCAGAGCTTCACAAAACCAAATATTTTATTCACAGATCTTGTTGGGTCTATTTTTGCCCCAGGAAAGAACTATTTTTTTCCTTTACTGAAAAATAAAATAAAAAATGGAAAAAAGAAAGAAAAAACACCCAATATCTGTGGCATTTTGACTGATGCCCAAAATGTCTAAGCACTGCCTCACTGGAATTAGAATCTGGCTATATCCTACTTCTCTGAGCTGGGATTTCTACAGGCTGGACTGCTTCCCTCTGTGACGCATCATTATCTCTACCTTGGTGAAAAGAGATGGCTTATTTTATAAGAATAATAAATCACATTACATTATGATAGAAATAGCTCTGCCAGAAAGATGAAGACACAGAAAGACATTGCAATATAACACAAAGAAACAAAAGAATCAACATTTGGAAATTTTGCTTCCAGTTATCTTCTTGCAGGGCATTTGAAAATACATGTGACAAGAGCAGTATTTACAAAACAAATTATGTTTTTGAGATTGTTTTTTTCAAAAATATTTCAATAGAAAGAGGTTTCAGTTTTTTTTCTTTCAGTTTTATATGGTCATTTGGCTTTAGAGTCAGTTCTTTGATACCAGGTCTAAGAAGATACTCAGTTCATTCTTTCTTACAAGTGATGATTCTTACGTATATACTGCACATCATCCACTGAAAAAACCTCCCCATTTGCACTAGCAAAATCCTGTTTTTACTCTTAGTTTGCTGTGGATATTCTGAAGAAATTCAGTGTGAATTTTTCAAGATTTGACAGTTGGCTTTTCCTGAGACATTACAGCCATTACATTAAATCTGCAAAGCAGAACAGTTTAATGCCATGGCTGTAAAAGTGAAAAAACAATAGTTTTTTAACTCACTGGTATTCATTGCCCTCTTGATGCTTGCACAAGACTGAAACACAATGGAGATAAGTAGTTAGTGAATGCTGTAAGACTTTCAGTACTGATTTTTTGCAATAGACAGTTCTCAGGAAAAAGGAATACTGAAATATTTAAGAAATACCATTACTTGAAAAATTTTTCAACCATTTTCAGAGAAAAGGAATGAACAATGGAGAATGCATTCTTTCAGACTCATCTTGACCTTGAATTCTTTAAGGACACTGAGAGGATGTATTACCCACCCAAAAGTCATTATCTTCTTTCTGTGAATACAGAGACAGATTCTACTGATAAACCTCGATGAAAGCAAACTTGTTATCATCACAACTTTAAGAATTTTAACCATTACCCCAAAACTACTATAATTCCTTCACTAATAGGCTCAAAAAGTCCACATGCTACACGTCTTCCTTCACTACTGCAGTCTTCTTCCATCCATTAATTCTTTATCCGCTTTTGGATGGATCAAAACAGAACACTATAGAAAACTGTATTGCCTTTAGTTAATGGTGGTTAATGTAGAGCCATGGCCACTTGGAATGTGCTTTTCCTGATGAATATTTGTAACACAGCATGCTGTTGTGATACTGTCCTTTGTT
This sequence comes from Penelope pileata, assembly GCA_013396635.1. Lineage (NCBI taxonomy): Eukaryota > Metazoa > Chordata > Aves > Galliformes > Cracidae > Penelope > Penelope pileata. Next base: position 98,398 of record WBMW01003643.1, on the reverse strand, counting down.
TAAATCCCAATCTACAATGATCCAATGTACAATAATACTAACAAACAAGCTGAGCAGCTTTCCTATCCTGGTTAGAGCTGTCATCTCATTTAATTGTTGACATCCACCCATCATTCATAGAGACTTTTAAGAAGAACATTTAAACTGTACTACTATCAAAAGAAAATAAAATTCAGGTCATAACATTTAACAAGAAAAATATAAAGTGATAAAGAATAGGATGAAATCTCAACACATAGGTTAGCACAAGGCCTCACATGCTACCAATGTATCATGCATCCAGAAATCAAGACAAACAAGGAGTCTCTCTGGGAGTCAACTTCAACATTGCAAATAAAACTATTAGCCCTGATGGAGAGGAATTGCTTTAACAACCATCATGCTCCGAAGCATAGCTCCTAGCATCTTTTTCTTCCTTCCTTTTTTTTTTTTTTTTCAGTTTTTGCTTTGCAGCTCCAGTCAACAAGCACACAGCAAGACATGATTGACAACCTCTCAGAGGTGCTGTGTTTCAAAGATCAGATTTCCAAAGGCAGATTTCCATGGCCTTGAATGGAGCAGAGCTGTGGGGAGGGATCAAGCTCCAGCAAAGGACAGGTCACTACCTGCAGGAGGCAATCTAAGAATGAAGCTGTATGCTGAGCAACAGGACAACAAAATAGCAAAGAGAAAAAAAAGGAGGGGAATGGGAAGTGGGAAAAAAGATAAAACGAAAGCAAAATCATAGTGACATAGCATAGACTACAAACAACAAATAGAAGAATTGGGGAGAAAAAAAACAACTAGTGAGAAGATGTTGTGTTCTTCTTAAAAGTATAAAGGTCAGAAGAGATGAAAGATGCAAGATACTGCATTTTCTCAGGCTCAACACTTCAGTTATTACTCTGTTGGACAAACCATTCCTCTTGTATACAGCTCAATAGTAGCCCATGCATAAAATAAGAATTACCACCTTAGCTAAATTAAACAAAAATTAGAAGAAAAATATTGCTTAATGGCAGAGTGTTTATGGCAAAATCTATAATCTAGACAGTAGGAAAAATATGTTAATCCTTTTCATTAAACAACAAATCTTTCAAGTCTGGAAAAAAGATGGAGGCTCGTAGCAAGACCACTGGCATGTGCAGAAAAGTTTTACAGTGCAGGCTGAGCTTTGGGAAGTGCAGTTATGTACCCTGGCCTCCATCACTGACTCTCCACTTGGGTCAGTCATTCCCCATTCTTGAGTCCTTCCAGGTTCTCCTGCACCACCTCCCTCTTTCCTCATCTTTGTGATTGATCTGTAAACCTGACTGCCTCCTGCTACACAAGCATGAGCTGCCGCCCACTCACAACCTCGTAACTCATACTGATCACGCTCAGCCTTCTCTCTGCTCAGTGCTCTTGGTGCAGCGTGGGTGTGGTACAGGCCTCACCAGCACCAACAACCACACACATGGAAATGGCACCATACTGCAGGCCCAGGCCCAGCGCACTGACCTGTGTGTCCAGGGTCTCCTCCCAAATGGTGCTGGGGATCTTTACTAGTGTTGCTGCCATTTGCAACACACAACCTGAATCTCAATATCATTGCTGAACTGGAAGCTTGTTGTTTTGTTCTACCGGTAACTAAGAACCCAGTGCTGCTGTTGCTTTTGCTGCACATAATGCTGTGAGGCCTTTTTTATTAACATGAATCACATGTACTCAGATGTTTCTTATCTTTACGACTTTTATCCTGTGAGAGTGTGAAAGCTGCACTGCAGCCAGAAGCATTCTTATGGGAAAAGTAAGGAATGCAATATTTATTGCTTGTTTCCACTGAAAATATTTCTCATTGTATCTCACCATGTTGTCATCAGCGTATCAGAGGCAGAGCATGCGAGGGTGAGCACTGAGAAAGAAATCCAGGGAAGGGGCTATAGACACCACAGTCAACCACATATGATGCTTCCTCATCATCTTGTTTCTACTACAACCACTACAATTGGCTCACTGGACCCAGTTCTTAATATATCTTTGTTGGGGACTGTAAACTTGGTGGCTTCAGAGTCTCAATGAGAAGTCTGCTTCTGTTGATAAGCAATTATCACTGGAATAAAAAGAGAGAAGATAAGGTCTGAGTCTATCAGGCAGAAAGACAGTGCCAGTCACTCCCAATGTTATCAGAGTAGTCAATTCTGAGGAGCAAACACATGGGAAGTTAGATTGCTTGAACATATTTATCTAGCATAACAAGGAGCCTGAACAAAATTAAAGCACTTCCACAAAGAAAGGAATGCATTATCACATGTTCATGGGCTTTAATAACAAAATTCCTCTGGACTTTCTAAAAGCAAACTCCAGATTTTAAAATGGAGCTGAAGCAGAAATACTCTGAGCACATGGAATGAGTTAATAAAAAGTATGGACACAGAAAAAAAGATGTAAAAAAAAATCTGTGCAGATGAAGAAAAGTACTGCTACAGAATATTCACAACAAAATATTTTATACAGCTCATATTTCAATAAATAACAGGAAGCTAGGAAGTTTGCAGAATTGCATCTTGAGATTAGGATTATATGAAAACTATGTTGAACTACTGTTCAACTCAGCAAGTCCTGATCTCATCAAGATTTTCAAAATGAAATTTAAATATAGTAAATGTATTGATATAATAGGAGAAGTTGATGTGATGATATTAGTGCATATTCACTTTCTTGCTCTTTAAAATACTTCATTTTCCAGTGTGTATCTTTGTAATTTCTCCACTGAGATGTCACAGTGGAGGATATACAATATATGACCACACTTTTTCTCCAGTCTCCTCAGAATGAAAATGCCCAAGTCTAATTATAAACACCAACTGCTGCCACCAAATAAAGGAGAGGAAAATAAAAAGAAAACTAACAACCCACAACCGAAACTGTTTTTCCATAAGTAACTTCAGGTACATGGAAATTCTAGAAAGTTGCTCTGCTAAAATATCATCCTTCCTCTACTGAGTAAAAACATTAATCACAGTTTAGGCATCGTCAGTCACCTCTAGCGGTCTGGTGTTACAGATGGACTAAGTGTCCTGCTAAAAGGGGTAGTCAAGACATGCAGAGCCAATATCTACCAGTTTACATTTACAGCTGTGATGAAGAAGGGCAGGACTTCACTCTAGCCACCTCCCTTTCCTGAAGAAATAATATGCTTACTTCAGAAAAATGATTATATCTCTGATTGCAGTTAATTGTTTGGTATAATCTAGCTAAACACTTGTTCTTGATATGTGGTTGCCAGGAAATCTGCAGCTCAGGCTGCATTTTCTTATAAGCAAGGTCAGCAGAACTGAACAACCGCAGGCATGTGTAGAGGCATATGATCATGGAACATAGGTATCCCAGCATCCAGCCTCTACATGGCTGTCGCATGTGATGGGCTTAGATTTATTGCTGTGCCACTTAATACAAATCTGTTTCTGTATCACTTTCCTTATTTCAGTTGCATTTTGAACTCCATGAATCATAAAATTAACTCCATAGAAGGTGTTATGTGCTATATAAAGAAACACTTCATTCATCAGCTGGAGGCTCTCATCTGTTCCAGTACTTCTACAAATGCTTGTTTTGAGCTTTACAAAATTTGGCATTTCAGCTTGGGTAAGTGTCTTGAGTCTAATTGTAAGATACCACAAAACCAGTTTTCCTTGGTGCTAGCAGAATCTGTCCCGTGCCATCTTTAGATTAGTGAAAATCACAGAACTGAAATTACCCAGTGAGTGAGATACCAAAAAGACAGCTTTTTCTGTGAATCTCTACTTCTGCAATGAAACCAAGTCCCAGAAATGAAAAATCAGGAGTACGCTTCAGTACACTGTTTGAAATCCCAGATGCAGTTACCCAGTCAACATAAGAAGCAAGGTCACTCAGACTTATCCTGCTAGCATTGACACATGGCCTCAGACAGGAGATGTTCCCAGAAGATGAAAGAGGGAGGTGTCAGTCATGGTTCCCTGTCATGCAGTTGTCTCTTACATTCAATGCACAATGCTGCCTACTCAAACTTTCTGTTACAGTCTCACTTACCCTCTATCAATTTTTACTATGCCTGACAAAATCTTCCTGTAATAATAGCTTAACGCTTGTTTCCCATCCCTTCACTCATACTCTCACATGCCTTCTGTGCCAGTCTGCACATGAGAGATGCTGTGCAGAGCACAGGCTGCAGATGCTAGACTGGAGATATCTGCATGCACTGATCCCAGCTCATGTGAAATGATTGAGACCCACTGCACCCCACAAAACCATGCTGTCTACACTAGCTAGAAAATCAGCTCCTCTGCTATTTACTATCAAAACAAAAGACGTTAAATCAGTGTGTTATATTTTCTATAAGAAGCAATTTTACCTTGCAGGGATTCAGAAGTCCAAAGAAAATGCCATCCTATTACCATGTTTTACCTTCATGCAATAAAGACTCATTCAACTTACAGCTGGTATCTCAGTATATTTGTAACCAATATATTCATGTCAGCAGTCAGATCCATGAATATTTTTGTGTTTAATAGGTATAATTTCCATGAATCACTAATGGAATCAGTAGGAGGACATAATATGTATTCAAAAAAATGAGGTGGTGCCCTTCAGAATGCTGGAGGGATTTCATCAGCACAAAGCAGCCTGCTTCTTCACTCTACAAAGCCAGGGGTTTTCAACCAATTAGGAATTTTAACGGCAATTTGGAATGCAGATCCAGTAGGCCACACTGGATTTTTGTTTCACGTTTCATGCTTTGTGAGCACTACTTAAAAAAAAAAAATCAACTGTATTAGCAAAGCAGAAACTTGGATGCCTGGCAAAAAAGTGGTTTCTTAGCCTGAGAAGCATTAGTCAGTTTGGCTAATACAGCCATTTCCTGTTCCCCTCCCGAATTTAATACAAAGTGATTATGTGTAAATGCTCACGTTCTACATTTGCTCTAGAGGACTGAATAATTTGAAAGGGAATTGGTTCATTCATGTTCTCAGAGCTTAGCAATAGTTCTCAACAAAGAGAAAGAAGTAGAAACAGTTCTACAGCAGACATTTTAGAGCTCTGGTGTGGGTAATTATTAGGAGGCATAATTTCAGTCATAAACTGTACAGAAGATTCAATATTTTGATTTTGCTCAAGATTGGCATTGACTGTAATGGACTTGGGATCAAGGACTACAGTAACCCTTCACACTCAAGTTTGTGGACCAAATACTGGGTTTGAGACATAATCATATACACTCAAAATGAGGATGATCTGTTGTGGCTGGGAGCCCTATCTACTGATAACTGCAGGTAGGGGGCAACCTTTTGTCTTCAGTACATGCAAGGCAAATACTAGCAGTAAATTCTCCCATGTAATTACACGCATATTTCTGTTCTGCTGTTGCTCACAGATACTCCCTCAAGCATCCCACACTCCCCAGACCTGCTGTGCATGATATTTTACAAGCCCTCAGCAATCCATTTGAGGAAGAAGAGTCTCTACGGATACTCACTCTTCCTGTCTGGCAGCACTTCTGTTACAGGAAGGGCATTTGTCCATTTGTAAGAGTGCCTTGTGATGCTTGGAACATAAGGAAAAGGACTAGATTTCATCACTGCAATTCTTAATAAAAAGGCAGCACTACAAATTCACCAATTAACTGCATTGCAGTGCAGGCATTCAACACAAAGAGCTTTCCCATCAGCTGTGGCTGTATCTGTACCCAGGGCTAGAGGTGGCTTGCAAGAGAACCTCTCTATTTGCTTCTCAGACTGTACATTTTGCAGACAGTTTCAAGAAGCAAGAAAGAGTTTTTTCCCACAGTATTGACCCATGCTTTGCATGTTGTTTTGAGACATCTTTCTTCCCATACTACAAAGAGCTCCACATGACATCCACCTCCAATACAGCACAGCTAATGGCTGGCCTCCCTCCCTAGTGCCTGACACAAAGACGGGGCTCACATGCCACCTGAGGCACACTCTTTGAGTCTCTTTCCTTCCATCATAAGTTTCTTTGCATGCAGCTGTTACTCAAAGTGCTCAGTGGTAGTTTTCAAAGTCATTCTATTTTCTGAGCAGCGCAGGGTACTATTAACAGTTTTTTTCAGCTAAGTGTACGTGTAAAAGATCTTTTCTGGAAGCCTATTCTCTGTGTTTGCTTGTGCATACCAAATTCTTTTTTCACCTCTTTTTAAGAAAGCGACAATAAACCAAGTGCATCTTCTTTACAGTGCAGTAAGGCAAATCTGAAACGGTCTTCTGGTGCTACATAGAAGGAAAGAGACTGCTCATGTGAAACTCAACATGGCACAGACTGATGAGCATCCACTGACCAAACAGAATACATGAAAAGCATGGAGTCAACAGAAGGAAGGGAGGAACTGCAAAATGGGTGTAACTGAGGAAATTGATTTATGTCAAAAAATGAGTACTCAGCCCTGGTAAGCGCTTAGAATGTTCTTAACACATTCTGACAAAAGAAAGCCTTTGCCCCCAACATACACATTTGAAATCATAAAATAACCACCTCAGATGTCAGCACTTCCCTTCGCCAACACAAAATGTGCTGGTTGTGGCCTCTGAAGCAGCTGTGCCATCTAAGCAGAAACCTGGTGGATCCTGTAACTGCTGTATAAGACCAGATGAAATAGCAGGTGGAATTCCCTGGCGGCTCAATAGCCATGTACACCCATGATTGTGTAAACAGCACAGCAACAACTAGATGGAGTTTTTCCATTGATATCTCAGTTACCCTTGCATAGTCATTCTTTCTATGGCAATAGTACAGAAGAAAAACAAGATATGTGAAGTAATTGCTATTGGATTATTACGTTAAAACTCATTTCACCCCAGCTTTCTGAACACAGTCTTCCAGTTTCCAAGACATACTTAAGCAATAAAGCTGAACAGGATTCTTACAAGCTCTCTGGGCCTATCCAGTAATGAAACTTTAAGAGTTTTGCCAAAAATGAATCTGACCCTGAATCTAGTCATGAATTAAATATTTATTCAACATATTAAATAATATTTTGTAAACATCCCACTTTCAAAAGCAAATCAGTTACAAGAACTCTGCTATTAAGAGATTTAGATTGCAAGGTTATCTGACAAATTCATACAAATATTTGTTCCAGATTTGCAGGTATTTTAACAAAAACATTAAATTAGGAGTTCACTTCAAGCACAAGTATCAGACTACATTAAATGAATGGGATGGGAGAAATTGGGGCACCCATTAGACAGCAGTTCTTAACAAACAGGATGTCAAAACATGAGATGTGGGTAGAGCAGGAGATGAGACGCCCTGCAATTTGAACCATACGACTTGTTTATCCTTCTTATAAAGAAAATAAATCCACATTACACTAATGCAAATTATTGCTTTATGAACATAACAAATGAGCACAAATGCAAGCTTTTGTTAACTGCTGTACTCAGCTAAAAAGCTTATGAGTGTCTAGTTTCACTGCCTGGAAGGCTGGCTTTCCAAGAAAAGCTGAAATATGATTAGAAAGCTTAGATAAAAGAAAAACTGTGGTAAGAAATTCCTAGGTCTTTGAACTTCACTCAAGAGTGGAAAACAAAGACAGATTTTTAGACTGTCAGGTTTGTTGCAATAATTTTGTCTTATAGACTGTAGAAGAATTGTTGCTGATTTCTAACAGTTGACTTTTTGAATATGGCTTTTTTCAAATCATATATGCAAACTGAAACAGTCAGTTTCAGTGGATGCAGACAAGGTAACACGAAAGAAAGAAGAGAATGAATAGGAAAGTGAAGACTGCAAGATTGATCTAGATTTGTAGATCAATTTGGAGAAAATCAGAGTAGCATAATAATTTTCATTCAAATACAGAGAGATCCGAAGTTTTCAAAATAAAACACTCATACCAATAATACACAATTACTATCTTTGATTGTAAATATTTTCAAAATATCTTGCAAATTTTGTCTGCAAGACCTCTGCCACAGGAGCGTGTCACATGTAAAATGGATGGTGGCAGGTCACTAGTGCTCTGAGTGCCACATAATACCAGATCCGGTCATAGGAAGAAAACCTTTCTTCTCAGTGAAAAGAGACACATAACAAAGTGTCTCTGGATCTTTCTGGGGCAGGTCCTGAAACACAGTACTCAGTATGTGTAAATAGGCATAAGGTTAAAAGGTTTCTTCCCTTCCAGTAAGAAGATCTTGAGACCCCATCAGAAAACTCATGCAAAAGTGTACACAAGAAAGCAGAAAATACTAGCAAGTGAAGCTGAAACTACCCTGGTGAAACACTTGTACCATTTTCAGTTCTTTTTCTATTCTTAGTCCTCATCTGCTTTGCTAAGTCAAGTGCTAGTAGGTGCATATGCATTTGGAGGAAGAACTTCACTATGAAGAATGTAAAGCACAAAATCTACTCCCTGCCGCCTCCTTCCCTCTGGTGAAATAATTTGTTCAGCAAAATGTGATTTTCCATATAGCTTTTATGAAGAGGAAAAGTTGAGAGAGGTGTATGAGGATGATCATCTTTACTCAAATTCTTTCCTTTTCCTTTCTGCTTTTGCAGTACTTGCAGCCGTAGAAGGTAAGAAGAAACAAAATCCAAGTGAGGGTATGATTTCATGAATACTCAGTGCTCCTCTTAACATACTGTTCTATCAAGAACTATTGTCCGAGCCATAGTTAAAATAATTACAGAGCAGTTACAGTCTAATGAGTAAGAATGCTGTGATCTGATCTACTCAATATGAGTAACAAAGAGAAGACAGTACTTCTTTGAACTGATAACTCCACTGCACATGCATACTACAGTTCTACAAAGCTGACCAGGAATATAATATGTTTCGAAGCTAAAAGCACCAGACAGTGCTGAGCATTTTCCAGACATGGGGAGACAGAGTTCCTTCCTCAAATGTCTTTCCTTCAAAAACAAAAGGCTGATGCAGAGAATCTGTGATACAGCTAAGAGATGCTTTTTTTTCTATCTTCCCATTTTGTATTATTTAAATTCACAAAGTAGGCAGAGTAGTAAGATTTTCAAAGGTATTTTAAAAACTTCATTTTTTCTTGATTTTTACTTGCCAGGATGGGTTCAACGCTTAGTGATCTCACATTGACCTGGAGAAAAGTGAAACAGAGCTGTCTGACTGTCAGGAAGTCTTCGGTTCCTATGTGCTGAATGTCCTTTTGAAACAGGATTATGTTTCATAAGCTATTTGGAATATGTGCATACTGCAGCACTCAGATACTTGATTTGGCTGTAATATGGGTAGAAGCACAGTTAAAACTAAGGGCAGACATCTCAACATTACACTGCACTTCTTGTGAACATTCACCTTAGTCAGATAATGATTTTCATTTTCATTCAGTGCAGATGAAGATCTGGATCACCACAGATGCAAGCTGAGTCTTGTTGCAAATCATGGTAACCCATCCACTTTGGATAAAGGAAGACTGATAAAATATATGGGTAATCTCATTTCTGTATGGACTCACTGACATTTTAGAGCAGCGTCTTTCTCAAAATTTCTAAATATCACAAGCATGCCATTAAACCTATGTGTTTACGGATGAAGTCCATACTGTACAAATTAAACCTTGTGAAGTCATAGTGATGCAGTTGTGTACCTAAGTTTTACCCTTCCCTCCTACGCCCTCCCTCCTGCTCTAGAAGTTTCTTAATCAGTTACACTTTGGCTAGCGATTTTCAAACCCGGAATAAAAATTGCCACTGCACTCCTTTGTGGGTGCATTTCTATATGCCTACAGAGCAGAAGCAAAACACAATGAGGAGGAGCACCTATGGCTTTAGATAGATGGCCATGCCACTTGGTGTCAAAGGCAAACATGGTGCATCTTCAGCATTCCTCTTTTTCTTTTAGAAATGGACCATGCAGATACCCCAATAATTAAATCATATACTTACTGTGGGTTACAACAGTTGGTGATGATGAAGACATCAGTGGGCTGCACTCATTTGTTCTGCTGCTTAACATCACTGCTGTGAGAACATCATTGTTTATTATGGCTCACAGGCAGTAATCATTTTACATAATGCAAAGATTTTTTTTCACTCAATTGCTTTCATGCTTTAGGCTGATGAGAATAATAATCATGAGAAAATTACTTGCACCTCTACAGATGTGTCCTGATTTCAGCTGAGACAGTGCTAATAGCACACTGATGTTTCGGCTGTTGCTGAGCGACGGGTGTGCGCCCAGGGCTGGGCTGGGCCAGGCCATGTGGTGGGGAATGAGCCACCACCATTGTGGGGAGCAGGACCAGAGGGTTATTCCATACCATGTGACATCATGCAGAAGGCCATAAAGCTGTGAGGAGTTGGCCAGGGGCAGTGGCTGGGTATCAGTTGATGGGTGGTGAGACCTTGTGTTACTAGTGGGCCAAAAGTTGGCAGGCAGTTGTATTGTTGGCATCTGTCCGCAGGTGGAGAGTAGTTGCATTGCAGATATTTTTATCATCACATTTTTATTTCCATTTTCCTTTTCTGTCTGAGCACATAGTTTTTACCTCAACCCATGAGTTCTATTTTACTTCCAGTTTTCTCCCCTACCCCACGGGGGGGGCAGTGAGCTAATGGCTGTGTGGCACTGAGCTGCCTGCTGGGATAAACCACAAGGTGACACTCAACAATTGATGTCACTGCTTTTTAAACGTATGTAAGTTTCTTGGGGGAGGGATGGCAGGGGGGTGGGAGAAGGCAGGTTTTCCTTTTAAAATTTTAAAGAATAAAATCTGGATCATTGTCTTTTCCCCTGTGCTGAGAACCAGTTCTAAAAACAAAAGGTTAACAGCAGCCAATAGCAGGACACTTTTCAGTTACTACATGAAAGAATTCAGAAGCTGAAGATGTAGATGAAGTATTAGGTAAACAACTGTGACCAACCAACATGGACATGCATGAAGTAGCTAAATCCACTGGGCACTGACTTGGTTTGAAGATTTGCATATGAATCATTCATGCTTTATCCATTTTAGCTATTGGCAGCTGAAAATACTGCAGCAATCTTTTTAGGAAATAGGCAAAACAAACACTATATTCTTCAATGCACACATCTTCTGAGCTGCTAATAGTAGCTGACCATAAATGCAGAACTCATCCCAAACAGTTTGCACTTAATGTCCAATTTGGCATTAAAAATAATGCTAGATGAGCTTGTAATTTATACCAAGAGCAATTTTTTCCTTAACCAAAGCAAACAAAGCGTGCATGAATTTGAAAAGTACTTAGCTGAAACAATAATGGTTCAAAAGTAAGGGAGTCAAATACAGACTTAAGCATAAATTATCTTTGTAAAGAAGCAAATGTACACAGAAAGTCTTTTGTGAAGAGAATTTTGGGCTGGGTACTCTGTTGCATAAAACCTTTGAGTCAACTCGCCATAAGGATTCAAAATGACAAAACATTAAGAATCATGAATGCAGATGTCTGTGAGACCAATGTCACACAGTACTCAAAGATACTTCATAGTTTCAAGTTTTGCTGATTTCACTCCATCTCCTGCTTCCTTCCTTCCTTCCATTGATGCAAAGAAGGGAGAGGGGCTTATTATCTGTAGAAATTTTGGTAAAGCATGGCAAATTAAAGGGATTCAGTAAGCATGACTTCTAGCCACTGGGCCATCACACTAGAAACGACATGGAGACGTCAAGACTGTCTTGGTTGCTAAGCAGGAGCAGATCAAAGAACATGAAACTAAACCATGAGTACAGGTGGATATATAAGCTTGAGAGTCCACTTAGCTTTACGGGATGAAAAGGTGAAGGAGTATAATTTGGGAACTATTTGATAGCAGCAATATTTTGAACATACTGGAATATCTGATAAACTCAGCAGATGTCCAACATGCTAGCCACTTTTTAGTGAGAGAAAAGCCAGAGACAGAGGAGAAGAATATGGAAATTATGACATGTAACGAAAAAAAAAAAAATGGAAGTAAGGCCCAGGCTGGATCGAATATACAGGAACAGCTGAGAATAAAAATGACAAGGAGACAGGTATCAAATTAGATCTTCTCTGCTGTGATGGTATTAAAGAATTGATGACCAGCATGATATATAGCAAAAGGATATTATGATAAAGTGACATTGTATGTTAAAAATTATTTTCTGAAACTGTGACAAGACATGGTCATATTGAAAACTTCTGTAAGACTGGATAAAAGAGCAATCTCTTTGGGCAGCTGTGTGAACAAATGGGTATTTTGCATACAAAAGCCTTTTGCATGTGTTTAGATAGCTACTCGCTACCCTCTTGCTGCCCAAGCTGGACTCTGTTTCTGATACTACCTGAGTTTTTAGTGCCACAGCTATCACGGCTACGGCCTTTATGAGTTCCTGTGCCTCAGTTAATTGTAAATGAGAGATACTATGAACAGTTGAAAACCTGTTTCTTGCAACTGCTGCTGTAGGTCTGGGTTCACTTTTTTCAAAATCCCGAAGCTGAACAGATCTACTCAAATCCTTCCAGTTTTATCACCTGTTCAAGATGGAGCGAACAACATTTTGAACTCCACTGTGATGATACACAGTACTTGTTAGGGGCAAAGCATGATTGAAAGAGGGAGTAACACATAACTACAGAATAGTACAAAGAAGAAATCCAGCAGTTTACTAAAACTGAAGAACAGTGGCTTTATGATTTAGACAGCTATGAAACTGTACTTTTTTCAGTGAGATTGACCCTAACATTGACTGTGTTCACGGCACCTATTCAATGTCATTATCATAGTTCTTCAGTTTTCAGGTAGTTCAGTCATTCTGCAGAGCCAGACAGCTTTTCCTCCCCTTTTTTCCACCACATCTCATTAGGCTTGTTGAGTGAGAGAAATAAATCCAGTCTTCTGCAATGCCAGACGATTAACATCACATAGGAAAGATAATCATCTATCCCAGAAAATCCATAGAAAGATGATACCAGGGGTTCTTTTCTTAAACCATTTGGCAAAACTGCATCTGTAATCCACCTGGAGCCAGCAGCCTCCTGTTCCTATCTAGGCAGTCAATCATGGAGAATGAATGCAGAAGCAACTGAAGCTCTGCTGGTGAGCCAGGGCCAGAGAGCATCAGAACACTGCTTCTGAGCGGAGCAAATGCTGAACCTGACAAGCCTTTTCAGAAAAAGGACAAGACAGAGGTGCTGCAAAGACTGAAGAATATTTACACTTCACTTTCACTGAAACACGTAAGTGGCATAAATTGACATTTTACCCAGATATGGCAAAAAGAATTCCTTCTGAAAACACTGCTCCACGGGGTGTGCATGAATGGAGGCTTCTTTGATAGCCCTGTAATCCCAGTCTGTGCTCCACTAAGCAAGGCACACCGGTTTCTTCCTCACCTTCACAGCTTGTCAGCCTAAGAGTTGAACAAACTCAAATGCCAGCACAGGAGGAATGCTGACAAATAACAAAAGAGGTTAGCAATGCTAACCTCTAATGGGTTATATTCTCAATTTAATTAGTAATCTATAGAATGTAATGAGGCCATCATGGAAATGACAGCTCAGATTTCTTTTTTAAACCAATGCCATGTACTTATTTCTACATCAGAGCTCACCATTTTCATNGAAAAGCTCTCCTAACTCTTCTAATCTCCTAATAGCGGAACTTGAAAACATATTATAAGGAACCAGTATATTTGGATGAGAGACAAAATTAAAAACAAACAAAAAGCCAAGAGCACTTCTGAAAACAGTCCATTGATACTATTCATCTCTGAAATTTTCAAAACACAACTGTGCCTGTATAAATGTGTGATGATTTCTGTAAAATGATGCAGATAATGTACTAAAAAAACCCAAGCCTTGAAACAGGAAGCCGAACGTTACTATGCTAAGTCATACAATGGAACAACAGTGAGGATCAATCTTCACCTTCACTAAACAGTGTACAGGAAAACTCTTCTTAGCTGAAGCCTTTGAATTTGTATAGGGATTTTTCTAGCAAATTACTTGAATGCATAAACCATGTTAACTTCATTTTAATGCATTGAATTGAAACTTTAAAGAAGGTAGAGAGCACTAAGGTTTTTCAGTTAGGCAATTGTTCCAGTGAAACAAAAATCTTAACAGGTTTCATATCCCGCGAGTGGGACTGAGGACCCACACCTATCCTGCCCATTTAACTGATAGAGCTCAGGGTAGTTAGCACCAGAACTGGGTAGGGAATTAGCAGCAGAGCACTTACTAAATTATCTGAACCTCCTTCCAGGCTGAGTTTCTTTTGGACAGATGTTAAACCTGAGCTGCCCTCACATTTCATTACAGGTCATTTAAAAATCCTGTCAAGCCTTAGTATTATTATGTTTTACAGTAATTCATTAGTTTCACTTATAGTTTGGTAATGAGCAGGTGGTGTGTAGACTTTGGGAGTTTGTGACCAATGCTGAGATGTTCTGAACATGGACCCTTCCATGAAAATTCTTGTTGGTCAGTCACCATTTATGTTTTATGTTCCTGAGACTGCACACTCTCCTTCCCAAAAAACTGAAAAAAAATCCACCATATCTCTTTCATCTTCATTTTATGGGGCTTTGAACCACTCCCAAGGTAAGATAAATGATAAGTGATTCTTTCAAGGAAATCTTTGAGCCAAGAAATATGTATTTTGAAATTCCAGCACTGTGTACTCATCACTGACAACTCTGTTGCTAGTCATGTGCTGCTCTGCTCTTACAATTATTAGTTCTTTGGTATTCTGGAGAAAGGTTATGTTTAATGTATCAAATCTTAAATGTTGGCCTTTGTAAGCTCAGAGCTCCTCTTCAGCTCTGCCCCAGTTTAAAAATAACAAAAGCACATGGTCAGTAAGTTGTGGTTCGTGAATTTGTCCTGACATACATTGCAGTTCTCTCCTGATTTGCACTTCAGAGAGACTCAGGCAGGTGGACTGAAGGAGATTCATGTGAGCTGGCAGGACTTTGTAACATGGGCTTTGAATAGGTGGACTTTACTGCAAAAATCAAACTGTCTCCTAAAATTTGATCCAGCAAATACTCCAAAAGTACATAAACTCAATTAGGCATAAGACAAGTATTTACTTAGCTCCTAAGTGAGCCAACTGAGAAAATGAAAAGTCCTTTCCTTTTTATTTACTTATTTGTGTATTTGGGCAGTACTTGCAAAGTTTCTAAGGCACTTCAGGTTGAGTTTTGAGACTCGAAGTTCATTCATAAAGGCACTGCAGTGCAGGTGGAAACATGACTTTTGCCTGACACAGTCCACACATACATTTTGCACTGATTGCACGGTACAGTCATCTTCTGTTGGACAGTGTAGACTATGGGAATGTTTTCCAGTGAGCTTTTCTGAGCATATACAATAGTATGCTTAGACACAGTATGCATTAGTACAAATTACAATAGAGTATAGCTAAAAAAATCTCTGAATGTTTTTACTGACTCTTGGTTACACCCATTCCTAATGCTTTTTTATAATTATGGAGAATTATTCACAGCACTTGTCAATTCGGTCAAAATTCATATTCTTTTTAACAAGCCATTGTAACTTCTAAACTTCAAAACCAGGGCTTTTTGGTCCTGGTTTTGATGCAGAAATAATATGTTTGTGAGCTGCAATTGCTAAAAACATGGCTATTTTAAAACATACCATGATACCTGCTGTTTGTGATACTCCCTGAAAATTCTCCTCAGTCTCTCTGAGGACAGACAAGCAGCAACAAAAATAAGTCTTAAGTAGAGCAGTGCAGAAGGATCCAACAGTACAGAAGGATCACAGTCAGAGTGGATTCAGATTTTATCAGAATTTGAGCTTTATTTGGCTGATTAAAATAATTCTCTGAACCTTTTCCAGGTGTGACAGAGACACCCCAAAACATATCTAGTAGCAAACAAAGATGAATCAACCACAGAGGAATTGAGAATTATTCTGACATCTGCTACTCTGCTACTGCCCATCGGGTCAAGGCTTTGCAGAACATCATCAACTACCTCTTCTTAATTCTAGTAACAAATTCATAATGAAAACTCACGCTAACAAATTGCTGCCAGGGAAATCAGAAGATGCACTTTGTACTTTTCCCTGAAGTCTTTTAAGAGACAGAATAGGAATGAGAGAACAAATAACTTCATGTTCAGCATGAATCTTAAATCATCATCTCAACAAATATCATGCAGCAAATACTTTCAGAATTCTAGATCACCTATAAACATAGTAATGCTCCAATACTGTACCCATATTTTAAATATATCGTGGACCTACTGTTTTTCCTACTGAAACTTCTAGGATTTTACTCAGCTGCTATTTATAAAAAGACCAAGGGAAAAAATGTCCCTCATCTTAGTAATAAACTTTTAACAGCAGAGTTTGCTCTAAAAAGCTTCAAGGATTTTTTGGCATTAACAAGCACAGAATACTATGTACCTATGTATCATGAGAAGAATAATTTTTTGCCATTCAGCTGCAGCACTTCTCAAATATTCTAAGGTAGCTGCTACCTCCTGGAAACTTCATTATATTGCTTTCTCGTTTATGAATTTCTGTTTCTCTAATTCCCAGATGGATAGTTTGCACATTCAGTAGCTACAATTAATTATTTTGCATAGAAGGTGGAAGGTAGTAGTCTGTAGCTGCAGAACAGAAATAGTAGAGGTAGAAAAGCCTTCCTAGAGAAAAATTGCATTCTTATTGCCTGAAATATTTGTATTAATTTAGTCTACTGAAAAGATTAATAATGCAGTCATTAATAGAAAAATTCATTTTTTGTCCAGTACTTGATGCACTAAATAAAACAATCTAAAGCTTTTCCTTTGCAAAAAGAGCATTATAATATGAGAATTTTTAATTTTTACTGCAATTCTTTCTTTTCATGTTAGTCTGCAAAGTATAGAAAAATTTGAAATGAAGTCTGACATCTACCCTGGTGATTATTTGGATAAAGCAATTTACTTCTGAAGTTTGAAGGTAAGCATACACATATATACAAGGCCTGCAGAACCTACAAAGAATCACAGCCATAATTTGCTGACAGCAGCCTAAGAATGCCATTGCCATCTCATGCATCCCTTAGCTAAAAGACAGCTGCTTTCAGTTTTCAGCGTTGAGCTAGAGACCCAAACATGGGCTGCTGAAGTGCTCTAAAAAGCAGAAAGTAACACTTGATAACAAAAAATTCTCAAGAAATTTCTCAACGTATTTCTCAGGTAATTGCCCAATTTTTAATCCTTGATACCATATAAAAGATTGAAGTGGTTACCTGGAAATCGCCTAGCAGCTAGAAAAAGGCAAAGGACACATCTGGGGAAGACATGAGTGAGCTTGTATAAAAGGGCACAGGCAGGATTTCATAATGTCATAGGATGTAGATCTGTTTTTTTTTTTTTTCCCCTAAAATATCTTTCTGTACAGTACAAGGTACTTCTTTTCCTTTCTACTGCAATGTGTTCCAACTAACGTCCTGCTTTAACAAGCACTTGTGTTATGATGTCTGCATGGTGTTTGTTACTCGAATGCATGTCTTTCCCAGGAACTATTACAATGCTTATACTCTTTTCCACTTGCGCTCTCCCTACAACTCCTGTCTGTCTCCACTGTCACAGTGCTGCAACACCAAAGGATGCTCCCTGCATTTACCACACCACAAACAAGAGCTCTCCCTCTCTCCTTATCCTAATAAGTATCACATAGTGAGCTACTGTGGGTAAAATTGTGAAGATGGATTTAATTAAAGCAATACCATTGCCATCATTTCCATGCACGCAAGTTAGCTAATTACACGGCTCAGCAGAACAGAGGAAAAAAGAAAAAAAAAGAAAAAAAAGTGTGTTTGTGGGGATCTTCACAGCTATATGTGTTTTTGGCCAGCAAGTTTCTACAAAAGCATGCCTTGTGTCTCTCTCCATGAAGATTTCAGAATTTACGAGGGCAGCTCTCAGACTGCCCTCCCACTGCAAGGTCCTTGCTCGCAGACTCCCATGCCCTTCATGGATTGAGCAATCTCACCCTGTTACGTGTTTTCAACTGAACAAACATTAGACATGCAGCACATATCAGGGTGCAGAAAGCTTTTGGAATTTGATGCACAAAGAATGAATTGCTGAATTCCAAATATGCCTAGTAATGTCAATGACTGTAATCATGAACTTGTTTGCACATATGTAAGTTGCAGTAGCTTGCACATGTGTAAAGATTTTAGTGTAAATAGGAACATTTACTGAAATCAGCAAGATGGCATGACAAGAAAATTCACAGCTTCTCAGTATCTGTTAAGAATGGCAGCATTACATGTACAATCTAAGGGAAGCTTGTAAAATGTATCAGAGAGCATAAAAGGATATGAGGGATAAGCTGGGCTTATTATACAATACTGTCGGCTGGAAAAAAATGCACTGGGAAATCATTGCTGGTTATTATTTCATTTCCTTTTGAAGTTATCTTCTTGTGCGGAGCATCAGAAGCCTGCATGACTAGTAGAAACTGCTTTCAAAAATCTCATTATGTAAGAAAATGGACAGGTTTTAATTTCTAGTGAGGTACAGTTTTTGGAGTTGCAGATTTTAGAACTTATTTTTCATAGACTTCTTGACAGAGAAGAATGGGGGAAGCAAATATTTCTATTTGTTTTCATGCTTTTTCACCTCTTGGTCTATTTTAATCTACTTACAAAATGTGGAAAGAAATAAACCCAGTTTTAAGACACTGGAGGAGTCCAGGAACAACTTGCTGGTCATTAGGAAAGCTCTCCACAAAGATCAAATAATAACTCTGGAAATCTAAAGGGCAGGCACATAATACCAGGGCTGAGCTCTGAGCTGAAGAATTGGCTTTACTGAACTAACACAGCTCCAGCAGAGGGGATCTAATCTCATCAGAAGGGGTCTGCTCTCCCACTTTGCAGCCCACTGAATCCCTCTGAAAGCCATATGATGCTGCTCTTCCTCTCAGAGGTTGTTTCCAATAGCCATAGGCAGCTCTGGGGCAGAGGCCTAACCTCTACACGCCATTCATGCTGCTCCCACTGCTGAGTGGAGTTGACAACCAAGCCTCTCTTTATGGCTATTATTTGACCCTCTGGTAAAGGCTAACTGCATGCCTATCAGGCTTATTATTATTACTATATGCTTATTGACCCTACTAGGTCATTTCCCTTCTTATTCGCTATCGATACTTCATTTTTCTGGGAATCAGTAGCAAGACAAAATTACTGCTACAATGGAATGAAGTATGGTTCGCACCAGCTCTGACGGGTAACTGTGGCCAGTTAGGCCCTGGGTGACTACAGGCGGGATTCACTTTTGATTAATGTGTCTCTAGAATGACACAAAATGTGAAGAAATAACCCCGTTGGTGAGGCTAGTCAGTGTGAAGAACAGCAATGCTAACAGATGCTACGGTGGTGCAGGAACCTGAGGACAATTCAGCTCACGGCCACATCTTAGCCATGCTCTGCAGCTGTTGACAATGCACCACTGAGTGCTGGTGACCAAATAAAAGGTGGTTTCGGTCCCAGTTCAATGTTATGCCAGGTCTAAATGCTACACAAACTGAACACAGCTGAAAGCAGCAGAGGCCAGTGAGAGTTACACTTGGACAGGAGCGCTGAAAAAGCCCTGTGGTATATCCCATAAATATACCACAGCCACAGCTCTATTTGCTAGGTGCAGAGAGTGGACAGCCAGAACTTCATTCTTGCTTTACGCCTGTATCTGTCCCAGTCCTTCACTGTTTTCCTTCTTTTTTTGAGTCTTTATATAGGGCTTCCCCAAGGGAGATTTCATCACAGCTGCCGTGGAAGTCTGCACCTACATAGGTCCCTCCTGAGTCATGGGATCAGGTGGGCACTGCAGTTTGACTTTAAAAAATTGTAATTCTTTTTTCCTTAATAGTGAGCAGAATCTCAAAACACCTAAGCTTCAGATGCAATCTGATTTTTGAATGTTTGTACCAGCCAGTCTGGTATCTTTTGTAAGATGGGAGCAATAGCAGCATTACCAATTACCTGATGACTGGATGTCTGAGTATTGGATACACAGTGGTACGGTTGACATGTTAGAAGGAAGGGATGCTATCCAGAGGGACTTCAACAAACTCGAAAGGTGGGCCTGTGTGAATGTAATGAGGTTCAACATACCAAAGTGCAAGGTTTTGCACGTGGGTTGAAGTAATCCCAGATATGTATACAGACTGGGAGAAGAAGTCATTGAAGTAGCCCAGCTGAGAAAGACCTGGGGCCCTGGTGGATGAAAAACCGAACATGAGCCAGCAGTGTGCTCTTGCAGCTCAGAAGGCCAACGGTATCCTGGGCTCCAGCAGAATAGGGGTGGCCAGCAGGGAGAGGTGATTGTCCCTCTCTACTCTGCCATGGTGAGGCCCAATCTCAAGTACTGTGTCCAGGTCTGGGGCCCCCAAGACAGGAAAGATGTGGAGCTGTTGGAGAGGGTCCAGAGGAGGCCACAAAGATGATGAGAGGGCTGGAGCACCTCCCCTGTGAGGACAGGCTGAGGGAGCTGGGCTTGTTCAGCCTGGAGAAGAGAAGGCTGTGGGAAGACCTCATTGCAGCCTTGCAGTATTGAAAGGGAGATTATAAACAGGAGGGAAAACAACTTGTTACAAGGGTAGGTAGGGATAGGACAAGGGGGAATGGTTTTAAGCTGAAGAAGGGAAGGTTCAGATTGAATGTCAGGGGGAAGTTCTTCACTGAGAGAGTGGTGAGGTGGTAGCACAGGCTGCCCAGAGAGGTTGTGCATGCCCTGTCCCTGGAAGTGTTCAAGGCCAGGCTGGATGGGGTCCTAGGCAACCTGATCTAGTACCAGATCTGGAGGTTGGCGGCACTGCCTGTGGCAGGGGGCTTGGAACTTGATGATCCTTGAGGTCCCTTCCTACCCAGGCCATTCTGTGATTCTGTGATTCTGTCTCAAGCAGCAAGTCTTCTGTTTGTATCAGATCAATATTCTGCAAAATTCATATTCTTAATTGCAATATCCTGACTTTTCAGGCTAGCAGAAAATACATCCAGACAGCAAGTGTTAGTCAAAGTTTTCAACAGTTTCTCATGAGGGATGCTCCAAAAGTAGTGCCTCCTATTTTATTATGTTGGCCCACAATGTCAGAGGCGGATGTTGGTGGGATGGCACTAGAGGTTGAACCTTCCCACCAATATTCTGTTCTATTTTGTTGCTGTGTGACAGATGGCAGCAGAGGGGCACTCTGACACAATGGTGTCTGATATGGAAGTGAAGTTGTTGCAAAAGCGTGGAATTGAATTCCTCCATGAGATAAAAATGGTACCCACTGACATTCATGGATGTTTGCTGGATGTTGATGGAGACTACACAGTGGATGTGAGCACAGTGAGGGGTGGTGGTGCATTTCAGCAGTGGCAACAACGACAGTGGTCACCTCCACTGCTGCCGGTTGTTATGAGCAGCTCTTGTTCACTGCTGGGGAAAATGTGGAGCTCATGGTGGTGACTGTGTTGAAAAAGAGTGCTTTGTAGCTGAGAATTTGTTCTATCAAATAGTGTTATTGTGCTTTTTGTATCTTTTGTTATTTCCATGGAAATAAGTAGGAGGCATTACTTTTGGAGTGGCCTATTTGTGTTTGAACAAGAACAGACCAAGACAAA
Source organism: Penelope pileata (assembly GCA_013396635.1). Lineage (NCBI taxonomy): Eukaryota > Metazoa > Chordata > Aves > Galliformes > Cracidae > Penelope > Penelope pileata. Next base: position 76,845 of record WBMW01003643.1, on the reverse strand, counting down.
AGCTAGACTCTTCAGCTTCACTCTCAGCAAGTTGAGATGGTCAGAGGTCACCTCTAACTCAATAGTGAAATCATGTCTCCTGAATAATAAAGAAGAATCAAACTATCTCCAGAAACCTGTGTAGCTGTTCAAACTTGTAGGCAATTTAGGCACACTACTGTTTCTTTATTTCTCTCATAAAAAAATCAACCATGTTCTTAAGCTGCAATTCCTTGTGTTATCTTTCCCTCCAAAGTATTGTAGCTCACACACTAGAAATAGTGAAATGTATTTTACCCCCTTTGAAATTTCAAGAATATTACCAAAAAAATCAAGCATCTCTGAGCACTAATGTTTTGGTTAATTGAACCTTTCTGACATGTAGTCCCTCAGGTCTCATGTGCTAGAAGTTCAGAAAAATTCACTATGCAGTGAATATATTATTCCTTAAAAACACCAGGACAAAAACAAAGATACTCCTGTTCTGAACTTACTGTCATGTTTCGTCTATTAATACTTTTCCCATTTGTGCTTCTGTGATGCCAGGCTGCTTCAGAAATAATTTGTTTCAAACTCTGAGGTGCTGTTACCATATGTAAGGTACAGATTTGAGAAGGGGAAAAAGATAGTATTCATCTATTCAGGGTAAATGCAAAAATATTTGTTATGTACTTGTGGACTTCAATGCAGATCTTCTGTCTCCCAGTTCTGTGTAAAGTATGAGACCGCAAATCTGGGAGCTCTGAATGGCAAATCAGTGCTCAAGCCTCCTTGTAAAACTCCTCTGGGTTTCTTAATTCAGATTTTTCAAGATGAATTACTGTTATCAAACCCAGCCAGTTAGCATGATTCATTTATCACTTCCAAGAATTTTAAGATGTCAGAACTTTTCTCTTCATCATGATAATTTGTTTAAACCAGCAAACAACTTCTGAGAAGTTCAGCCTCCCTCCACACCCTCTCACACGAGGATTGTACCATTAATTCTTCTGGCCATTTCTATGAATAATTTAAAGCAACCTACCATTAGCTCTTCCGAGAGAGCTCAGAAAGAAAGAGGAAGCAAGTGCTTCCATTTCTAAGGGACACTTGGTTATTGCACTTTGATGTTCACTGTGGGTTGCGGTATTTATAAAGTGCTTTCTTCTCTTTTTCCTCATGCATCCACTACAACCTTGAATTGCAATAATTGATGTTGAAAGACTTGAATGACTAGGCAGCCATTTCTTTCCTTTTTTTTTTTTTAAAAAAAAAACACCTCCAAATCTGCTAAAGCAGTATTAGCATACAAGTTTGGAATTAAAATTTCATTTACAGCTTGGCAATCATTCCATGGAGAATGGGCATCCCACAACCATAACCAAAGACAAGGCTTGGTCTAACTTCCAAATATGCCCAAACTGCAACAAAACCCCAATAAATGAGAAGAGACTCCACGACACTCTGAAATTACAGATATTGCAGCTCAAAGGAGATTCCAATTGTGCCGTCAATAGTTTTTAAAAAGCTGTAAAAGAAGAGAGCATTTTGTATGATAACAAGCGCACTTTGTGACTGCAGAGAAGAATTACGTGAGCAGTGTTTTTCCTATTGAGGTTATGACCAGGGCTAATAAAGGTCATGCTCATCGGTCAGGAAACAGCAGATTGACTGCCTGACACCACTCAAACTGCTGCTCCTCTGATAGTGCTTGCAGAAAGGACCAGAGAGCTGGCACCTGATGAGCTAAGCCCTGATTGCTGGCACAACTTACAGCTTATCTCCCTGAGTCTGGGAAGTCCCTTCCCCTGCCACCCACCGAAGACACAGCTGCTGGCTTCCCGCCACAGCAGGGGCCCCTCACACAGCAGACCACCAGCTGTGGTGGAGGGCAGGAGACCACCCTGAACAACCTTTCAGGGAGACCCTGGCTGTCCTTCCTCTTCTCCCAGAAGAAGCAAACTATCGTTACACATGAAACTCTCATACAAAGGAAGCCAGCCCAACATGGTGATGAAATGAAATAGAAGGTCTACATGCAGACGACTGTAAACATGAGTGGTTGATACTCTCTGATGAATCTGCATTCTTGAGATGATACAATGGGACATTATCGACAGTGGAAAACTGCACTAATCTAGCCCAGAAATAAGATAACTGCATTCACAGGCATGTCTAAGTCTGTCCCAATGAGCCTGACAATACTGCCATGCTCAAGTCACTGAAATACTTCAAAATTCACAAACTTAAATCACAGAATCATAGAATGCTTAGAGTTGGAAGGGACCTTTAAAGGTCATCTAGTCCAACTCCCCTGCAATGTACAGGGACGTCTACAGCTAGAACAGGTTGCCCAGAGCTTCGTCCAGCGAGACCTTGAATATCTCCAGGGACGGGGCTTCCACCACCTCTCTGGGCAACCTGTTCCAGGGCTTCTCCAGCCTTACTGTAAAAAACTTTTTCCTTAAATCTAACCTAAATTTCCTCTCTTTCAGTTTGAAGCCATTTCCCCTTTTCCTATCCCCACAGACCCTGCTAAAGAGTCTGTCCCCTTCTTTCTCAAAGCTCCTCTTTAGATACAGAAAGGCAGCTATCGGGTCACCTCAGAGCCTTCTCTTCTCCAGGCCGAATAGCCCCAGCTCTCTCAGCCTGAATAAACTTGAAAAAAATAAACAAACTTGAAAAAAGAAACAAACAAAAAACAACGAACAAACTACACATAAAAACCCACAGCAGCTGGGCTATTCAGGTGGAAGGTCAGCTTCTAACAAAATCCCTGTTGTACCTGCCTGCAGCACTCCAAGATCACCTACAGCATCCACTTCCCATTCCCATCCCAGTATTGCCAACCAGCTTTGTGGTAAGCAACAGAGCAAAGTGAAATCTGCTGTTCTGCAGTGCAGAAATGGGATACAGGAAATGGCTTATATGTTGTCACAAATACTGAGGTCAGATGGACTCTATATATGGTCAGAGATTAAAGTATGGGTAAAAGTTTTGGCTCAGCGCTCTGCTAGACCTCTATGGAGGTCACTATCCTATCACTGTTCTTCAGTCCTCCAGCAGCCTACCTATTAAACCTTAGACACTGTACACATACCAAGTGCAAGTTCTTTGAAGAGGTTGTCTGTTGCTATGTGTGTATTGTGTGGTACAGGAGACAATTAATTTTGATTGGGAGCCTGACGACACTTTACAAGTAATACTATCATGAATAAGTTATTGTCAGTCATTACAAGATTAACAATGTATCCCAAGGGGGGAAATGTACCATGGAATATCCAAACTTTCTCACAGATTAGTTTGTAACTGTAGAGGGAAAAGGTTTTACGACTTTTGAGGTTTCAGAAATGAAGGTTTCCAAGAACACGTTTTTTCCCCATCATTCAGATACATGAAGTACTATTCAAAAAGTGTGGTCATTTCTTAATCTGCTTTTTTTGCCACATACAAGAGAAGAATGTAGCAAATGGAAAACTAATGCCTAAAAAGATCAGTCTGACACAAGTTGAATGTGCTAGTTCTACACATTTAAAAATATTTCCTATTAATGCAGTTTCCCATATCCTTCTTTTTACTGCATGTAGTGTTTTAATAGTGACCAGGATTTCATACTTGTTTCATATTCTTCTACAGGAAGAGAGAAATCCTTGTAATTTCTATACTTGTTTAATTTTCAGAACTTCCAATGCTTGAATAAATCAAATCAAATTGCAAATTCTGATTCCAGATTACACTACTTTGTTTTCTTGCTCTAACTCTTTGCTGCAGATTATTACAGCTTTGTTAAGTAAAGAGTGTCATTGAAACCACAAAATTCTTGAGCTACCTAAGGAACCTTAGGTTATCACAGGAGACCTCCATAAATTGACCACTGTAATGGAGACCTCCTCCATAGGAATTACTCCTATGCAGTCTCTTACAAACAATAATTATGAGTACTACAATTAAACACTAAACTATAGGTGCTTTACAACAGTAAAGCAAGAGGCTGTCAAATGTTTTTTGAGGGGGTACCACCACTGGCAACTTTCTACTCCACCCTGTTTTTTAAACTTTTCTCTTCATTTACATGTATTTTACAGCTCTGAGCACTGATCTTCAGAAACACCACTGCAAATCTGGTCTCCAATATCAGAGTTTTCTATAAAAGGTAGCCACTTCTGTGAAATCTTTTTAAAAAACAAAACAAAACTTCCTGTGAAAATTTTCCAAGCAATTCAAAATGCTTTCAACATTTTTTTTCGGACGATAGTGAGAACCATAATCGTTCATACCTCTTTTTCACATCTATAGTTTTTATGACTCCATTGTGCAATGCAAACAAGAGAGAAAGCATCTCCCCCTGTGCTGTTTTTGCTCTTTTTTAATCCAAGAAGTGCCCTCTGGAACAGGAGTACATGAACACTGTGACAGCCCATATCAGAGTGAAGCTGCATGATAATAAGCCTGTATATAGCTTCAATCCTGTAAGCAGAGCAGATGTATAAACATGGAGCTCTTAAGTACTAAGAAAATTTTATAAAGCACTGAGATCTCCGATTCAGTCCACTTGGTGTTTTGGGGTTTGGTACAAAATCACAAGGAAAAGAAAGGGGTACATGTGAGTGGGGAACGAACACTAGTTCCCTGAGAATTTCCTAACTCATAGTTCATAAAGCCATGTGCCCTGACTCTTCAAATACAGCTGCACTTAGCACTTAGTTGTCCAAACACACTTTTTGTCTTACATTTCACTCTGGAGTGAGTGAATGAAGACTTTGTTTAATGCTTTGCTGATGGGAGGTGGCCATGTTTACAAGTAACAATGTGATGAAGTGATTGGACCTCACACACAGCTCTTTATGCATTTACAGTAAAAGCAGATCCAACACCCCACAAAAGTAAACACATGTGTAACTCAGGCTCTGGCAAGTATGAACAGAGTAGGGACAGTCTCACAGAAGTTCCATACACACTAATCATGGAAAAACATCAGTTCATCTCAAATACTGTAACAAATCAACTTAAAGACTGTAGGTACATTAATTTCTCACTAGGAACCCAAACATCAGAAATATTCACTGCTTCTTCTCAGAAATATACTAAAAGATATTTATCAGAGCAGCCCTTAAAAAATTACATTTTTCTCCATTTTCCTGACCACTTGTGAGCCCCAAACAATCTTCAAGATCTTTCCCCATCCCTCCCTTCCTCTCCTGTATTTGCAGCATGCACACAAATTTTGTCTGATGATCCTGTTGCAGAAACATTCTGCATTAAAAGGAAAAAGAAAGATCAAGTGATATAAGGTCAGATCAGATGGCAGAAGCTCTAAAAGCAATGAAAAAAAATTGTAAAAGATGCAATCACCTTACCATTCATTTTGGCTTCCTGCTGCCCTTAGTGCTTTCTGAAGTGAACAGCAGGTAAGTGCAGCTTTCTTGTCTTTTAAGTGCCTTTGGTGGCAGGCACAGACATTCTCACAAGTGCTGCACATTTAACTTTGTTCAGAAAACAACTTTTGTAGGAAATAAGCCTAACCAGAAAGCAGTTGAGGTTTCCAGAGCCTTATAAGATCCTCTGAAGGCAACTGCATGGCCAAGTCATGGTGGGGAAGAAAGGTGCACACCACTCTGGATTGTCTTCGTATCGTAACCTAGTAAGGAAGGGGTAGAAGACACCACCAGCTTGGAATATCCACACTCTTTCGAACACCTGTGGCAGAGATGGTGAAAATTTCAACTGGTCTTGCTTGCTCGCAAGATTTAGGCACTGTCTCATCAGTTTAATTAATCATCAGGGAAAACGTTACAATGCTGCTCTGATTGTAGAGTAATGGGTCCATCAGGTACAATTAGTGCCCAGCTGAAACATGCAGTTTACTTGAAAACTATTCAAATAAACAATTCTGGGTCCTGGCTGGGGCTCCTTTTCTAATTAATTCATAAAGAACTGATTTATTTTCCTCAACAAGGCATTTCCTAAAATGTGATGCTGCTTTGCTCACACTTCAAATCTTGCTGGTAATTAAAGGCAGATTTTCATATAGGTTTCTATTCTCTTACCATAGCTACGGGCACCTTCTTAGAAATGGTTGTCCCTGTGGCATGCCAAACTGCTGTGCTATTACATCATTCCCTAAATTAACACAAGTGACATGATGTAATAGCATCAGGGAAACAGATGAGCTTACAGTGATATAATGTTCCAGAAAGTATGTCTTTGGAGACAAACAGAACATACATGAGAGGTTGCCCAGCTACTCCATTCAATTTCTACGTAAGGAGGTATCTAAAAAGAGAGCAGCTTCTATTGGAAATTATGCAACTACCTCTAAACTAGTATGAATTTTTAGACTTCTCAACTTTTGAATATAAAAAATAAATAAATAGCTCTGTTAATGGTATTTAACTCAGCAGTGGGATAGAAGACCCACCAGAATGTAGTCCCTATAGAACGTGTAGTGGAACAACCATACACAATACATGATCAGATCAACTTCAGTAGGAGAAGTTCTTGGTGCTTTTACTAACATACACAAAAGGTGTCCTCTGCCCTCATGCTCTTTCTTCAGTTTTCACATGTCAATCTCAGCATTTGCTCAAATGCGAGAAAATTTTAACTCCCATTTTTTTAAATATGAAAACTGATACACCAAATAAATGCCTGTTCAATCTTCCAGTGCAAGTCAGTTCTTTGAGATTCAGAATTACTCACTTCAACGAAGTCACAGATCCTTTCAGCAAGAATTAGACACTTATGGTGCTGCTACCCTCATTCACAGATCAACAGGATGCATGTTTCTCTAATGGTTTGTTTTTGTACCAAAGTTAAACCCTTGGGGCAATCTGAAAGAGCTTGAGGCCTACCACCTGGAGAGAAAGAAGTTCATTCATGTCACATTAATTAACTGATTATTTTCCAGCTAATTTTAAGTTTGCTCATCCAACATATATGTTGCCTTCTTAGAGCACCATCATACATGTGAGTACGCTATGTATCCAAGTAAGTTAATCAGATTTACAAAGAATTCTGTGGGTAGGTTGACACTTCAAAGGAGAAGTAAGGGAGGTTTTTACCACAGGTTAAGGTCCACTTCAAAGCAATTTGTTCTTGACACGAAGAGCCACTTGACTCAGCTGTCATAGCTAAGAGAATACCTCAAAAATTACTTAAGGTCTCTAGTCACAGAAGGCACTGTATGGAGGAAGTATCTCATCCAAGAGCCAGACCATAGCTATAATATCTGTGTGACTTTTTGTTAGCTTGTCTATTATAGTCTGCTGGGTGAAGAGGGCAGGATAGAGTGTTTGTTAAAAAGGGGAAAAAAAACCCCCAAACCCCAAATCCTAACATATTAAGACTCTGATGTGCAGTCATTTCTGAGCAAGACAGCCATTCACTATCTGATGGTGATTGGAGTCTCCATTGCTAGTATCCTCACAGGGATGTCTTCAGCTGGATCAGGAGATGCTCCCCAAATCTCTGCTCTGCACAGCTCTTATCAGCCAGCTGGCCCACCACTCCAGCACAGTCATTTTCCATTGTTTTTAATCTCCACCATCACAGATTATCTCAGCTATGTATGAAAGACTATCTGACCACTTCTGAAGGAAGAGCTTCTATTGATTACTTACAATAACTTTATCACTTCTGCAGCAGGAATGGCATAGGGGAAGTCTTTGGTTCACTTCACCCAGGATGCAATCCCAACATATTTAAGCATGTAAATTAGAGTAGACACATCAGTATCTTTGAGGAGAATCTTCAGACCTACCTGAAATTCCCACCTGCAGGGACCCTCTAACAATCACTCAAAGAGTTTGTGTTGATTCACTCAGCTGCCAAGTTCCAAGTAGGTCTATGGTCTCCAACCAGATCATTATTTTATCTCTGCCAACAGCAGGCTGGGCCACTCTCAGATTAACAGCTCAGGTGCACTGGGTGTGCACACAGGCACCATCCTAAAACTAGCTGCTCTGTGTTTATTATACACCCCTGCAATACCTTTTCCATCTTTTGCAGCATCAGGAGTGGTCTGAGGATAACCTAGAAAATACTGGCTATTTCATTTGCCAAGAAATAAAGAACTTCCGGGTGGTACTTGATTTCTTCTAAGGTAATAGACTCTTTTACTCTTAAAAAAGTACAATTCTTTGTTGGTAAAGCTGAAAATCTTAAGACATCTCTGTCTTCTTTGGCCACACGGTCTTTGTGGAAAGCATCAAGACACTGAAATGAGGACATGAAGCTTGGGTTTAACTTACCATCACATCAATGGAAAATCCAAAAAACCCAAAATTTCTAGCTTGTCAAGGCACGTGATGCTCCAACATTTCACATCCTCCTGCCTTATAGACACAGTGCTTCTAATTTCTGAAGTGCTTTGTCTATATGTGCTTCTTTGTGTCTTGGTAATCATAATTTATGACACAGAAGCAATTAATTTCTAAATAAAAAGAGATAAGAATTATGGTAGCATTTTTTTCCATGCTGGTGGTTCACTATCATGCAGCTGAATAAGCTGTTCATAATCCTGGAAATCCTGGAAACTACAGCCAGGTTAATAACTACATCAGAGCCATGAACTTATTGGCTCCTACTGGATTCCTTAAATTGTTTGGCTGTGTCATTGAGGTACAGTATAATTTCCAGCTGCTCTCCTGTAGTTTCTCAGATTGCTATGTGGAAAGTGTAGCTTTCAACAATGATCAAGTGTAGAAACTGATCTGAATTTTCTCTGATTGATTATAATCAATGGCAAATTATAGCATATGGCATCTTAAATTCCCACTGGCATACCTATTCAGTTCTTTAATTTTGCAAGTTCCTCCTTAATCAAAGAGTGAGCTGCGGATGTTGGGCTGAAAGCGACAAAACTGGCAGCACTGCAGCTATTTTATAAGCTATGCGATTTAAGCTGGTGTTCTTAGTCCAGCTACTCCTGAGTCCTGCTGGGCAATTTCAGAAGAAAGGACTGCAACTTGAGAGGCAGAGCTGAGTGCTGATGGCTCAAGGGCCCATCACTCAAGGAGAGGAGCCGGCTGCTTGTTCTCCGGTAAGAGGACTTCTGGTGTAAGGGCTGTTAATCCAGCACGCTGCACCAAATGCAGACAAAAAGAANTTTTTTTTTTTTTTGTGTGTGTCTAGCATTCTATGTAAGCAGCATATAGCTCTGTGATATCTTATAATAAGGCCAACTGGGGAATATTTCTGCAGCATCTCCCCCTTCCCCTCCCAAAGCTCTCTCCTGCATCATACTCTCCTGAGTTTTAAGCCGGAAATTAGGTTGGAAGAGCAGTAAGCCCAAGATACAATCAGCTGAGTGCCATAAACATCCCCATACTGTGTTCTCTGTGTGTAAAAATAAAAATCACTCCTGCTGCTTAGCATCCCCCCAGCTTTTATGTGGAGTATAACGACATCTAAGAGACAAACCCCCTCTGTTTTTCATTGGCAAGATATCTTACCACCTGCAGCTGAATCGGTCTTCCCTAGAGCCATCAGAAGTGGTGCAGAAAATCTCCCGGCCTGATTCTGGAGACCCATCCTTGCAATCCCTCACATCCTTGAGAAGTATGTCCCCAGTGTCAGTCAGTGTGCTATTGATACAGCTTGAACGTTAATGTGTTATTCATATTTCTCTGAGTTCATCAGTGTCTCAGCTTGTTATTCTCGCTGCTCCCTGGAATAATAGAGCTTAGTGAGGCAATTTATGCTCAGCTTCTGCAGCGTGTGCAACATATTCTATTCAAAAATATTACAGAAAAAATAGCAACTACATCTAATCACCTTCTTCCCTCCAGAGATTTAAGGCACAATAGCACTCTAACTGCACTTACTTAACTGCTTTTTAAAATAATGTCTTCGACTGTAGAAGTGCTCAGATGCTCCCTTCGAAGGAGCACTCTCCCCTTCTCGCTTGGGCTTTGGTTCCTGATGAAGTCTCACTCGTCGCCATGTCTCATGGGTGTAAATAAGGAATGCTGCCTCCAAGATCAGCACAGTCAAAATGAAGCGTGAAGAGTCAGGTCCTCAGCATTGAGCTCTGTGCACACCCACCTTGCTGATGCTATGGCGATCCCTGCCAGCACGCTGACATGGCTGTGTAATACGTTCACTTTCCACAGACAAGAGGGGAAATGTCTGTGCCAACATAATCTACATTATTCATTTAACCTCCTGTTGAGAGTTGATTCAAAATATTAAAGGATTATAATTAAGTCTTTTCTAGGGCTGGCTGCCCAGCACAATCCAAAGCAAACTCCCCTCTTGTCAGATTTCAGTGCTGTGTTGCCTATTCACTGCAGTGCATAGACTCACTCTCATCCTCTCATGCATGCATGAGATCAAGTATCATGAGGCATGAGTGGAATAACAAATGAGATATTTTAAGATCCTCAGTTTCCATCTTTTGCCAGGTAGCACCTCAAGTGTCAAAAACGTACATCCACATATATTTGGAGAAATTTTAGACTTTATGCTACATGGTTTGAAGAAGTATTTAGAACAATGTAACAGACAAGCATCGGCCTGCATTACATAGATCTTCCAGATTTTTCTATTGAATCCTCCTGAAAATACAAATTCTTCTTACTGGGAATTTAGAGAGCAAAATGAATTGTATTTACAGGAAAAAAAATCTGTTTAAAGGCACATTTCCATTCAAAGAATTCAAGAACATATATGAGTGTAGGAATGATTAACCCACACTATGCTTGTTTTATCTCACAATTAATGCAATCTCTTGTCTGTCTATATTAATTTTGTAAAAAGAATGCATTGGATTAATATATTAATTTCCCTCAGCTTTTTTTAAGTTACATACAGGACAGCAGCAGAGATAAACTGCAGGTAGTATTGAGACTCTACATCAAATTCGCACCTTCTGTGCCTTGGCACCATTCAATTTCCAACTAACCTTTGTGGTTTGGCATCTCTCTGTCATCTCTCAACTCATCAGATTATCTGATGGACAAGGGCAGGTTTGATTTTTATGGTGTTTGTTAAAAATTGTGCATCTTCCCCAGTTTGTCATGCCACAGCTCCACTGTCTAGATTGTCAATCAGGAAGCACACTTGTTACAAAATGACGTGGCTGATACTCTTTCTTGTATCTTCATATGTTATAGCCCTGAGAATTACTTGTGATTTCTGTGGGATTGTCTCCCCTGAGGAACCTTCTAGGATCCTCCAGACATTTAATAATCACAGAAGAGTTATCTGCTTTATATCAATAGGCCATTTTGTACTTCAAACAACTTTTCAGATCAAATCAACCAATTTTGCTGTACATGATGCTTGGTCAAAATTCTAATAAGTAAGCCTGACTTGAATGATATACTTGGGATTCCTCATCTTCTTGCTGTACTTCATGAGACCAGAGAATATTTCTCAGCTTTGCACTTGCAAGCCAGCTGCAGCACGTCAAAAACAATAGTGCATATGCTAACTTTAACCTGTGCTTAAAATACTTAAAGAATGAGAAATGTATTTAATGCTACAGAGGTGAAATGTTAACATTTGAAAGTAAATCAGAGGAGTAAAATCAGTTTTGATCTCTTGGAATTTAGCCATCAGAAATGCTTGTCTGGGATTTCTGAGGACATGATTATCCTTGCCCTGCTGGCTAGCTTCATGCAGGTGTGACAGGAGTATGCTTGGGTTCAACACTGCACAAGCCCTGACATCTTATTTCATGATGAAATCCTACCAAAAGACAAAATAGGGAGCCAAGACAGCAGATACTGTTATGTTTAGATCTTTGTTGTCACAGCTCCCTCTCGTTTTCAGGGGCTCTGCTCTACATGTAATTCCAGTTTGAACATCTGCATGCAAGGAGCAAGGACAGGTTTTCACCATAAGCACCAGAGAATTTCTGAAGATTATGCTTCAGGTCTGCCAGATCATTTCTAACCCAGGAATGGTTTTCATTCTGAAGCCTGTCACCTAGAAAGAAGCCTGGGACTCTTTTGAAGGCTTTAGGAATGATAATATGAGTTAACACAGTGCAGTTACTGTTGTGATGGCCCAGTCGGCCTCCAAAGGTACCACGAAAAAAAAAGATCTGCTCAATTTTAATACTAAGCATGAAAAAAAGGTAAGCTCCTGAGATTTAACAAATGGGCAGAAATGTAAATACAGATTTTCATGAAAAACAGATTGTGAACATAAAAAAGCTTCCACAGGTAGAATTCAGTAGTTTGCTGCTTCTGTGATTTACTCAGCATCTTGAAGAATGTGGATTAGGATCAGCCATAGGGTGCTTTTACCTATCTCCACGTACTATTATGTCAACACATGTAGAATTTCAAGGAAATGAAACAAATTTGCTCTTGTGGACAGATCAAAATTGTGCAGAGATGACTTCTTACAGAAGGGTATCTCCAGGTCTTGAAGAGTCATTAAAAAAAAAGAAAAAAGTAAAACTTCTTGTTGAAATGATTTCCCCATTTTTTGACGAAATGCAGACAGAACCACGTGGTGAGGAAAGGAAGAAAAGTTGGTTGAAACAAAGATGTAGGATCTTATTTGTAATGCCATGTATACTTTCCGTTGTCCTCAATTTTCTATATTAATTTTCAATATCATAATTTCTCCTTTCACACTATTTTGCTTTGGTTACTTCCCACCATCACTTTGATACAAAGATTTAAAAAGAGTCACAAATCATGAGCTCTGATATTGTCACTGAAAAACGAAACAGATTTAAAAGCAAAGCAAAAGATAAACAACAGTGGGTAGTATTGTTTATCGTTTGTAATTTGCACTGAAACAAATCTGTTTTCCAGATGGTGCAGAATTAAGTAGAGCTCCTGTATCAACACTGAATCTCACAGCTAACAGTGGAGGAGTCAGCAAGAGCAAGCTGAACTCCTGCATTTTGGACAACCTGGTCATCTGGGTAAACATGAAGTGCAGGTGCATTAGTTGCAGATCTGCCTCTCTGTATGGCATCTACAGTGGGGGTCACTGCTGTCTCTTGCCTGGCCCCCACATTCTCTGCTCTATGTATCCTACCAGTTTCCATCTGAAAGATTTTGGTACGTAACCTGTTCAGCTGGAAAGCACAGTTACCCGAAACAACACCATGGTGATTTTTTTATCTAGAAAGGGACATCATTAATGAATTATACTGCAAAATATGAAACATTATCTATGGCATTTGTGACATTGTTTTGGAAGAGAGAGAGAAAAAAACACACAAATGCAACAAAAACAAATCCAAGGTACAGTGTTATTTCCATTATGAAATCATTTTTCCCTAATGGGCTGCTGTTTTCACAGCACAATGCAAGATTTCAATGATGTACTATGCTTTGCTATTTTCTGATTAACAAAAATGTTTTATCTTTGTTTAAATTCTGACAAAAAATTTTTTGTTATTTTTTCATGCCAGCCATTGTGTTTGTCTTTATGAAACTTATGATTTAAAAGAAGATAAAAGCTTCACTGCTATAATCATAGGTGTCTAAAAAAATACAATCAGAAGATAATTATAATAACAAAAGCTCTTTCAGATTCAATGAATTACAACTGGTAGGGTAATCATTGTTTCTGGAAAAATAAGGGTTTTTTTTCCCCATTCAGACGAGTAGGATGGTTTAGATAGCTTGTACTATCTATTCAAGTCGCAGGACGAGAATGAATTGAGTTTAACATAAGTGACAGGCATCCTAGGGAAATAAAAAAGAGAAACAAGATTTGTTCCTGGTCATTGTGAATTGCTAAGGTTTAAAAGGATTGTGAACACGTTTGAACTTATGCAGCAAGTTGTTTCCCGCAGACTTACCCTAGCTTATAGCTCAGACCTCCTATGATAAAGAACAGAGTTTTATTTTGGCTAAAGTGTGACAAAGAATTAGAATTTTCATTCCATTTTGGTAAAATCTGGGGAAAAAAGGGTACTGTGAAATTTTGTCAGTATCCAAACTTGCTGGCTAAAACTCTGCACGGGTCTTTCAGTGAGATGGGTTACTGTGCCTTAGAGTCATAGATCCTAAAGTAGTGCCCTTTGAAAGAGGAGGTATCTGGAGCAGAGGCTTGTAGTACAGGGCCAGGAACAGGCACAATTAAGAGTGAATTCCCTACTAATGATCTTAGAAGTTTCCATATCAACATAAAAAGAAAATAGTGCCCTCTGTTATCTCATCCAACTTTGCCTGCCACAGAATACCAGATTGGATCAATGTGTCTTTCTGTACCTTGGCGCTTAACCAATAGATTGTATAAGGAAACATCCATAAAATTAAAGCAGTTTTTTTACTTCATGTTCTCTTCATCTTCAGTGAATCTGAATGTCTTCCCTTAAATGTCTCACAGCGAATACTGAAATATTTTACAAAACATTGCTATTTTTGGTAGTATACACATATTACAGAGATGAACCAGGATCATGCTATTCAAACACAGAACATGAAATTCCTTGAGCTATAGAATTAATGAAGTCTTGTGTTCAACAGTGTTGTCCTTCATGTTTTAGCATTCATATGCATTCAATAATGAGAAAAAAGTGTACCTTGCAGACTCTCTTTCACCGGGGGCTTTATTAGGAACCTTCTCTCCTTGTAGGCTTGTTTGCACAAAATTGACAGGAAATTACTAGCTTTTGGGACTCATTTCTATGTTGACTTTCTTTGAAACTGAAAAGCTTGTTCAAATTTTGTTAGGAGATCAACTCACAGCCAGACAGCATGGCCACCATAGCCTCAATTTTTTAGAATGCTACCACAGCTTCCTCTTACAAGCAGCGTACAATTTGAAAAAGATAGAAGATAGAAATATTTTTGCTAGATGATGGTGCTCAAAATGACAGTCAGTAAGTATTGGTCAGAGGATAACTTCTTATCAGGCATGTCAGCATGTGCCTCCTCAACAAAGCTGTTGTGGGAATTATGGAGGAATTTGACGGAGGATAATGAGACAGCTGTGCAGGTGTTCATAAGAAGATTCTAGTTTGAACCAAGGGGCAAAAAAAAGAGGCTGTTAATAGTAACAACTTAAAATGACCTTCAGTATTATGCTAGCCTTAGATATCAGCCTGCAGAACCAAATTTTGGGCTATTTTGGAGAGTTTTATTTGCATTCCATTTGCAATACAATCTAATAAACAAATACTCCTGCAACAAATCTACTTGCTGATGTCTTCAATTTGATGATGGCTACTGTTCTTATGTTAACCATTTAAATCTATATTAAAAAGAAAACATTTGGATAATTCCAATGTGAAATATTAAAAAAATAGGTCTTTTGTAAACAAATCCTTCATTTTCAGCCATAACACAGCCGCAGTAGGTACTTGAAGCTTCTCTCACTTTTTATTTTGCAAAGTACTGCAAAACAAGCAAAAGTATCTTAAAGTACTGGCAGCATTTTTGGCATTGTTCAACCTCTAAACTTAATACACAACATGCTTTGAGGAAATGCTTCTGAAAAAAAAACTTGAGCATTTATGTCTCCTCGCAGTCCCCTGCAGTGGATTCAAAGCCCCATTGCTGAGTGGAAAGAGGGGGTGAAGCAGAATTTACTAAGAACAAGAATAGGGGGAAAAAAAAAAAAAGATTAAGCATAAGAACAATAAAGAAGGCAACTTCTTTTTTCACCACTTCTCACCTTCCGTAGCTGAGAACGAATCAGAAAGTCCATGTTTCTGCTTAAGGTATTGGAAAGTCTTTGATCAATGAAATTAAGAAATT
The DNA here is from genome assembly GCA_013396635.1 of Penelope pileata. NCBI lineage: Eukaryota > Metazoa > Chordata > Aves > Galliformes > Cracidae > Penelope > Penelope pileata. The sequence continues at coordinate 61,210 of WBMW01003643.1, read as the reverse complement.
GAAGAACTGATGATAAATTATAAACATCATTTTATCTTGCTACTATCTAAATAGTAGAGGACTTGCCAGGGAAAAGCTCAGCTGGGCTCCTTCAGGCAAAGTAATGGGCTTCTTTTTCTCTGTAGGGAAGATATATGTCAATAGATGATTTTGTTCTGATCTCAGTACTTTCTCTTCATTCCTGCTTGCAATTTGTCCTTGCTGCTTTAATGTTTTCAAATATTCCACCTCCCATCAATAGACTGGATGGATTCCAGACATGCCATGCAGCAGAAGACACACTGATACCCTGCCCCTTTCACAGTCCACAGTTTTATCATTTACAGTATTTGCAAAAGGATCTTCTATGTGACAAAGTATTTTAAAGAAGAACTTGAAAAAAAATCACAAAAAACCTCCATCACAACCTCAGAACATACAAATTGCTTAGTGCTAGCTGAGAGGAGGAGGGATAACTCATTTCAGAAGTTGTTTGCTAAAAGGCATGAACTCAGAAACAGTCAGTCCTGATAACTCACTTATGTTTTCCACTGAATAAAATATTTTGACATTTTCATGGTCTAAATGAGAGATGCCGAGAGCTGTTCACATGCAATTCCAACTCTAGTGAGCAAGTCACTGTAGGCTGGCATGTATTCATACCAGCATGTTCCCCTGTCAGGTCATCCTCCAGTTCACTGTGGGTGCAGAGGTGGGTGGAAAAGACAGCACAGACAGAAAGCACGTGGTTCTTCTCACCCACAAAGAGCTCTCCAGAAGGTTCTGGTCATTGCAATACATGGCCGGAGTCTTCCTTCCCTCCCCGGAGCAAATGGTGCTAGCACTGACCCCTTCACAGACATGCCTTCAAATTGCCGTTCAGTGCTGAATGATTAGCTGGTCAGCAATATCTGCTGGACAGGAACACTTGCAGAGGTGTCAGGAAAGACTGCAACTTGGGTTGATGCAAGATGGCTGAAAGCTGTATGCCATGCCATACTGACAGCTGCTGAGGTACCCACGTGCCTCCTCATGTGCTGGGAGCCCCAGCACCATCCTTTTCCCACACTCTCACATCTATTTTATGTAGGAATAGCAGACATGGGGAAAAGTGAAGGACAAAGCACAGAGATAAAGTTGTATAAATAAGGACCTGGGAGCATCATTGTATGCGTCAGTGCAGCCTAGGGGCTGACTTGCTGGAAAATCACAGAATTGTAGAAACACGAGCTTGGAAAGGACCTACAAGATCGTCTAGTCCAACCGTCCTCCTATCACTGTTACTACCCACTAAGCTACTAAATCGTATCTCATAGCACCTCATCCAGACACTTCATGAACACCGCCAGGGACAGAGACTCCACCACCTCCTTGGGCAGGACATTCCAGTGCCTGACCACTCTTTCAGAGAAAAAGTTTTTCCTTATATCTAACCTAAATCCTGGCACAACTTGTGGCCATTCCCTCTCGTCCTGTCATTAGTTATCTGGGAGAAGAGGCCGACCCCCTCCTCACCACAACCTCCCTTCAGGAAGCTGTAGAGTGTGATGAGGTCTCCCCTGAGCCTCATCTTCTCCAGACTAAACAATCCCAGCTCCCTCAGCCGCTCCTCATAAGACTTGTGCTCTAGACCCCTCACCAGATTTGTTGCCCTTCTCTGGACATGAAAGGAGCTCAGCAGAGAAAGACATGGGTGTCCTGGTGGACAACGGGTTGGCCATGAGCCAGCAGTGCCCTTGTGGCCAAGAAAGCCAATGGGATCCTGAGGGACATTAGAAAGAGCGTGGCCAGCAGCTCAAGGGAGGTGATCCTCCCCCTCTAATCTCCCCTGGTAAGGCCACATCTTGAGTAGGGTATCCAGTTCTGAGCTCCTCAGTTCAAGAAAGAAAGGGAACTGCTGGAGAGAGTCCCATGGAGGGCCACAGAGATGATAAGGGACCTGGAGCACCTCCCTTATGAGGAGACCTGGGGTTGTTCAGCCTGGAGAAAACTGAGGGGCGGATCTTATTAATGCTTTTAAATATCTGAAAGGTGGGTGTCAAGTGGATGGGGCCAGGCTCTTTTCAGTAGTGCCCAGTGACAGAACAAGGGGCAATGGGCACTAACAAACTTGCGAAGTTCCATACAAACATGAGGAAAATCTTCTTCACTGTGAACAAGCTGCTCAGAGAGGCTGTCCAGTCTTCTTCTCTATGATAATTAAAACCTGCTGGAATGCTTTCCTGTGCAATTTGCTGTAGAGAACCTGCTTTAGCAGGAGGCTGGACTTGATGATCTCCAGAGGTCCCTTCCAATCCTGACAATTCTGTGATTCTACAATTCGGTTGGTGATGGGTTGCACAACAAAAACAAACAACAAAACCAACAAACAGGAGGGAAGAGAAATGTGGTATCTTGCAGAATATGATACATAAAGACCAAGACACTTAGAGGGAAGACTACAACCAGCAAATGAGATGGAAGAAGGGAAGTGCTACTTATTTTTTTTAAGTAGGTGGGATGGAAGGGAGAGTGAAGGGAAATTGGCTGATGCTGAGACATGAAAGATGGAAAAGGGAACTTTGTAGAAAACAATACTGAGAAAAGAGAAATAGACAAATGGAAAAATAAGGCAGGGATGTGGCAGAACAAGAAATGAGGAAGTGAAAATGAAGCAAATTGTTGAAGAGAAGGAGAACAGGATGGGAAAGGAACAGAACAGGACAAAAGACCTCAGGAAGAAAAGAAGGAAATGGGAGATATGTGAAACATGAAATGAAAGGAACATGCTAAAGGAAAGACATGCCATTAAGATTGACCTTGATAGGCTTGAGAAGTGGGTCCATGCAAATCTCATGAAGTTTAACAAGGCAAAGTACAAGGCCATGCATCTGAGTCGGGACAATTTTGAACATGAATATACGATGGCTGATGAGTGGACTGAGGATTTCGGGGTACTGGTGGATGAAAAACTTGACATGAGTTGGCAATGTGTGTTGTAGCTCAATAAGCCAACTGTATTCTGCGCTGTATGCTTCTGACTGTATCAAAACAGCAGAAGCCAGCAGGGACAGGGAGGTGATTGTCTCTCTCTACTCTGCCCTCATGAGGCCCCATCTGGAGTAGTGCATCCAGGTCTGGGGCCCCCATCACAAGAAGGATGCGGAGCTGTTGGAGTGGGCCCAGACAAAGGTCACAAAGATGATCAGAGGGCTGGAGCACCTCTTCTGTGAAGAAAGGCTGAAGGAGCTGGGCTTGTTCAGCCTGGAGAAGAGAAGGCTGTGGGGAGACCTCACTGCAGCCTTCCAGTATTTAAAATGGCCTACAGGAAAGCTGGAGAGGGACTGTATCAGGAGTTTAGTCAGAGAGTGGTGAAACAGTGGCTGGCACAGGCTGCCCAGAGAAGCAGTGGATGCCCCATCCCTGGAAGCACTAAGGCCAGGTTGGATGGGGCCTTGGGCAACCTCATTAGGTGGGAGGTGTCCCTGTCCATGGCAGGGGGTTGGAACTAGCAGATAGATCTTTAAGATCCCTTCTAACCTAAACCATTCTATGGGTCTATGATTCCGAAGCAAATAACCTTGGTATTAATTCAATTTTAATTCACTTACTTGAACTCTAGATTTCATTTGTTCTTTGGTATTGTTTACAAACAGTTATTGGGTAAATGGTGCTTTACTAGCATGTATCAACTGTCTTGTTAAGAGTTAGAATAAATACACTAAAAGAAGAAGGTTGTTGAAGCAAACAGAGTCAGTTTTGAGAGGTCACAGATTTTTCCAAGATAGTAAAACATTATTGCCTAGTGGTAAGTAAATTAAAGGACTGCAGTGTAAATTAACAGCCACAGTGGGTTGTTGCTGCAGAAAAAGGGACTTCTCAGAAGGATTTTAGAGAGCAGTGAAATATTTTTTAGACAGAAATGCTAAAGAGACAGTTGTACACGAAGGAAGAAAAGTATGAAAGCAAAAACTTCACATAAAGATGGGGAAGCCCAGTACATTAGAGTAAGGGACATGAGCACAGCAGTGGAAGAAAATTGGAAAAAAATAAAATAAAATAAAGGAGTATTTGTGCAGAGACTTGAAAAGTGAGGCAACCAAATGAAAGGGTGGAATGGGTAATTTGCTGAGTGGACTGGAATGGTGGGGGTGGGATAGCTAATGCCTGATGCTTCATAGCCCATGGGAGGTCATTTGACACCTCCTCCTTCCCACACAAGTATCTTATTTTTTAACAAGTGCCATATCCTTAAAATGAACTCAGACTCATTCACTTTCACTTAAACAACTTTCATCTGAGTTTCATCTGAATTTGGAAAGCAACACTTTCATCCAGCCAAAATAAGGCACTCTGCAGGAAACAATATTCAAATCACAGCAGAAACACATTTGAGTTTCTAAGTGTTGCTGCCATTATTTCTGGAAAATGTGTTGACAAGGACTCTACATCACAGGAGGAAAGCAAAAATTAGGATTTATTTGTATTTTGTCGTCACATCGGGATCAGACACAATAAAATAATTCTGCCTAGGAAGAAGGCAAAAAAATAGGCCATGTTAAGAGAAAAGTATTTATTTCTCTTTAAAAAAGAAAATGACAGGTAAGATGAAAGAAAAAGCTCTATTATTTTAATTAAAATATATGTACATATTTGAGTGCAAATAGGAATCAGAAATGAAATCCTGCAGCTTAAAAGTCAAATCTGTATGAATATTTCTTTTAATTATCCTTTTCCAAAACAAGCTCTTTTCGATCCAATGTCAGAGCAGAAGTTTCTCATAAGGACATCAAAGCAGACAAACGTTTTTTAAAGCAACTAGACACTTCAGACTGAAAGAGTTAGTAAGGTCTAGTACAGTAAATTTTTTCACAAAAGTCTAAATTAGTAACTATTGTTTGTTTCACAAACGGAAGGAAGCATTTTCAAGGCTCTTGCCATTTCTGAGGACACAGCTCAGTAATGATCTCTACAGAAGTTAAAGAACAAAACAAAAAAACTTCTCTATTGTTCACTGACTCAGTTACTGTCTCAAAATTGAAAGGACAAAAACCCAGTTTTCACAGAGGTGCCTTCTGAAACCTTCACAGCTGATTCAGAAGTGAACATAAGCATCCCCTTCGGCGAAAATGGTTTAGGAACTGAAGTCCCAATTTCCAGCATGATAAATATATACCTACCTCAGAATGTGAGATTTTCTCCTTGAATTTGTAAATGTGTATTGGAAAGTCTACTCTGCAGACTGCAATGCAGAAAAGAAATATTGGTACTAGCCCTCTCTAAGAAGCAGGGCAAAGTGTTAAATGTGGTAAGATACTTTCACCTTTGCAGCTCTCCCTCCTGTAGCTACATTAGTCTGCTCTGTAGTGAACTCTTTAAAAGAGGACAGTTCAGTGTTTTTGAAAAAACCTGTTCATGGAGAATTCATGTATATTGGTATACATGAAAATAAAATTCATGGAAGAGGAAGGAGGAATAAAAGTGCAGAACTCAAAACTCTCCCTCTTATGCCACCATGTTGATACATGCAGAAGATGGATTGGTCATGATTAAAGGTGAAACAGTTCTTATCCCTACCAATTATTTATGTATTTAATATAAATTAATCCTTATTTAATGAGGTCTGAGTCATTAGAATCCAGTTTGCACAGATACAGATAGATAGATAGATGTAACGGGTGCTACAAAAGTGAAAGTTTTATGCGTGAAATGAAGGTCAGAGCTAGAGACAGTCACAGTTTTATTATTAAAGAGATGCCAGACTCATTACTGATATACTGCCCAGGGTATCACTGTGATAATTCCATGGTTAAGGCTCCTGGGGCGGTTGATTAAAAATGTAAATGATTGCTTTTCTTGCTTGGGGAGAATGACACGCTGTACACACTGCAAAGATAATCTTTAAGCACAACAGAAAAAGTACTGCCTGCTGAGTGACTTGGTACTCCGCCTGCTGCAGACAGCAGTTCCTCTCTGAGAAAGGCACAGTGGTCTTTCCGTCAGTCAAACATGGCCAAAAGATAAAGAAAGAAAAAGAAAAGAAAAATGTAGAGGGGAAGCGATCTCTTCTCCTCAGTTTTCAAATAGCTTCATTACAAAAACATCGTTTGTTTACAGTGTGATGGGGAAGTCACATGCCCCAGACTTTGAAAACTAACCAAGTCTACTTGTGATGCCATGCAAACCACCCTGCTGAACTCACTTAGAACTGTACAAACTATGCAGGTGCTGCAATAAACAGGAGTTTTAGTATGAACTACCACAAACAGAACAGGTAGTCAGTCTCACATTTCTCTAATTTACGAAGCTTAGTCATCAAGGTGCTTTGGCTGTGCTTACCCAGAAGTCATTCAGGAAGGACTCAACACCTCAGCTGGTGCAATGGAGACAAGACTAACAGTGTTTCCTGCTTTCTCCTCATATTTTCCCTCAAGTAGATGACTTGAATCGTGTTTTTATGTCACAAGATCCATATTAAGAAGATAAGAGACTGTGGGAAGGTCTAATCTTGGCTTGGCTGATCAACAAACGTCAAAGAAAATGAGAAACAAATAGGGAGCGTTACTCCCTACCTTCAAAAACAACTTCTCTGTAGATGAGATTTCCTGTTTAGATAGGGCACCTGAAGAAGCTGTGAAAGAACATTTGTTTTGAGAGGTGAGCAGAAATAAGACTGAGGACTTTCAGAGAAGACCTGACCACAGTTAAATTTCTTTTTTCCATGAAAAATGCTCATGACTTATGGTGACCAGATGCAAAAGGTTCCAAAACAATGACCCCAGCTGCTCAAAGATCTTGGCAACAGATAATGTTGTTTACCTTCATCTAGAGACCCTCCTGACCCTGCCTTTGATAACCTGTAATTAAACTGAAATGTATTCTGGAGTGCTAAGGGATGTCAGCCTCAGTCACAGGTGGAAACCTGCATCAGTGGCACTGCTAATGGATTCATTTCCCATATTACTTTGACAGACAGAAAAGAAAAAGCTTTCTTGAAGTCACTCTTAAAACTTCCAAAAGAGGCTCGGAAAAAAGAAAAAGAAAAGGAGGAGCTTTAACTCAGTTCCAAAAAAGAAATAATATCCCTCAGCTACTTTGCTTTTCAGTAGTGGTGACTTTTGGTATCAATCAAACCAGTAGATTCACATTTGATCAATCTGTGCATAGCTAACTAACTAATTACCTAACTAATCACGATGAGAAGAGAGAGGCAGGAAGAACACAGAAGTGTGAATTTGGCGTTATTTTTTTTTTCCTCCCAGTTGTGTCTTTTTGGTACTTAAGCCACACAAGAACACAACTCAAGAATGTATCATTCTGCCATGCATGAAACCTACTTCATTTTTAGACTGGACCAAGACCAAGAGTGGAGAAAAAGGCAGTAATTAATTTCACTCACTCCTAATTAACAGAGTTGTAAGTAGAAGCTTTTATTTTCTGTTCTTTTTTTTCCCAATTGTGATGAAATGGGAAGGAAAGCAAAGAAGCACATAACTGCATACGCACTCTGCATCTTCTTTAAATTCAGCTGTCAAAATACCATAAAAGTTTTGAAGAGAAAAATTCTAACTTTCATTTAAATATCTTAGAACTTCCATATAGATCCCACCATTATAAATTATGCTTATAGACCCAAAGTGATTTTTATGAACAGCCTTTCCACTTCAGTTATTATCATAGTTAAAGAAAGAGAAAACAGTCTTGACAAAAGATGCTAAAAAGTCCCCAAAAGCAGTTTGCTGAGAGTAATGGCAATACACCATGAGAGAACAGTACTGAAACCACCCGCCCTCCAGCAGAGTTCATAAAAATACACTTTTCAATGAAAAGATAATATACTTTATGTTAGTTTGAAAATAAATACCCAAAAATAGTTTGGCGTAATTGTGTAAAACATTTACAATCAATGCTAGATATCAAGAGTACTTAAACCTAAACAAGGCACTGTATTTTTACAGTACATTTTTCTAAAAAAAACTTATAAATACCAGCAGCTTCTGCCTTTCTTTCTTCTGTGTGGAAGAACTTCAGGAGTTACGAAAGTGTGTCATAGCTACCCTGTGAATTCTCTGGCCTAAACATATCTGAAGGTATTCAATACACTGCAGAAGATTTTCTGTCACTGACGAAATATTTTCTGAGAGTTGCTCTACACTGCCTATCAGGCATGGCATCAGGAATAGAAAAAGCAGTATAATCCTTCCAAAACAAAGGAGTACAACATGATTACTTTCTAGCAGAATAAATCAACTCACTAGTCATCTGTCCTGTTAAATTTTTGACCTCATCTCATCTCATCTCCCTGCTTCAATTTTCTTTCTGACATTTTAGCCTTCTGTTCCTCCAGCTTTCCCCTTTTTTCATGTGTTTCATTTTGAGACAAGAGAATCTCTTATTGACCCCACTATAAAAAATGAAGCTGAAGGTACACTAGACAATACATTTGAGAAGAAAGGTGCCAGAATTAAAATGTTCACCAACACTGAGATTGAGGGTGATTGACAAACTCAACCTCATCAATTCAGAGAAATGATGCAATGGTGGAATAGCATTAGTCAGTTTTCATAACGAATTCCTATTCCAAGAGTTATCATAATGAGGAAAAGTCAAAGTAATTTGAGGATATATTTCTATGTAAGTATATATAGGATACTTACATATGTACATATATATACAGTATATTTCCTGCCTTATACCTTTGGGATGGAAGTATAACTGATTTTTAAAGGCACAATTTAGTTTTCCCAGTTTCTACATTGTTACATGTTTTCTCAACAAATGACCTTTTGTTTTGCATTCTTCTTATGTATGAGGAAACAAACAATTATGGGAACCCAATTACTATTTAAGGCAACGAAGTCATTAAGACTAGGAATTTGGTTCTGATGGACTCTCCCTTAAGTCTCACTGCAGGGCACGATGATGCAAGATTAACGGAGACAAGATTTCACTCTCATTGGTAACAGAGAGACAACTAAAGAGCCAGGGGCACATACTGAGTCAATTTGAGATGGACCTAGATAATTCACATCCAAGTCTTCTTGTAATTTGCTCTGTATGCAATGAATCATATGAACGATGTTCCTACTTACGTAACGCAAACAAACATAAAGCTATTCAAGAGGGCAAAACCAACATGCACAATATTACAGAAATGAGAGTTAGGTAATGATCTGATAGATCTAGAGGCAGAAAATGTAAGGTAGGCTGACTCTCAGGTCAGCTGAGGACGTACAGTAGCCCAGAGAGAGCTTAGAAAGCATGTAATACCAGTGCGCTGTAGCAGTGTGTAGCTCAGTCAGAGGAGTGAGTTAAACTTCTGGAACACCATCCCCATTTAGGAAAGTGCACTGGAAAAATGTTTATTTGCAAAGTGGCTGATGATTTGGCAAGTTCGGTTGTGGTGCTCTCCTGTCTCCAGGTGACAATATATCCCTTGTGGGTTTCAGAGAGTCTGACAGAGAATTGCCAGTGCTGCTGTCATGCAGCCTGGTTCCAAGTCATTCTTGGCGCCACCTTTAAATAACCTGCACTTCTCCATTCTGTGAAAAATGTAACGAGCTTTCCATGCTCTCCTCAAAGCTTTACTTTAATGAGTGCAAAACTCAGATGAGGTAACAATACAGTACAGCTCTTTGGCTGCAAGCTGCTTGCAGAGCCCCACCAAGACTCTGAATGCTTGATTACCAGGACATCCAAATCACCTCCTCCCCCCAACATTTATTTTTGGCAAGACAGGCTATGCAACTGCATGAAATAGATTCATAACTTTATAACAACATATTCAAGAAAATATTGACTTCTTTTATTTGCTTAGGAAATTCTTTATGGTGGAAGTAACTAGCAATAGGACTAGAGAGAATGGCCTCAACTTGTGCCAGGGGAGGTTCAGGTTGGATATTAGGCAAAACTTCTCCGAAAGAGTGATCAGGCACTGGAACAGGCTGTCCATAGAGGTGATGGAATCATCATCCCTATAGGTGTTCAAGAAATGTCTCAATGTGGCACTAAGGGACATGGTTTAGTGGTTTAGGGGGCAATCTTGATGGTGGTAGGTGGACAGTCGGACTAGATGATCTTGGAGGTCTTTTCCAACCTTAATTATTCTATGATTCTAAGTGCAGAAACATTTGATTTCTAAGAGGTGTGAAGAGAAGGAAGGATCAAACGTCTGTAAAAAAAACAACTAGAATATCCTCATTCTCACATGGCACTGAAAAAGAACAGATCTGCCATTTGTGATGTAGTGAAACCAAAGCACTGGCAGGCTGATGCAGGGACTCAAAGTCCAGCTAGCTGGAAATGGTTCAAACTACCAAGCTTTTATACCAGCCTGTATGTCCCCAAATTGTACTGGTACCTACTACAGTAACTCCATTGCAAACTTTCACTTAGCAGATCAGAAAGGACAGAAGCAGTATTTCCTGAGAGAGGAAGGAAAAAAACAAAAAGAACTTCTGAAAGATTCCACAGTTATTGTTGCCAGGGAAACTAATACTTCCTTTCCACATCCTAACCATAGAAATCAGGGAATAAAGAAACTGAAAAACATAAACATTAGACCCTGTGAAGAAGAGCCACCTGTCCCACAACAAATTCACTCACAACAGTGGCTTTACAGTGGGAACAGCATGCAGCACAGAAGATGGAAGTAAGCAGATAATCCCTTCATCACAGGAAGGAAGGACTTGATTATAAAACTCAGCGAACACCCGCAATTCCCATTGATACCAGTGTAAATAAAATGTCAGAAAATGAGTCACATCACAAGGGAGTTCAGTACTTCTCAAGATTAAGCTACTTCAGGAAAAAAAAAAACAAATTCTTGTATAAAAATTCAGGCCCTCTTCAAGAATAAGGAGTGGGCATTCCCCCAAAGCAGGAGGGAGAAGTCCCAGTTTTCATAGTTCGTCCCTCTGTGTTTTTATAGTGTTCATCTTTATCTAGAAATTGATGACAACTGCAAAAGAATGTTGAAGGTAACATAACACTCTGTAAACCATTTAAGTGAAGGGAGGGGCTTTTCGTATATGCTGATTTCCTTCTTTACCCTATGTGATGTAACAAAATAAATTTATCAATAGCTAACCAACTTAACACTAGCCAAGCAGTGGCCCTATTAACTCCTCTAGTCAAGGAAATCCTGCCAGTCAGAAATGCTCTTATCAGCTGGAACTGGAGAATAACACCAGAAGTCGGCTTTGTCAATTTGAGAGAGATGGTTATCTTGTAAAAGCCATATTTGACTTCTGCATTATCATGTTGAGACAGCCTTCAAGTATCAGCGATCAGAGTACCACAGCTTCTTTACCGAGCTCGCTAGTTTTACCTTAGTATTTTGTCCTGTCCCTGCTAAGCATGAGAGTCTGACAAATACTGAGATGCCATCTCTAGACAAATAACAGTATATGGTGATTGCTTAAAGGCAGACACATCCACCTACCTTTCTCTTTTTTTTCCTCTTTTTTTAAAAAAAAAAAAAAAAAAATATCTTTTTCTTTACAGGCTTGGAAGCAACACATCTTTGAGAACATTTACAGAAAAACAAGAAACCTGTACACAGTGAAATCTCTCTTGGAGCTTGGACAGTGCACAATTGAACATCAGATAAAACTTGTTGAATTGGCTTAGAAATCTCCATGGTTGGAAACATAAATACCACCTTCTCTCTCCTGACAGTTTCCTGAACTTGGAAAGGCTATAAAAGTGTTTGGACTTTTCCCTCACATAGCTAGATTCTAGTCAGCTAAGCCATTTATATTAGGAGGGAATGGCTGGCATTAGAGTGGCAGCAAAGGAAACTGAGGCATTGGGTGTCTAGGCACCTTAATGGCCTGCGGACATCTCCTGTCAGAGAAGCTCTACAGAATGTAGCATAGCTGAAATGTTTGGTCCTTTGGAAATGACTCTCAAGTGCAGAATGACATCATTTGATTGTCTTTGAAGTACATTAAAATGATAAGGAACATACAGAAATGATAAAACTGCCAATTCAAGAACTAGTGGCCACAGTACATAGGCTGAGGGGGAGTTGTTACCATAATTACTCTCATTAAGTATAATTATAATTGTATAATACACATGATATATGACAGTTGGCTTCAATACATAATAGATTTGATTACATAATTATACTGCGTGTAATTAGTTATGGATTATACTATTAATTATAATTATAAATATTTATTACTAATTATAATAGCCACATATCCATCCTCTTCAACTTGTAGCACTAATTTTTTCCCCACAAGTATACACGAAAGTAGTGTAGACAACTGCCCTGCCCTCATCTTGTATAACCAAAAATGTACATGTAAAACAAACTACGAAACATGCACTCAGAAACTTAGACCTTTCAGAAAGATTAGTGGAGCAATTTAGCCAATAACCCAATATTGCTGTGGCCAAGTGAGCAGATCATGCACACACTCATTCATTCTCAACCCTGCTGATTAATCATACCCAGGTGTTTTTACTACTCTGGGTCTCTGTTCCCACTCTGAATGACAAGAATAATGTTACTGACCACTCTTAGAAAGTAATATGATGTTTACGATGAAAGAAATCTAAGGTGATACTGTTATTAATGTTTTCCCTTTAAACAGCAAGTATGGAAACACAGATTGTAAATGCAGAGCCTGGTATGAATTAAATGAACCCACACTTATACCCTATCTAAACCTATTCTGTTTCAGTTTAAAACTGTTGTCCTTTCATCTGTCATTACATGCCCTGTTAAAAAGTGTTTCTCCATCTTATTTGCTATCCCTCATGTATTGAAAGTTCTCCCTGGAACTTTCTCAACTCCAAGCTGACCAACATCACCTTTCCCAGCCTCACTTCATACCAGAGGTATTCCATTTCTCTGATCATTTTTGTGGCCTTCCTCTGGACCCACTTTAACAGGTCCATGCCCTTCTTATGAAGAGCTGAATGCAGTACTTCAGGTGGAGTCCTACAAGATCAGTGCAGAAAAGGACAATTGCCTCCCTTGCCCTGCTGACTATCTCTTTTTTTTGATGCAATCCAGAACACAGTAGGCATTTTAGGCTGCAAGTGCACTCTGCTGGTTCATATCCAATTTTTCATCCATCTCTAGCCCCTGTACTTCTCTGCAGGGCTGCTCTCAATCCACTCGTCATCCAGTTTATACTGACAATGGGGATTTCTCTGAACCAGGTGTATGTTGAATTTTATGAGGTTTACCTGGACTCATTTCTTGAGCTTGTCAAGGTCATGAGACCCCAGTTCCATTGCCTGCACATTTCTTAATTTCACTTGTGTTGGACCCAAGGTCCTTACTCAGCCATGCTGGTTCCTTTCTTCCTTACCTGATTTCTTGGAAATTGAAAGCTCTTGTGCTCTAACAAAAACGTTCTGAAGAGCTGCCAGCATTGTTCCACACCTTTATCCTTGAGGGCAGCATCCCAGGGGTTCTACCACTAATTCCTTTAAGAAGTGAATGTTCACTCTCCTAAAATTCAGGATCTTGACTTCACTCTTTTCGTGGCCTATGTCCCTTGAGACTGTGAATTCCACCAGCATATAACCAGTGCAGCCCAGGCTGCCACTGAACTTCACTCCTCTAATTAGTTCATCTGTGTTGGTAAACAGCTATGATAATTTCACTTGCTCTGGGAACTATTAAACAGTAGTTCCTTTGTCCTATGCTCCTTAGAATTCTCAATAGATAAAATTTAGTCTATGTCACTGAAGGCATTTAAATAGAAACCTTAACTTTGTAGCAATTTTATTTATTTACATAATACTTGGCACCTTAAAATACTGTCAGTCTGGTGACTTATTTATGGAAAAGTGAAGCCATGTATCTTTGAGTCATTTCCCTCTCATTTGTAAAATTTTTTTAATTCACAAGGATGACAGATTAAATACATGTTCTGAAATCGTTTTCTTCCTCAATACTTTTTGCTCAAATTGCTCACTGCAGGATATGGAATATCCTGCAATACTCTGGTTGTGAGTTAAATTTGATGGAATGAAATTTGTGCAGGATTGCACCTAATCTTTAGACAGCCACCTGAGACAGAGGTGAGAACAAAAGCAATCCTCTCCTTCCGTGTCCCAATGGCCTCAATATTGGCTTTTTACAGAAAACTTTGGTAAAAGATGGCAGGAGAACAGCTGTTGCTAACAGAATATTTATAGCCACACATATAAATACCTACACACTAAACATATTTATGTATATACATACACATGAATTTCTGCCCATAGCTACTAATATATCTTTTTTAAATGGAAGAAAGACTGATATGGCATCTGATCAACGTAGTTTTAAGCCAACCCACTAGCTCGGCACACTTCTGAATATTTAGAATTATAGAGACATTTCGGTTGGCAAAGACCTTCAAGATCACCAGATCCCACAATCAATCTAACCTACTGGGCCCCATCACTAGGCCATGTTCCTCAGTGCCACGTCCACACTTCTCTGAGGACTCTACCACTTTCTGGGGCAGCCTTTTTCAATCCTTGACTACCCCTTCGGTGAAGAAATTCTTCCTGATATCCAGTCTAAACTTCCCCTAGTGCAACTTGAGACTGCTTCCTCATGTCCTTTCACTCGTCACTGAGAAGCCTCTGATACCACAGTAATAGGCAGCAATGACAAATCCTTAGACAGAGAAAATATATCTCTTATTTTTCTCATGAAAATAATTGAAATGGCCACAATGAAACTAATGTGATCACTTATAATTGTACAGTGTGTGGTCTGGAAAATCCAGTTTGCAATTTAATTTTTATCTGAGACAAATTACATACAACTAACTAAACAGTACGACTCCTGAATGGAGAACAATATGAAAGTTCTATTCTGCAAAACAGATTATGTTTCTGAGCATTTATTTATTTGGTCACAACCATTTCTTGATCCCTTCATTTGTACAATAAAAATAAAACTTCTTATTCTGTATTTTTCCCAAGAAATTGATGAAGACATTATTTTTTCAGCATTTTTGCCTCTTCAGTCCCTAGAGGGAAGGTAAATTATGTCATATTCAAACTGAGACATTAAGTAATTTTCTATATATGAAAAAAGAGGTAAGCCCTGAGCTCCAAACAAAAAAGAAATAAAAAAGCAGCAGAAATGACTGCAGAAGTAGGGAGTATGATATATTCTATTTATCAACAAAAGGAGAGAACAGGCAAAATTCCTTGGGGATTTAAAGCACTCCAACAAACTGAGGTAATGGTATGAACAAAGGATAGTCGTATTTCCTCAGTTTGCATTCTTGTAGATAACATGCACTGCAAAAAGAATAAAAAAAAAAAAGGCAGCAAAGGACCTGTGTGCCATTTTACTGCTGAGCACGTAGCTAATTCCTGCGTTGGCTCAGTGTATCATTGATGTATGGTGTAAGTGGCAACACTGGGTTGCATGCAAGCACTGTGCATCCATGATGACCCAAGGAGTGCTTTGTGCCCGCACTTCCCCACCTCTGCCCAGTGCCCACTGGACTCCTGCTGGCAGAGGCTCTTCCATTGCTCAGCATTGACACTCACGACTCAGTGGAAGTCAAGTCCTGGATGTGATATCCCTTAAATTCACACTGGGATGTAGATCCCTTCAGGGAAAGCACTCAGTTCTCACCACCTAAAGGGATGCTGTTTCTGTCTGAAGTCCTTGAAGGTGAATCATCTGATCTACTGTCCTTTAGCACTGAACTCTCCATTTTTGATCTTCTGTCATTTTTAATTTATCAGTTAGAGAGCAGATATTCTGAGTGCTCAAGTGAAAGTCTGTCAGTGAAGCCTGAGGATTTCCAAGGCCAGAAGAAACCATAATGCTGCTCTGCTAAATCACCCGTGGAAGTCAACTCCAACTGCAGACCTCAGTACCTGACCTAAGGTAAAGTTTTGTGTTGATTCCTTGAGCTAATTCTTTAGGGTTCTTTGGAGATCACCTAAATAAAATCTCAACCATGGAAGCAAGAACAAATAGAAACTACTTTACGCACAGGCAGCTGTGTGTGTTCTGCCCTTTAATACATCTTTAATCCATCCATCTACAACTTCTATACAAATGTATACTTGACCATCTGCTTTTATTTATTATACCAAGGACTGAAAAAAGTCTGGCAAGCTTATTTGTGCATAAGTGTACAAATAAAGTAAAACATTCAGATGATATTTTGACAGCAGACACTCTAAGCTGAATTGGGGAATTGTTTTTTTGAACTTTTGGCTAGCAGAGCCAAAGCACAACATGCACGTGAAAATGTACAGCTCTGTGCTCATGTCTGCTCCTTCTATGAACAGTGTTCAACTGGCCAACCAAAGAAGAAGCTGGAGGGACAGCTGCCAGCTTTCATTTGCAGCCAGAGATAAAGCACAAACCAAGTGGCAGCTACTGGAGATAGCTGGTGCAAAAAAAAACAGGAGAAAGAAGGGCATTTATAGCATGCCATTTTGTTTTGTTCAGTTTCACTCAACCAAACATCATGCAGTGCCTAAATAAATGGTGCTTTCCTAAACAACAATACTGTAACGAAAAATTCCCTGNACTATTTTAGTAAATAGCATTTATCTCAACCCACGCATTTTACTGCATATCTCTCTACTTCTCTCCCCCGTCCCATTTGGGGAGGGGGGAGAGTGAGTGAATAACTGTGTGGAACTCAGCTATCTGCTGATAAAAACCATAACAATGATGATTATGTATTGACTCAGAAGTATATATGCATTATTTTACTCATAGTTGAAATACCATAGAGAAGAGAAATATTTACCTATACATGCACACTAATAGTAAGGGAAAAAGCATGTAGTAGATAAAAAAGAGCTAGAATTCCATTTTTCTCCAGTTCTAGCTTGTTTACTCCTTGTAACTTCAGAAGAAAAGTCAAGTACTTTTTTTTTTTTTCTTTTAAAGATACGTCATGATATAAGTTTTCCTAAGACCCAAGGGAAGCTCTGGCAATAAATTTTGAAAGATCTTCAATGGTCCAGTAAGCATGATAACCCTTTGCCTTATGGGGAAATAAATGACTCACAGTCTCTTCCATAACCGAAGATCACCCTTGACCTAAGCCATCTCTTTCAGCCTATCTAAAGAGCATTTATATCTACTTGAAAGAGGCACATGCACTAAGGAAATCATGAATGCTTATAAGGTAAAAGTATGACAGGGACACCAGTCTGCACAGGCGTGAGAGATGGTACCTTACCCACTAACGTGGCTGATGTATTTTTCTTCTTTTTGTAAGATAAATAGCAGTGCCACATAGCAATACAAATGACCCATATAAGCAGGGATTTTTTGGAGTCCACTCACTGAAACAGAAGTTTCCAGCTTCAACCAGCTCCAGCTGGTTGACATGCACTTTGATTGCTCAGCCTGGAACTCCAAGGGAATAAGGAAAGGAGAATGGAAGAAGCATTTGAGTGGCCGTCTCTGCTGAAACAGCAGGGCCCATGAATCTAGGTAGTGACATTAATGAAAAGCTGAACCATTGCACAGGCCTGATCAATCACAGAAAACAGAACAGTCACATCTAAATCCAATTCCACAGGCTGAGTCTTTACATTCCCCCTAAGTCTCCAATTGCCAACATACTTATTCCTTCATTTGCAGTACAAGCTCCCTTGTGAAAATCCCTCTACCCCTCTCCGTTTAGCAGAATAGTGCTGAATTTAGGTCTTCATAAATCTTATCTGTTCTTATAAATGTTATTTAACTTTGTTTACAAGTGTCATTTAGGTTTTGGACATGACAGGGAATAGAAGGAACGCTTGCTTAATGCCCTTGCTGATTAAGATGACTAGAGACAGCAGAAACCATAGTGGGAAAAGGTGGATCCTTGCTGCTTAGGAGGAGCTGCCTTTAAGAATAAGAAGGAAGTAAGTTATGCCATGGTACATTAATAAAGGAGGACAAAGGAGATAGCTTGCTCCATTCTACTTGGACACCAGACTAAAGTGGAGATGAAGGAGAAAAAAAATTGCTTCACACAGAGCCTTTATCTGGTCCTAAGACAAAGCAGCTATTTGCTGTCATAGAAGTTATTGCAGACACATCATTACAAAGGTAATTCTTGAGATATTTTGACAAGAGAAGAACTAGAGACTTAAGAATCACAACTGGCAGGATGTCTGCAAATAATGAAGTGAGATGTCCATCAGGAAAACTGGGTTGGTTCTGCTGCAATGTTAAGTCCAGCTGTGCCATTGCAGAGCAATATGATGTAACTGCCATGGGAAGCAGAGCAAAGTGCATGATAGTGGAACATTTTTCATTAATGCCTCTTCAAATGCAAAACTAGTTTTCACTTGAACATGTTTGTAGTGCCTTTGTGTTTGCGTTCTGCAGACTTCTGAGCTCTCAAACCATTTTAGCATGAACAAACACAAGTGAACTGTAAGCTTCACTGCTCACAATGTCTAATGCATATTAGACTTCAAGTTACTGTTCATTCCTTGTCGGATATTGCTAAAATAATTTAATCAGAGCAAAACAAAACCCTAAGTGACATGTTACTTTGGTACCTAAAAAACTGTCTGTGCCAAAACAACACTATCTGTATGTGAAAAATAAAATCTTTCACTAGACATGCATGCAAAAATTTGAAAAGCAGAGATGAGAATTCCTTAACTTATATGTGGGCAATTAAGAAGCTAACAGAAAGACAAAATGGTTAAATAATGAATTCATTTAGCTGCTTTCAACTAATTCTTGGGAAAAACAAGGGCCATTCAATTTAGCAAAGAGGATACATTATTAAGGTCCATGTGTTCTGACACATCTCACTTTCTTGTCTCTTTTCTAACTTCTGAATAGCAGCATCATTTAGATTTTAAGGCTATTTTCTTTTTTCCCTTTTTTTTTTTCCTTTTCTTTCTATCTGCTACATCCATGCTACGTCCATCACCCAGGAGCAACACCACACTCCATGAGCTAAAAAGGCAGGTGTAAGCAATCCCAAAGCTCCGGGACTGAAAATTATAAGTAATCCCAAACAAATTCTCAGTCTTAAGAAAAAGCCCATTCTCAAGCACTACGAATATTGAACTCTGGTTCACAACCTTGTTTACTCTCTCAAATTCAGAAGAGTTTGCAATTATGCTCTGACGCCTGTACATACTGACAAGAATTAGAGCATAAACAGCAGGGCTTGCAGCAAAGCATTTCATTGTCAAAGTTCAGAAGCGTGGTAGAAATAAGGAACCAATAAAGCTAACGTGATCTGAATGCTAGTTTTGCCACCCTGAACCATTCCACATGCATTTGCAATCCCATAAAGCACAACTGTTAGCTCAGCTCAACTCTTTTAGATAAATGCTATTGGAAATGTATAAACCAGCTCAGGTTTATTATCAGGAGCATACATGTGTTCAGAACAAGATTAGCTGCTGTCACTGTTATGTAAAAAGTCCAGCAACCTCCTTTCTGCTAACCCAAAAACCAAAACACGCACTCAGAGAAACATTTCACAGCCCATGAGAAGAATATTTCTAAGAAGAATGAGGATATATTACATTAAAGCTGAAGTAGCCATTACAAACAGAGATTTCTGGAGTCAGAAGGCACGAACAGGAGAAACATTACAAAGATAACCAGGGGGAAAAAAAAAAGGTAATTTAAGTCTCTTCAGGGCTTACCAGTCCCTGGTCTCTACATCATGTTATCATTATGGTGCCAAGTGCACTGTGCAATTTTCATATTTGATCTTTTTTATAATCATAAAGCAATTGTTCTTAGCTTTCACCTCTCTTGTACCACAAGCGTGATGAACATGTAACAGAGGAATGTTCTACAAGGAGATGTGATTGCTAAGTACCCTTTTACACTGTCGTATGATGGATGGAAGGCCTACAGTAGCATATGCTTCTGCTACACTGAGGCCTCGAGAAAAAACAGAAGAAGAAGCTTTCTCTGCCCTTCTTTTTCAAAGAGCAAGCCAAATGTCAACCCTAGAACGCCAATTTAATTCAAAAAGGCTAGACTTTGACATCCTTGATTAACAATGCAGCCATTTGGAGGAGACATGACAGCTAGATGACTGGAGCTACCCTTTCAGAGAAACAAATAGTTCATTTAGAAAGTACACTTCATTAGACTGGAGAAGATTAATCCAAGTGCAGATGGCAAAATGTAACTAAAGCTGCATAATTTTGGTTGAAGTACCAGTAAAATTTAATTTTCCCTAAAATTACAAGTTTAGAGATGAATGCCTTCCCCCATCCCTCCAACTGCAAGGAACCAGTAAGTTATGATAGTTTAGAGTCTGAACTAAAATTTAATAGGACTGAGAGGCGAAGTAAAGATGCTCCAGTAACAAATGTATTTAACTGTATTATTCATACTTTTAAATGCATCTATCATGTTTCTAAGCCTGTGTATGTGAAAGAACATTACTGCTAATGTTGATGCGTCCTGACATCAGAGTAAATCTATCAAGATTCATCACAGAGAATGTAGGGACGCAGAGATGCTTCTGCATAGAAATGACCAGGCATTTTTTAGCCCAACAATTCCTGGTCAAAAAAAAAGTGTACTCCTGAAATAAGAAGCTCTTGTGAGAAATGTGGAATTTCAGACAAAAGGCTTTAAGAAATGATTTTTCATGTACAGTAATTAATTATCAGGAAACAAGTCCAACAGATATAGAGAATGCTATTAGTATGTATCAAGTGCCTTACCTTATTAGTTCCCATCTAGCAGTTGTTTAATAAAGAGTTTGGTAGTTTCAATAAGGGACAAAAGTCTTTCCTATAAAACCGCTGTACTCACTCAGTTTGTGAAAATACTGAAGGAGGGCCTTGAAATGGGGACTTTCAAAGAAAAAAATAAACTGTTCATAAAGATAGGCTACTCTAGATTAGTTTCTTTTTGTTTTTCACGAGAAGCCTGAAAGACTCTTACTTCAGCATAATTTCAAGAAGGATATTTATTTCTCCTGCAGCTTGTCCTTCTATTCTCCTAAATGGAAACCTCTATCAAAAACTTTACTCTATTTCTGTATATCTGTCTTTTATCTTCAGAATTACAAACCTTTTCTTTAAGATTTTCCAAGCCAACTGGCCTTTCTGTATTTTGTGCACAAGACCAATGATGTATCAGTCTTCATGTTGATTCTTCTGAATAAATTCACTTTAGGAAAAGCGTGCAGGAATTGGCATGTGAGGATACTGATAACATATGCCACCATGATAACTAATGATGTGATAAATTATTAATACTGTTTCTCCATCGCTGTAGACATAATAACGTAAAGCAGTAATGATATATTGGCAACATAAGAATAATACTCCTCTCTTCTTCTGTGTTCTCCGGTCAGATCTTTTATCATTTTTTTTTGACAGATTTGTTAAATCAAGTGATACGAAACTTCTGTTCTCATGGGTCATTAAAATCTTCCATGTCAAGCAGCCAAAATCAAAGCAATAGATGATGCACGCTAAGTGCAGAGAGGCTAACTATAATCACTGTGTGACATTATGTTGATTCATGCTGACATTTCTGTTGGTCAAGCAGTAACCTCTGAGTTCCTGAAGTGAATTAACAGTGCGATATATGCTTGATATGCATATCCCATTCATTTTTAACATTACTGCCATGGAAAAAGAGGAAAGCAGAACATGCAGATGCTTAGCATTTAGACGAAAAAAACACGAAACAGGAATCTTCAAAAGGGAGGGCTGATTCATTATGTCAACTCCTCAAGGCCATGTACAACAGATTTGGCAGGACTTTCTGACATGACTGAGCTTGTAGAGTCAGTGATCAGCTGATTTGTGTTTTGACAGTTTTCTACAGGTCAGTCCTAGAAAACTAAATTATTTCTGTTCAGCAAGAAAAGACAAGATAATGGAAGGGTCAGAGAACAATGCTGACATGAAGACCATCAGGGAAACTAGTGAAGAAATGACAGCTTTAGTAACCAGGTTTCCAATTGGACATAACTCTAACTTATGGTTGAAATATGCTTCCCTTTCATAGGCTGTGTAACTCCTTTTCAAGGAGTCTCATTAGACTTTTCTTATTCATTGTTATTGCACATACTAAATAAACATGGCAGAATTTGTCTCTAAATGAAGAATAAATACAGTTTCGATTCAATGTCTTTGTTTTGCTTCGAGAGCAGCATAATGGGTTATAAGAGCTAGAACTACAGCTTTCAGTTAGAATACCTGGTGATGAAACTGAAGAAATAGGTACACTAAAAACTAGTATGATGAAATATTTTTAGGCCAGAAGGAAAACTATAGGAAGAAGTAACTGAGAACAATGTGATTTAGAAAGCAAACTGTGGTGTGTCTGTAACCTGCTCAGCACCTATAGAAGTATGTGTGCAAAACTCAGCAACAGCATAAATATTGATGGTTCTAAATGAAGCACCTCAAAGATTTATCTAAACGCACCAAAAACTGTGCCAATAAAAACTAAAAAAAAACCACACCAACAAACCAAACCAACAAGCAATCCAGCTGAATCCAAGCATAAAAAAATCAAAACCAATCAACTAACCCAACTCAACCCACAAACTAACCAAAAAAACCCTCTTATATCCATCACCATCATCATCAAAAAAAAAAAAAAAAAAACCTACAAAAAAACCCCAAACAAACAAAAAAAAGCAAGAAAAAACCCAAAACCAACCAAACAAAAAACCCCAAACTCAAAAAACCAACAGCCTAAAGGACAGGCAGAATTTAGACTGCTCTCTGTAAATTGCTCAAAAAATTCAGGGAAGCATACGGAAAAATATAATGTAACATTCTCCAGTATGCAGTGTGTGAAAAATGAGGACAATATGTATGCCAAAGGGAGGAAAGGCAGGCAAAGCAATTCAGTAGGAAACGTACACTTGTGAACTTAAGGGAGGATGTAGAACAAAATATCAGGTCTTGTACACCCTTAACTGCTCAGCTTCTTAGAAAATCTTTCTGTTTCTTCTCAGTTACTATCTCACCAGTTTTCTCTACGTTACATTCCACATTCTGAGTAATTTACATTGAACATAAAAATCATTTAGCTATTTATGGTATTACTAAATTTTTCCCAAAGTGAGAGAACTATTATCCACAGCTCATTTAAGTATTATGAATTACTTGTGTTCAAATATCTGTAGTTCAGATCAACTTGCTATTGGCAGCTGTGAAGTTACGAGACATTTGGGCTCAAGAATTAGAGAACAGGTACCGTATACTAAGGAGAAAATGTTTAAGAAAATCATTAGATGTTTTCTGTATATACTATTGAGATTACAGGTATACTTAAATGTAAACCAAAACGAAATCTTAGAAAATTAAAATTCGGTGAAACAGATAAAGAAGACACCAATGCAGATGCAGTGCAGCCTACTATAATAGTAAAACTAGTAACAATAGAAAGTTTAGTTTGGAATTCCAAATGCTTTCAACTTAAGTGTTTTTAACACCAGTCAGCCTAAATGCACAATGTGTAAGGAGATATGAGTAGTTCCAGATGAACTAGAGCATCATAGTTTGTCTGGCTTGTCCAAAACAGCACATCATAGAATGGAAGAAGAACCTTTGCATGAAATTGTGGAAACAGTGAAGGAAAAATTTTGAAGAGAGGTCAGCTCTATATACCAACCGACAGAGGTCAGGATCTTAAGTACATCTACAACACTATTCAAGTACTTACATAGTTATTGGATATTGCAGATAATGAGTATAACCTGCGTAACAACTGTGTGCTGAGCATGTGGACATTACTGGGAATGGCTTATCTGCCCTGTAGCATAATTGTGCCATGTATATTTCATCACATTTGCTTCATTTAATCAGTATTTCCATTCTTTCCAAATGCCCATATCTTACAAATTGAGTCACTTTCTTCCAAGGGTGTATTCCCCAGAAACATCTGTTAAACTATGCAGCACTCTACTCAAGCAGAACCATTAAAATTGGCAAAGCATCATAGGTAAAAGTGAGCACATTAGGACACTCGGGGTCACCCACTGAATCTACTGTGGGAAAAGATTATCTGTCAGTACCTGATGTGGATATACACCCTTCACTTAGGAAGGTAACCTTTTCCTGAGGGAACAGGAAGAAATGTTCATTTCTTAATAGCAGCAAGTGATCACAGTCATTTTATTCCCAGAACTACTGCCATGCTAATGGTGACAGATCACTCAGCTTCTCATATTACAATACATTCAAGGGTTGCATTTTCTTTCAAGCGTCATATTTCTCAGCTGAAATATCGAAGTATTGACGTTTTCTTTGCGGAGTAGCCCCTAATACTTTGTAGAAGGCTTGACCTTCAGGATTTCTGTTGAAGTTATTGAAAATAATGTGATGAAAGAGGCATCCCATAATACTGGAAGAATCCTTCACAAAGGCCAAAAATTGAAGTGGAGATTAAACAGCATACAGCACAAAACTTGCTTACATTACACTTTGCAAATAATAATAAAAACATATTATTTTGCATTTTATATGTTTTCTCTGTTCAAGCATCTCAATTTCAACCAAAATGAAAGTCCACAAAAAATACGTGGAATATGCTCACTGAAAATTAATCTCTTAATGCCTATTGCTTTCTTTGAAAGAAAGATCTTCAAATTACATGTGCTTTATGGTGCTCTATCCTGATCTTTGGGTAATAAAGAACAAGCCAGAAGAACACAACATAAAGAAACTCTGTGGTAGAGGAAAAGGTTTCATCTGTTCTCAACCATGAAGTTTGTAGAACAATTTGAAGGATGGCATATCAAGTCACCGTTTGCTCTCTCACTCCAAAAATCCTCCATTTTCATAGTCATGTAATATACACACTGTGGCAGTGGAATGAAGCTAGCTAAGAAGGAGAAGGGCTGCAGCAGCAGAAACTTCATATTCCTATCTGAACTTGTCATGGTCCCACAGGTGACCTGAGTTCAGAGGCGTGTTTCCATGTATATTTAACGTAGCAGAAAGTACATTTCTTAGGATTTGGCAGGCAAAACTAATGATGCATTGGTTGCACTGGATGCATTGGATGATGCATCCTCTACAATAAAAAGCACACAAAACTCTACTGTGATTTAGTTGGAAATGGGTATCATTTTCTTTTCTTTTTTTCTTTTTTTCTCAACTTCATCACTAGGGCATGAAAATTCCTAACCTGTAGAAAATAAAAAAAAGGAAGGCAGCTGTTTTCTGTTGCTGCTGAAATTCCCTGCTAATAGGAAGTAAGGGATATGCATTTCAACACTTCAAAGTTTTCACTTGTTACATAGCTGGTGGCTAACAACTGAAGAAAAGCACTCCCATGTAGGTCACAGTATTGTGCAAATGGAAATAGATCCATTTCCTGGCTGTGATACAGACTGTATGATCTTGGATCAATGCAGCTGTTTGTACTTCCATTTTTTCTCGTGTTAGAGTGCTTCAAGCAAGCCACGTGGATAGTGCATAATTTCACATTTGATCAGTTTAGAGAAGGCTCTGAAACTGAAAGTTTAAGAAAGTACATCAGCATGAATTCATTCTCAACAATGTAGTGTTACTGCAGCAGCAAATACATTGACTACACTAAAAAGCATTTTTGGTGCACAGCTCACTGTCATAGATGCAGGACAGAATGAGTGTAAAGGAAAGCACGACACTTCACTAACAGATGGTTTGTCTAGAAGGCAACTCTATCCACAGAGGAATTTTCAGCACAGAGGTGACAACTAACATGCAACTTCTCTTCAAGGTAGGAGACCAATGTTGACTTAACTTTGCCATACAAGAAGCCTCTATTTCTACCCACTGATGAAAAGCCATGGAGGGAAACAACGTACCACACAACACCACAAGCCAGCAGAGACCTCAGGGGGTCTCTAGCCCAAACCTTGGCCCAGAGCAGGCTCAGCCCAGGGAGCAGACCTGCTTTCTCTGGGCTTTATCCCATGTGGGCTGGAAGCCCTCACAGTACGGAGATAGCACCACCTTCCTGGGCCCCAGCAGTGCTCCTTGGTTGTCTTCACTGAAAAAAAAAAATCTTTTCCTTAAGTCCAGTCTGAAACTCTCCTGCTTCAGCCACTATCTCTCACTGTCCCACTAGGAGCACCACTCTGAAGAGCCTGTCCCCATGCCTTTGACACATTCCTCTATGTACTGGGGTGCTGTGAGGGACACCAAAGCTGTCTCTGCTACCATTCAACCAGCCCTGGTCCTGCAGCCTCTCCTCACAGGGAGAGTGCTCTGACTCTGCTGTCCCAGAGATGTGAGCCCCTCCTGCTTGTTGTTTCTCCTGTCCTGAGCCCCAAGCAGGACACTCATCCTTGGTCAAGCCATGCCAGCTGTTGCCTATCACACTATTTACCCTGATTTGCCAAAAAATGTACTCAAGGTCTTGTTTCATGATTTTTCTAGAGACTGCAGTGAGACCATACTGTTCCTCTAGTCTTTGGTACCCCTGCCAGCTCTCAGAGGGCTAATATGTTAGATGACACAGCTAATATATTTGGAAAAAAACAGGTAGGTCTCTCATTAGAATTGACAAAATGGCAGCAAGCTTCATACTAATAGGTGAAAAACAATGGGCCTAAGTTGAATCTAATTAAGCTAATTAGTTGAACAAATAGAAAAAAAAGGTAATTAGCACCACTCCACTAGTAACATGCATGACACAGGGTAATTAGCCTTTTTAAGAAATATCATGGAGCACTGCAGTTACACAGCTCTGTAGATTTTCAGATTAATTTAAACTGCACAACGGAGTTGGGGGTGCAGACTTCCTCGTCACGATTTCTAAGAGGAGATGAGCAAAATATTTTATTGGGAGTGGAAAGCTGCATTTGTTCTTAAAAGATGCTTCTAACACATGTAAAGGATAACAGGAACAAAGATCCAGAAAACTGCTTCTATGTGTATTGGAATCTGACTGTATAATCTGTTCTATAACACTGGCATTTTGCTGTAGCAAAAAGCCCCCCTCCCTTTCTTTTCCCTCTAGAAGAGAACAGTGCTTTGATAGCATTATTAATGCCTTCTGCGACTTCTGTAAAATCAGGGTAGCAATAATACTGTCAAATTCCCCTCAGACTAACTTTCAATAGAAAAACAGCCTTAAATAAAAATTGAGTACAGGCCAAGGAACAGAGGAGAGAAAAACCAATCTGTAAATACTGTGTCTCTATTTCTCAGTTGTTCATAACATTCTCTGGCATTGGGGCCTATTTATTAGGGTAAAACTTAAAACTGAACATATATTAGTTTACTGTTATGAAAGAACACTGCATTGCTTACAGCTTATTATGCCTTTGAGTGCCATAATGACTTTTTACCTGTATTAAATCCTTGTGCTTTTGTAATGAAATGCACGCTCTTGTGTCCTAATGAGCACTCAAACACAATTTATAATCAAACATTATGAATCTGCAATTGCTACATTCCCCACTGCCACACACAACAGCTTCCAATATATGACCTAAGTTTATTTCTGGTGGATCAGTCACTCTGGCACACTGAGTAAATCTTCGTCTAAAAAGATTTAGCAGCCTTCTTTTCATGTGAAAACAAAGTCAGGCCAAAATAATCTCTCTTACCTGGGGAAGCCCCAGGGACTCATTCTCATTCTGATATTCACTTACGCAGCTTTGACAAGTCACGGATACCTACTGAACTTGAATGGAAGCAGAACAGGTGTTCTGTCACCTTCTTGGAGTGACATGCCACCACTAATGCACAAATTACCACGGTTATTCTCTGAGCAGTCTGACTGAAATAAATGCTTCAGCTAGGTCAGAGTAAAGACAGCAGAAACTAGGCCTCTGTGTGGAGCCAAATATGTCTTTATGGTATGAAAAAGAAATGCAAACGAGATTGCCTGGAGCTGAAGTACATGTAGTTAGCTGGCTCATCTTCCCTGGAGCCCAACTGAAGTTTGAGTGTTTGTTTTTAAATAAGATCCTCATATTACAATGAAGAGGACCAAAACCCTGAATATAGATGAATGTTGACACTAGACAAGGATAAAGGAAATGATTGTATGATAGTTCCAAATGGCCTCTGCAATAATTACTGGCTCTATAACATTTTGTTTATGAAACAAGCCATGTACGTATTCCACTATGTGGCTCTGACAGCAAGAAAGAGCTCATTGATTTCAGCAGTACCATGATTCATATCGTCTGTGGGGAAATTGTAATGACACCTTCCTCATTTGTTACAGTGGAAATTAAGTGCACTAAAAAAAAAAAGTGTAAAAGTGGAACTTAAAATGGCACAACTGCTAAATCAGTCAGACTCGTGTCGCAAACCTTGGATGGCTAAGAATAGCCAAACTTCTCTTTATTTAAATCACTGTACCTAGTAAACCAAACTCATACTATGTATTTCACCTGTTCTACACCAAACATTATGCTACCTCCATTGACAGAAATCAAAACCCCTCATAGCTCACAGTGTACGTATTTGTGGATTACTACAGGTAGGAATATTTCCTGTCACTTCATTGTAAATTAGAAAAATCAAATAAACAAAGTTATACAAGTATGAATGCATTAGGATGAATAGAGATGATTGATCAGATTCCCATGTTATTATTTCATGCATATGAAAAGAATACAACATTGTGGAATATAAGATAAGTTATATTATACCTTTGTGAATAACTACGTTGTTGTCTCTTTTTCTTCTGTACGTAGCAACATATAGTTAATATATAAGCAATGGGTATTCTCAAATAGAATCAGTGAATCTAAATGCTTCAAGCAATGACAGGGGCATATTTCTTCCAAAGAATGAATCCAAAATGACACAGCTAATGAGCATGTCCTTGAAGGACTTAGGCTGCATGTATGCATACCTAATTCAGTTACAACAGATTCATTAAGGAAAGTCTGAGATGTCCATATTACCTGAAGCCTACTTAAAGAGAACATCTGTTTTGCAAAATGAGGAGCATATCTGAACTGAGAATGAGCCAGAGATCTTTCTTTTGTTCACAGAAAGGAGGAGGAAGGACTTAAGACAAAACAGCCAAGTAGCAACATCTGCTACACGATCTTTTGTAAGAAAACGATATAGAAAACTGCATATTTTCTGAGTTGCCCAGACCAAGTCACATATTTGTAAGTAGGTATACTCCGTTATAGTAGGCCATTTATATCTACAGAAAGAAAAACTAGTGTTTTCGTCATGCTACGTTCACCTCCAATGTCTTCTACCTCTATAATATATACCTGCTCATTTGTTTGATGATGCAATTATTTTAGCATTCTTTCAATTCTATTTGTCAACAATGTGTATTATATACCATAGAAAAGAAAAGAAAAAGATAAAGCTTTCAGCCAGACATTCTGCACCTTTCCATAGTGCATCTAGGAAGGGCCTCTCAAAAGACTTCTGGCATCTAATTTGGAGTGAGAAGCATTTGCACAGGACATGCCTGTGACAACTTCACCTCTGTTTAACTCCCCTTCTGAGGCCAATAGTTTAAGTCCACACAGTTACAGCAGAAGCACACTTGCCAAGTGTCGTTTGATATTAATCACACAGTGGTTTTATATTAACCACTAGCCACTAACAATATATATATATATTGTGGGGACAGGACAAGGGGCAACGGCCTTAANAGAAAAGAAAAGAAAAAGATAAAGCTTTCAGCCAGACATTCTGCACCTTTCCATAGTGCATCTAGGAAGGGCCTCTCAAAAGACTTCTGGCATCTAATTTGGAGTGAGAAGCATTTGCACAGGACATGCCTGTGACAACTTCACCTCTGTTTAACTCCCCTTCTGAGGCCAATAGTTTAAGTCCACACAGTTACAGCAGAAGCACACTTGCCAAGTGTCGTTTGATATTAATCACACAGTGGTTTTATATTAACCACTAGCCACTAACAATATATATG
Source organism: Penelope pileata (assembly GCA_013396635.1). NCBI lineage: Eukaryota > Metazoa > Chordata > Aves > Galliformes > Cracidae > Penelope > Penelope pileata. Next base: position 31,431 of record WBMW01003643.1, on the reverse strand, counting down.
TGCAGCGAGATCTGATCATCGGAAAAGTCCAAGCTGGGGAGTATATTCATGATTCTTCAGATAAAGTTCATTCCTATCACACTGTAAGCATGACTTTCTTATATTAACCCAGCATTAAGTAGCACACAATTTATGGTGGAACTGGTTATACTCTCACTTTGCATTTTGTGCTATCTTGGTCTGTTTTTATAGTAAAGAACAAACACACAAGCCTGTACTCTTCAATTTTACAAACTGCTGAAATTCTCTGTCTCTGCCCTTCCACTTCCTCTACACACAGCCAGCAGATTGCCAAGGGAGGGCTAACCTTGAGTAGAGCTCATGTTATACCGTGTCCATTGGAATTCATTCCTTAAAGTTAAGGAAGGTGTAAGATACCCCACTGCTTTCCCCTTCTGCTCTAAAGAGACTGTTGATGAGTCTCCCATGTTTTCCTGGCTATTGCCATTAATATGATGACATTTGCATCCGTACCAGAGCTCAGAGTCTTAATATAAATAAAGTCCTGAGCAGCAGGACAAGCACTCTCTGAATGTGAAAAATTATTGCTTGATTATAAGGTTTTAATCATGTGCCTACCTGAAACGTGACAGGAAATGCTACAACACCAGCATAATTACTTTGTATATCTTCCTCATTAAAATCATAAACACTACACAAATTAAGCATGAGCTGTACATACAAGAGTGAAAGGGATAAAAATAATTCCAAGCTGGCAGCAAACTGGTCATGAGCAGCTGAGTACCTGCTGTTACGTCTTCAAGATTTCCCAAAACACCATCTCCCATTCATTAGGCGCTTTGACCAACACATGAAAGCAAACAGTGTGCAAGGACAGTGCTATTCATTTTACAGGTGGAATAGAATAAACAAATATGCTATTTGGTCATTGTACTTGAAATATAGAATAATAATAAAAAAATTGAAAAAGGGAAGGAATTACGTTTATGAATTCAACACAAAATGAAGGCCATTCAATATCATGCTTTGCCTGTTCTTTTTAATGATTCATCATTAACTCCCTTAGTTGTGGGAGGCAAATGGAGGTGGGGAACCTCTTTTCGGTGGTCAGTGGGGACAGGACAAGGGGCAATGGCCTTAAGCTGGAGCACAGGAAGTTCTGCACCAACATGCGGAAGAACTTCTTCACGGTGCGGGTGACGGAGCACTGGCACAGGCTGCCCAGGGAGGTTGTGGAGTCTCCTTCCCTGGAGATATTCAAGGCCCGCCTGGACGCCTACCTGTGCAACCTGCTGTAGGGAAGCTGCTCTGGCAGGGGGGTTGGACTCGATGATCTCTCGAGGTCCCTTCCAACCCCTGCAATTCTTTGATTCTGTGATTCTGTGATCAGTCCCTTAAATGTAAGTATACTGTCCTAAAAATGAATGATATATAGAGTATGACAAAGTGGAAAAGTGAAACCTATAGTTATTGGCTATAGTCTCTGGTAAATAAGATAAAACCCATAAATAAAGCACTCATATATGCAGTCGCTTCCTCTTATCAGATTAACTGCTCATCCCTCTCCTGCAGCTCTGAATACATATTGCAAAGAGGCAATTGTGTTTTGATGATGGCAAGCCCACCTCATTACTCACTGCTAAACTCAATTAGAGAAGAAAAACTTAATTCATTCTGAACATTATTTAGCAATGAGTTTAAAATTAAAAAAAGTAAAATAATGTGTATAGAAATGCACTGATTGTGAATAGAGGTAGTTGTGATTTACTCAAATTTCTTGACCACTTTTCTTCCCTTCTTTGCTCCAATCCCTTGAATTAATAAAATTCTGCTATGGAAAGCAATAAAGTTTTCCTCTTAACTAAGAATTTGGAACAAAACTGAGACTTCCAATATGTTTTAAGCAATTGTACTGTTTTTCTCTTTTCTAGAGGCTGTCCTCCTATTTGAAAATATGCATTTTTTTTTTCCTGAAGAACAGAAATACAACTTCATTGTTTTGTTAAAGTAGAGGAAAGGACCCCATCAAATACCTGACTGCACTGATTGAAATTGTTTTCCTCTTGTTTGTCTGTGAAGAGTATTGATCAGTGAACTTCAGGACATTACCATCATTTAATGTTTTCTTATTCTCAAGACATGCACTTCCTCCTATTATACATACTACTGCAAGGATAACAACCAAAAGAAAATTGACAGAAAATAAAAAAATCTTTTGTTTCACTGATTGAAAGTAGAGCAGACTTTTGTTAAAGACACTCTGTGTAAAGCATAAGTGTACACAGAGAAAATATTTCCATCAGGCACCTGGAGCTGGATGCCTCAGGCCCTTGCTAAGCAGGCAATAGAGCATTCCTCATTCGGGAAACTCTCTCTATATTCTCAGCTGAGATTCTGATCAGTATGCAGTCACCCTCTTGAAAGGCCATTTTTGCCTGTTATATGTGTTGCATTCTTCTGAAGTTCACTCACTTTCCAGCTGGCATCTCACGCCTCCAACATCACTCCTACATCAAAAAGCTCTTAGCACTAGCCTCACCGATTGCCATGGTCTCACCCTTCTGCAAAAAGCAAAGTCTTTGCTCCCCTGCTCAGTAATTCCTTTTCTCTCTTTACCCTGCACTACTGATGCTCAAAGGAGTTTTAAATGTAAGGACTTCAAAATGCCATGAGAGGAGAAAAGAAAACCTCTGTAGAAGCAAAGTCTTCTGAAGTACATGTTCTTTGTTTCAAGTCAAGCATTTAGAAAGACACAGAAGTTGCTTCTGGAAGATTGCACTAGTATAAAAAATCACAAAAAATGAAACCCTGGAACTGGTTACTGTTACACTAGCAGTGCTTCTGAAAATGAATGAATTCAAAGGAAGCCTAGAAAACAAGATGAAGTGAAAAGCAAGCTTGCAGGCATTTACCTATGCTGACTCAGAGGTTTACTCAGAATCATAGGAAAATTGTAAGAGATTTTTAGAAGCATTCTGATACCAGTATGCATCTTGGAATCCCTAGGACGAGATTTTAACACATTTGAATTCTAAATAACACATGAATCATTGGCTTATCAAACTGATTTCAGTGAAGATTGGGTGGTCCTATGTTGAGCCTGGAGCTGGACTCAATGATCCCTGTGGATCCCTTTCAACTCCGGCTATTCTGTGATTCTAAGATGCTCAAAAATGAACAACAGCAGAGCATGACCCAAAGCTACAAAAAACAGATTATAAGTGCTCAGCTAGACAAGTGTTTCAGGGGAGAAGAACATTGTACATGAAGGACTGTTGGATAATACAGCAAATTATTTATTTAGAAATAGTGATTTGAGTAAAAACGATTGTTAAATTAATTGCATTCTTAATGCCAGCAAAGCCTCAGCTCTGTCCCCTTACCATTCAATAGAGCAGAACCTGGGGAGAGGTTAGGTTATACAGTCTGCAGAATCAGAGGTCAAGGCTGCAGTGCAAGCCTTCTGGAGCCTGCTGTGATTATGCAGCATGCTCCTGGGCCATCAGAACAGCAGTGTAGATGACAAACCATGCATCACAACCATGACCCTTAGCTTTGGAGGCTTCAGTCTTAATCAGACCTATTCACACACGGATTTCAGTGTGTTTGACTATACTTTATCATGCATTGCAATCTTTGACTACTATATTTTGTTAGAAAAGATAAAGACAGTCAATATGCCTTTATGTCAAACCTCTTCTGTTTTTTCTGTAAAAGACACTGTATGGAGGATGTAAGTGGACAAAAACAATTGTACCTATGTACCTGGCAAGAGAGAGAAAGAAAAATTCTTTTCTTTCTGTGAACATTAAGGTGTATATTACAGGAATGCAATGTCTAAAATGCTCTCCATTTTCAGGAACAGAAATGGGGAAGAGGATGAAATACAAGTTTCTTAGGATAGAGTTCTTCCTTCCAAAGCTTTACAACTGTGTAAGAATAGCAGAAGAGCAAATGTGGCTACACAAAGCATAATTATGGTATTTTGGAAAATTGCTGTAAAAAGCTTAGTTTTGTAAAAATTCCACTCTGAATTTGTAAAATGAAACAGAAAGGAAGGTTGGTTCTCAATCTTTTTATAAACCAACAGGTAAAGAATAATTCTTTATTACATCTTATTTGGTGACTGAGAAAGCTGGAAGAAAAAATTCTTTGTAAGGTTTCACAGAATATTTGTAAAATCTTTTCCAAAAGCCTTCATGGTATGAACTGTATCTTCATACCTTATATATGTGAATCAAAACATATTTGCTTTGGAAATTTAGATTGAGTTTTGTGCATTTTGGTCTATCCTTGCAATTAAAACTGTTTTCAGCATCATTTCTATTACATACTTTTCTCAAAGTTCTTATAAATGTTAGTCAAGCTTTTCTACGTAGACCAAGCTCAGCAGTGCTACTTAAACTAAGACTTTTCTTCTCTGATAAATGAGCTCAGTGTTGACTATCTTATATGTGTTCTATTATTCTCTGCTAGGAATCATAAATCAACAAAAGCAGTTATTTTCTCCGGGAGCTTTTCTCTGAGTGGTGAAAAATAAATCTTCAGTAAATCTTAATTACATTTGGACTTTTATTTTTTATAGTGGTAAGAGAAATTAATTTTGAAATTTGGAGATCTTCATAGGAAGTTATCTCAATACAGACATCACTAAATGCATGAAATGGAATAGCACCTACTTAGCAGAAAATGATGTAGACTTGAAAGATTGGAATTACGACAAACAAACAAGTAAAAAGAGTTTACTAACAAGTAGCTTTACACAGTGCATTTCATGAGGAACTTTTAATGAAATAGAATATAAGGTTCACAGAACAAAGTTCACTTTTGAATCAGTGAGGATCTGAATATATTTTCAAAAGAAGCTTATCCTGGCATTTCTTATAGTCCTGATTTCAAAATGAATTTAATCTTTTTTTTTTTTTTAATTGACCACTTAAATGCCAGAGAACACAAACTGTCTGCAGTAAGTTATCTGATGCTGTCTCTACTGCACTTTTAAAAAATCTGAACATGACTGCAGTTTTGACTTTGACATATAACTGTGTGTTATGTTCTAGCTGATTTAAAATGCTTTCTTATTTTTAAAAGTCCTTGCACTAGAACTGGTAAATGACTATATTATTTATAAATGCATGTATATATTTAATCAGCATAATAAGTCTTCAAAACAAACGATTTCATGATACAGTGTTGCTTCACATAAATTTGACACTGTGACTAGAAACACAAATTAACTTGGTAGCTCTACCATTAAAAACATACTTCTTTTGCACCATCTGAACATCACTGCCATGAAAGCCAGGAAATAAGCAGTGAGGAGCTGGGCTTTCCATCTCAGGAAGGATAGGAACACCACAGAGACAGCATCTGTAAGTTTGCCATTATATAGATTACTTATGTTAGTTATTACACTATGTGTTTCATCACATTGATGGGACGCCATTCATCATGTCACTTATTCAATTTCTGAAGTATTCCTAACTTTTCTGAATGATCAGTTAAGGGATAGATTGGCCACGTCCCTTTTGTAGCCATGCTCATCAACAGATGATACAGGATCAAGACAGAGCTGAGGCAAGCAAATAAAGAGAGTAAATCAGCAGGAATTGCCAAGAAGTCTAGAAAACATGAACTATGAAAAGTGCCTCAAAGAACACTAGAAAGGAGAAAAGTAATTAAAGTTTCTTGCTGTAGAATGATAACGTTACCTCTTACTGAGAGTTTAGCTCTACCTGTATTTCATCTCCCTGTCTGTCCTGTATGACTGAACAGGAAGATAACAAACTTGAATCATTAAGGACTGTATGTTTTAGGATGTAAAATATCTTATTTATTTTGTAGCAGCTCACAAATAAACCAAGTAAACTGAATTCAGTTAGTAGGAAAGATAATTGCCAGGGAGTATGGTTTTTTTGGACTGAAATCATTGAGATTAGGTTGCCTTTGTAGGTTCTCTAAGCATACAGCAGAGGAAATAAAATGCCTGATTTTTTGAAAACTATGTAACCTCATCTAATAAAAATACTGTTTTAACTTGATAGAGCATAATAACTAGGGAGTAACATACAAAATTTGTAATTAACAGGTACAAAACAAACAAATGGGGTGTCTGGTTCCAGAATATTTCATTAAGCCTTCCCATTAGATATTACGGGTAATAACAGGTGTACACTGTTTCAAAGCACGACTGAAGAAATATATTGAAAAGAAATTCATTAGGGATTACTAATACATAAGGACTATCTCCAACTCACGATCTTCTGAGATTGCAGCTGGCTGGAGGCTGGGCAAATACTCAGGGGAAGTATTGTATGTACTTGGTTTTATATTCTTCTTGAGACACTGTTTTTTGTCCATCACTGGGAACTGGACATTGGGGAGATGTGGGGATCTTTGACCTGACCTTGCATATCTGTTCATATGTCTTCAAGTCTGTTTGAATTATTCTTCCCTTTTCTACATTGCAATTCTATTCTTCCTTTATTTCATTCTGAACAAGATGAAGGCAAACTGAATATCATTTTATGTCACTGCCATTGTCCTTTACCTTACAGGAAATCTGAAGAATTCAGGTTTATTCATTTTACTCAAAGACATTCCCTATGCTGGGTGACATGTTGTGCAGAAAAATATGACTCTTACCTGGAAGAGATCTCATTATTGTCATGAAATTGACAGGCTACCCATGCCAGGACACTTTACTAGAACTATTGCAGACTACGAGCCTCAAAAGAAATTAGGCTTATCTCAGGTGACTTTTTAATTTTTATTTTTTATTTTTTAATTAAAGAATTGCACTGTGTGCACTCTTTTATTTCCTAAGATATTGGATTATACACAGTGAATTTTCTTCCTAGCAAATAGTTCATTACAAATCCTTACACAAGTCTGAAATAACACATTCAATCTGTATGTGTAGGCCCACATGCAGAATTCTCTTCTATCTTCAGGCATACACAATGGCAAATTAGCAATTTTATCTTCCAGCCCAAATACCTACAGATAGGGTAATACACTTACGCACTTTGATTTCAGAGTAATTCTTCAAATCTAGATAAGTTCTACTGAATCATAGTCAATAACTACAGTTGCACCATGATTTAAGCATAAAACCAAAAAAAAAAAAAAATTAGAGAAGATTTTCTCATTACCTTTGAGAACAGTAGCCTAAAGGAGAAGGAAGAGGATGCTTCCACCTGCTCTCCTAACAGAATTTAAAAAAGCATGCCTATAGATATGACTAACAAAACATGGTATTTATACGTCACAATTGCAGTTTCAAATATTTTAGAGTTTTTTTTCTTTTTTTATATTCATCTGTAAAACAGGTAAACTCTAAATTTTAGGTCAAAGAAGAGTTTTGTTCTGCTGCTTTTTTTGTTCTCCCAAATACAATAAATGAAAACAAAATCAAACTTGACTTGACTTGATAGGGAAAGTAGAAGTTACCATGTATACAAGCTAATGAAAAGGGAGACAGAATAGGAAATAACTGTCCCCTGCAATTTTTTCAACAGTGGAACTGTATATCGAGAGATAAAAGAAATAATTACTTGAGGAACAGCTACTCAGAAAGCATTTTTAATGATCTACGGAAGTGTCATTAATTCCAACTGCTGTCAGAATAAATGTTCTCTTGGAAAATGGCTATATTTAAAGGGAATTCATGTTTTTTAGCTTTTTCCTGCAGTAGACATCAAAGGAGATGAAAATGAATGGCAGACATTGAAGACTGAGGAGCCTGAGACGAAGCCAAAGAATTATTTCAAGATCTCGATGGCTTACATTGTCATTCCCACTAAGTCAAATTACTGGCTAATATACTAGTCCTTTCAGATTGATCTTCTGCCTGCCCTCCAACCAAAAATTGTATTTCTCAGTATTGATCTGGAATATTGCACAGCAGTAAAAGGCATGAAGTTTCCCTTTTCTGTTACAAACTTGTTTCATCAAGGTTTCTTCACACCTGCACATGCACAGGCAAAAGATTTCAGTAAGTGCAGCCTGTATGATTTTGTTTCATTCAACCTCATCTTTTCTTTTTACAGAATATTTGTCCATATTGGAAACAGGCAACTCTGGTTCGACCTTATTGGTTATGCAAATGCAGCACAGCTATGAATAGCACACTTGAAAGTGGATAGGCAATCACCACTGCTATTTCACTAGTGAAGAATCTGCCATTGTTTAGGAATAGTCTGCAGAGCCTGATGTTGGCAGTGGGTTCACCATGGTGGCATGAAAATGTGCTCATAGACAGGGTAGCCTAGGAGACAGGGGTAGTTTCAGATTTGTATTATGCCATGAGGAACCATACATTGAGTTATCATACGGAGGACAGGATTTTCTTACTTGTTGTATAGAGCAAACCCATGCCTGTCAATTTATGTGACAAGAGGCACTAATACTGCTTTACTAGCCATAAAAAAGTCATTCAGTAATCAACTAATAAACGTATATTTAAATACTTCCATGTCCTAGTTGAGACAATGTCACCTGTATATTTGTGTAAAATGTGCAAATCTGCATCCTTTATGAGCTTGTGGGTAACCACTTCTGGGTGTGCAAGTCAAAGCCAGATGATAAGCAGTCCTGGAAGAACAACTGTATGTAAATCCATCTAATATTTCTGAGAACATTCAAAGGCAAGAGGTAAATGTACAGGTTGTAAAAAATATCTACAGGAAAGATTGCTTCTGCTTCCCCTACAGTGTATTTTGTCTCTGTTCAGAGATGGCTCGCAATCATGTGCTTTTTTTTCTCATAAGGCAATTCAAAAAACAGTTAGTACTATCTTGCCATCAGTAAGGTCTTCCTGCAGCAGAAGGAAACTAAATAGTTTTCTCTTCCCTGAAGAGTCAGAATTCCCCACAACATAAGCAATATATTCAGTTTGATGCCATGCGAGTCTCAGAGCTGAACTACTTATTTGCTACACTGTACCTTATAACTGGTTTTGGGTTTTTCAGACGAAATGTTGTTTTTCAAGAGCCTCACAATCATTTTAAAGCTAAGCAGTCCTCACAAGACAGACTACAATTGAAGAGGCAGAGCTAAAAAAAAAAAAGAAAAAAAAAAAGAATAAAAAAGTATTTTCTGCAATTGGGGGCTGGATGAATGAAGGGATCCATGAATACATGCAGATAAAACTAAACCATTATAAAAGTGGCTAAAGTAATTCCTCTCTTACTTTTGTGCAAATAATTTTTCTAAATCCTTTTAAAAAACTTCAAGGTTGTCAGTTTTTATTTTTACTGCTTTTTGCATCCTTACAAATGTAAATTTTACAATAAAGGAGAAAATTCAGTGGACAGAGATAAAACAGAGGAAGACCTACTTTTCTTCTGAGAAGCACAGCTAGCAAAACACAGCCTCCAGCTGGTGCCGTATTGTAGAAACTCCACCTCTCTTCTCTAACCAGCTGTGGCTGCAGCACTTCTACTATTTGTCCTTCCTTTTCTGCCTCTTCCCTGCACCACATGTCCAGAATTTCCTCCTGTAGGTCTGAGTATTATAACTGAGAGGTGCTCATGCTGTGCAGCTCACCATAGCGGTACATGCACTGTGATAAGCAAGGCACACCTCCCCTAGGCCCACACTTCAGCCTCCTCCTCCATGGGACATGACTTCACTGCTTTCAACAAAACCTGAAGAAATTTGACTGCTTCCAGGTATCAGCCCTCTGAAATATGATTCAAACTGGTCAAATCCAAGTTACTGGGGAAATAAGGAGAAGGAAACAACAAACTTTGTATGATAATTTCCTTGGACACAGGCAGGGTTGGGACACTGACAGATGACATATATGTCACTACGGGTTGCAAGACAGCACTTCATGATCTGCTTAAATGTGTTCAGACACTTCTTAAATCTATATTGCTGTATAAAACAAAAATCCAGCAATTTGGAGGCTGAACATGCTGACAGTATTTTTCTTTAAAAATGCCTAAGAAGTGCTACTGTATTACATTTTTCTGACAAACTCTAGATCACTGTGTAAGGAACTCTGTACCTACTGCTCTATTTCTTCAGTGGTGGTCATCAGAATTGCCTCCTGCTTCATCTTTTGTGGGGGGGATATACAGAAATATGTATTAAAATTTGACTTTTCAACTCCCCAGATTGAGATTTATATTCACACTTTTTGGTGTGAGGTCTAAGCACAGGGAAGTCCCTATTTTGTAGATTCAGCATGGGTGTGTTCTTCTCTTCTGAGAACAGCATATTTCATGGCATACGATCATTCATGTGACCTATTAAACATCTTCTAGAAAGATAGTTACTGCTGACGCAGTGCCTATTTGGCAAGAGATTCCTCAACAATGGGAATAGATTGGTCTATTACAATCAAACCTTATTTTCCCTCTTTCTCTAATCAGCACAGAATACAATAATTTTGACAAATGCTATTTTTTCCATCTAAATTCAGCAATGGGGTGCACTGCCACATTTATTTTTGATGTCACCCCTTTTCACATCTGTCATCTGTCGTTGACATATTTTTCATTAAATAATTTTTACTCATCATATATGCATGCTTGGCTATATGCCAAGCTTTCCAATACCTACAACACGTATCTAACATCTATATAATATATTCATTTTCCTTTGGGGGCAGTGAAGCCTTATATTGGAACAATGATTTTCTTTGAAGATGCCTGCAAACCCAGCATGACACTGAGAGTTCTCCAGAGTTTGAACGAACAACTTGAATTCCCCTGTCAAATCACATCAGTGGTTCACAGCACTCAGAAATACTCTCAACACAGGGGTGAGGAGCTTCTGCAGTATGTGGAGGAACACAGCGCTCTTCCAATAGCAGCTAAGCAAGCTCCACTTGATTTGTAGCATGTGTCTTTGTACAGAGCTATGCTGCTTCCCAAAATTGATTTGAAATGATATGACATTGACGCAGAAAATTTCATCCCACCAAACAAAAGTTAGAACTTGGCTTAGCGTGTTCTCAGACTGCTACACTTATTATACTCTGTAATAACAAGGCAACTTCAGCTTAATGTACTCTTCAAAGCATCTTGTAATGTTCACAATATCAGCACAGTGCTGTAATGCTCACAGTTCATCTCAATCTAATCATAGTCAGACAATCTGCTATATAACACTCTGGGGGCTACTTCTGTATCAGTCTTCCCCACGGTCTAAAATACCCTATAGAGTTGATTCCTCCAAGGAAAGTACAATGAGGGAAGAGAAGGTAAGAAGTATTTTAGAGCCCATATATATTTTTCTAGCTCAAATGAATAAGATGTGAGACACCATGTTTTGCTGCGTATCCACAGGAGCTTCTTCTACAAAATGAAGTTGAACTGATAAGCCACAATAGTCAAACAACTGATGGAAAATAAATAGACATCCTAATAATGGATCTAAGCATCTTTCTGACCTCCTAATTTCTTAAGTTTACTTTAAGGTATCAAGCAGAAAAGTGTTTCCAGTTGAGAGCTGAAAAGCCTTTACAAGGACATTGATTCCATTCCTCATTTTTCAACTTTCTTTCCTGCAGAAGGAATTGTGGTTTTGTTTTTGTTTCTTCATGTTGTAGTTTAACCCAGCAGGCAGCTAAGCACCACACAGTTGCTCACTCACCACTCTTCCAAAGTTGGAAGGGGGAGAGAATAAAAAAAACCAAAACCTTCAGGTAGAACTTGTGGGTTGAGATAAAAACTACTTTCTAAGATAGAAAAGGAAGAGGAACAACAGATAATAGTAATGATAAAAAAAAAATTAAATATATATATACACACACACAACACGAGTGATGCACAAAGCAATTGCTCACCACCCACTGACCAACGTGCAGCACATCCCGAAGCAGTGGCAGCCCACCAATCAACTCCCCACTGTTTTTCAAGGTTTTTTTTCGCATGATATCTTATGCGAAATATGGCCACTTGAGCTCAGCTGTCCCGGTCCTGTCCCCTTCTGGCTCCTTCTTCCCTGTTGCTGGCAGGACAGTACAAGAAGCTGAGAAACTAAAACATCCATGGTTTTGTGCAGCGCTGCTCAGCAACAACTGAAACACAGCTGTGTTATCAGTATTTTTTTTCTCCCGAACAAAACCACAGTCTCATACCAGACTCAATAAAGGAAAAATCAAGTCTATCCCAGCTAAAACCAGGACAACTGAAGTTACGAACTAGAACTCAGTAAATTCAAAGTGTTTTCCAAATTGTGCTCAGAAGAAGCAACTATTTCATAAGATTTCACATCATCCTTGACATCAATTTCAACACTTTTCAAGCTTTCAAGACAAAGGTGAATTATTATGTGCTTTATGCAAATTCTTAGTTTGATTGTTCACTTTGAAGTAGTGGTCATGCACCACTGTGCATTTGGTGTGTTTTATTTGTGTGCTCTCAGTTATGCTCCTTTGAATCGTCCAACCCTTTGGAAGGAGGGGAGATTTGCTTTTCTCTGTGGGAAGCACTAAAACTGCTTTGGGGGAAAGCTGTTCGGACTTCAGAGTACGGCAAAAAGAAGAATCCCACTCTGAAGATGGGCTACTGAAGGTTGTTTAGAGGCAGAGAGACTAATGTGAGGAGTGAGATGTGAAAAAACAGGCCTCCAAAAGGTTAGAAATAATTCTTTTTAGGGATAGAACACAGAGTAATTCAGAAAATTGTGACTTAAACAGAAGCAGGGATTCACAAATGCAAATATTGTCTGACCTAGCGCTTCTTCCTGCCAAAACTTACCTAACAGATATCCCATTCACATACTAATGAAAACCAATTTTCTTTAATTTCTTCTTTACAGAGTTCAGCATCAAGACATCTTAGCAGATCTTCCTCAAGTTCAACATAACTTTCATTCCTCATCACATTTTTTTTTCGTGGGGAAAATAATTTCGAAATACACTGATTTTCAGTTGGAAAAAAACCACAGCCCTTTTAAGCTAAAGGTCACCTGTATGAGTAGACAAAATGGGCACAAAGAATTGCAAGCATATAAATATTTGCTATTTTTATTTCATAATAAAATTTGAAAATCTCTTAATTATGTACAGAATTTGGATATCATTTCTGTATTTCATAATTCAGAAGTTAGCTTTTATATAATGTCATCTTCCCTCATGTTTCTTTTGATTCTTTATAATGCTCATATAACTTGATTCAAATACTTGAAAAATATCCTACCTTTTTTCCCCTCTTCCCTTATGCCCCAAAGGTAAGACTATTTAATTTGATGTGGTATTCTTGCAGTTATAAGAAATTTCTATTATACCTCGCAATATCTGATCTACGAACAGACCAAGAAAATTAAAATGTGATTATCTTAGACTCTAAGGACCAAACCTTTGAATTTTGAGAAAATCTGTCTTCTCTGTAGATTGGGCTATTGCATACAATATATATACAGAGAAAAAAATATGCAGCATCCACAGTCCTGCATAAAATATTTGCAGCCTCTTGCCAGGTTTTCCTGCAGCTTTGAAGTATGAAAAGATATCTGTATTTTTAAAAAACAAGCTCTATTATATTTCTCCCAGGGGCTTGGACACTCATTTTTTTTTGTCTTCAAAGAGATATTACAACCTACTCAACCTCTAAAAAGTTAGCTCACTCAGGATTTAAGATATTCCAACTTAGAATTCCTTAATCTATGTGTTGTAATGTTTCCTTTGTCTTTATCCTTAGAATAAGCAGAATAAATACATCCTCACTGTCCTTTACAGGCTATCAGAAGTTGGTATTGAAATCAATGGGATCTCCAGGGGTCCAAAAAGCTGAGTCAAGACACAAGATTTTGTTAGAATAGCAGTAGGAGACTATTAGTATCTTTGGTAGAAAAGCTTAAATACTATCCTACTCCTTTCGATGAAAATGAGCACTAAACATATAGCAGAAATATGTTGTATCCTTTAATCTTCAGAAAACATGAGATTAATTCTTTTCTTTCCCAAGCATAAATTATAGAGGAAAGGCTAATACTGACTACATGTTCCAGAAAAGAGTAAGATTTTGAAGCAAACCAATTGACAATGTTGAAGCAGAAGCCTAAAATATCCAAAAATGGATATTCTTGTTTTACTTATTTACTTTATTGACTAGAAATAACGCAGCAGTCAGAGACAAGTTCTTCACTGAGAGAGTGGTGAGGTGCTGGCAGAGGCTGCCTAGAGAGGTTGTGGATGCCCCTTGAACAACTGGAGGTGTTCAAGGCCAGGTTGGATGGGGCCCTGGGCAACCTGATCTAGAACCAGATCTGGAGGTTGGTGGCTCTGCCTGCAGCATGGGGGTTGGAACTTGATGATCCTTAAATCCCTTCCAACTCAGGCCATTCTATGATTTTATTGCATTTTATCTTTTGTTGAGTTCTGATTTTAACACCTATGCTTTACTTAATCCTTCTAATAATTTCCCTATTTTAAAAGTACAATTCTGCAGTCCTTGCTTTTGTGGGAAGGAAGAAGTATTGTTCTTGTGAATTAAGACTGAGTATGGCCCCTATTCCTGATATGATGTAGTTTTCTCCTTTCTCAGATTTTTGAAAGGTAAGCCTGTCTCTGATTTGTCTCTGGTTTTACACAGTAGAGTGTTAGTAGTAAAGCGGCTTTCCTTGGTGAAATTGATGAAGAGGCGTAATCAAGCCCTGGCCTTATTTTCAGGTACTAAACGGAGTTTTTCCTCACACCAGCTAGAAAGGTTTTGGATGTGCAGGGAGCAGATTCAGCATAGAAATCACTGAGGGAGAACAAACGTGAAATACCAAGACATCATTTTTTTTTTTTACCATCATCATATCTCCAGGACAGATTATTCTTAAGTTCTAAAATGAAAAGCCAATTTGAACAGCAGGCAGGAGTAGTGCAGACAGGAAAGGTGTAAAGCAGATCTACCAACATTTTCCTATAGCAGGTGAAGTGCAGAACTGACACAGAGTCTTATATACATCTAGGTGCTTGAGCAATGGAAAGTGAACTGTAGAAGTAAGGAAAAGCTGATGGACTGTGACACTTCTTCTGTTTATGTGCCTACTTCACTGACACTTGACAGTTATTAAAGTTGTCCGCCTGTTTGAGGGAGTCATTTCCAATTGCCTGTACATGTAAAAGCTTTCAACAGAAATACAGTGCACCACTTCAAGAGTTCCAGAATTTAAAGTTTTTCTTATTGAAACCTCTACTTTATACAAATTTGCCAGACAGAGCGAGAGACCAAGAGTTGAGTTGCTCTGACACTTTGTATTAAAGCATCTCTCCTGACTTTTTCTTATGCCCCAGATGCTACATCTTTACATAATGACACTGGAAAACTGGCATAACATGGTTTTCACATTTCACATTAGGTGATGTATGTATATTTCCTTCTAAAGCATGTGCCTCATTTCCTGACTTTTGTTGTCAATGCAAAGACAAAGATGTTTATCCAAAGTCAGCTGGGGGACTACACAGAAATAAAGCATGAGAATCAACCTAAATAAGAAAATTACAGATAGAATTCTGGAAAATTTGGAAGAACAGAATACACAAATCTATGATTACACTTCAGACAAAATGGATTTTTTTTTTTTTGAAATGAAAAATACTCACTCAAGAAATGAGTTTACCTTTTCCCCACCAATCAATCCTCTTAAGTGAACAACTCATGTGCTAAGGTTCAGCTCCAAGAGAAACCTAAATGCCAGTCTGGATGCGAAGTGTGGCATCTAAGTGATGCCATGGTGTGAATTCTGGAATAGGGGGAAAATTCAGCTGATGCTTCTCCCAAGCTGGATTTGTCCCACAGGCTCCCACATAGATTCTGTTGATTTAAAAGACTTAAGAAACACAACTTCAGCTCCTTTAACATCTCTCTTTTCTTGTAGCAGTGAGTTGGCCTTCTTCATCTATAGAACCACTTTGTTATTCGTGTCTCCTGATAAAACCCTGTGAGCCAAGAATCACTTTCTGGCCTGCTAAACTTTTAAAATCTGCTGCCTAGGCCTCATTCTTATGGGTATGACTTAGTGTTCTTGTGGGTCTGACAATTTGTCACCTTCAAATTCAGCAAGACAGCATGTTGAAACATATTTTGAAGCATGTATTGACAGATCTGTTAAGTAAATGCTAATCATTAGACCACTTCAGCTAGATTCCACCACCAACCAAAGGAGTTTCCAGAGATAGCAAATAGAATAAAAGTAAATCAAGGAACAATAAGAACACCACAAAATATCACTTTCATAGTGTTTTTCATAAAGAATCTAATTTTCATAAGGAATTTCACTTTTCATTTTGCAGCAACTAAAATCTGTGGGAGATTTCCCTGAGCAAGCCTAAGGAGGGTGAATAGCACTATTCTTGAAGTCATTCATTTTGCACTCTATCACTATTCAGTTATGCAATACTCAGCAGCAAAGATCAAGAAGTCTATGGAGAAAATATACGTTTTCACATGAACCAGACAGCAGTAGTTTAAGAATAATTAGCCCATAAAATATGAGGTCACAAAGTCAGCGAGTTACCATGTTTGTGTATCTATGGGAGAGATGTCTATCAGTGCTTTCCTGAAGGCTCGCAAGAACTAAGAGTCAACAAACTTATGATGCAGTGCTTTCAGATCTATTTTGGGTGCTAATCAAATAAGGTTAGGAAATACATCAGAATGACAGCTTACTCTGTTGATGACATCCTGTGAAATATTTTGGAGGCTTGGAAAAAAGGAAATAGATGAATTCTAACCAAAGTTTTCAGACTATGAAATTGAAGTTCACAGAAGAAAATTAATATGTGGTAAGAAAAAAAAGGACAAAGTAGGTGCTTGCACACAAAGGCAAGGTACCAGGGGGAAAAAACAACAAATATCAGAGTAGGGAAGAGCTTTTTAAATTCCAAAGATAATCCAGTTGAGACATAAACTTTGGAATTAATATCTCAAGAGTT
This sequence comes from Penelope pileata, assembly GCA_013396635.1. NCBI lineage: Eukaryota > Metazoa > Chordata > Aves > Galliformes > Cracidae > Penelope > Penelope pileata. The sequence continues at coordinate 14,585 of WBMW01003643.1, read as the reverse complement.
TGAAACACATTTACATTTCCAAATTGTGAGCTGGATGTAAACTTTATCAATCTCTTTGAGGGTAACAAAGGTCCGATCACCCTTAAAAACAGCACCAATGCAATTAATACAGCCTGCTAAACTGTTAGTAGAAAGAAAAAGGAGTGGCAAGGAACATTGAGCTGATCGGTAGATTCATGGCAAATGTGAAAATGTGTTGGATCACACCTAACTGCAGAGAGAGGCAGGAGGTAGAAAGGAAGGCAGGGGTACAGTGTCCTCAAAATAGTATTTTAATTTTCCATACAATACAGACTGTCACATACAATCTGTTTCCTTATCACATTTCTACTTTGATATAGAATCACAGAATGGTTCAGGTTGGAAGGGACCTCAGAGATCATCTTGTTCCAACGCCCCTGCCATGGACAAGGACACCACTCACTATACCAGGTTGCTCAAAGCCCCATCCAGCCTGGCTTTGAATACTTCCAGGGAGAGGGCATCCACAGCTTCTCTGCGCAACCTGTTCCAGTGTCTCACCACCCTCACAGTGAAGAATTTCCTCCTATTATTAGTCTAAATCTACCCTCTTTCAGTTTATAACTGTTACCCCTTGTCCTGACACTACCTGTCCTTGTAAAAAGCCCCTCCCCAGCTTTCCTGTAGGCCCCCTTCAGGTACTGGAAGGCTGCTATCAGGTCCCCCCGCAGCCTTCTCTTCTCCGGGATGAAGAGTCCTAACTTTCTCAGCCTGTCCTCATAGGGACATCACAGAATGTAGTTACAGGGAAGCAGTGGGACAAAGGTAAAATGTAGTCTGGAGGGGCATGGAAGAAATGTAGACAAGATATGTGTCAATTAAAGTTTAAAATCTAGCTTTAAAATAAAAGCAGTATGTAATGCTGGAAATCATCCAGTCAAGCATGCTCCAGGAGAAATCACAAGCCTTCATTACAACTCTTTAAATCAGAGTATAACACGCAATTGAAGTATAATGTATTCAGGGACTCCAGTTACGTAAAGAAAATGTTCTTTACATACACACAATTCAAGTGAAAGAGTAAAAAAGTGATCCAAGTTGTGCATTGATCTCCACTGCTATGTTCAGCTTGTTTACAGGAAAATGTAATTATCATAAACATGTCACACTACCTGAAAGTTTTGATTGTTTTCACAACTCTTTTTAAAACTATGCTCAATAACCTAAAATCCTATACACCTCTGCAATGTAGATCCAAAAAGTGCTCACACAAAACTTCAGTCAAATGCATGCACATCTACACATCTGTAGATTTAGCAAAGATAAAATAAAATGTGGGTTTCACTCTGTAATCACTGTGAACTCTGTACCTATAACTCTGCAGATACCTGGAGATCCTGCTCCTGTGTGGAAAGTAAAGGTAGACTGTGCCTATGTGACCTGATTCAAAGTCAAAACAAAGTTGAATCACTTTTTATACGGCAAAAGCTTCCCAGTAACTTCTCAGTGGTTTCCACTGACCAAATTTCACCTCTTTGGTAGATTTTCTACTCAAATGCTGCAGCTCTCTATCAGACTTCAGGATATACAGGCCTGCTCAGTCGTCTGTACCCCTCAGCAGGAACAGGGCCGAGTCCATCCTATGGCTTTATATAAAAAATGAAATCTCATAGATAACTAGAACCTCTTCTCAAGTTGGAAGAGAGAAATATGTGTTGCTACCATCTTACCATCTGTTTGGTAAAACTTTCACCCTGGTTGGAGGGTGCTGCACCTATGAAATGTTTACACAAGAAAACTAGTCAAGCTATCAGAATTTTCAGGTACACTGAACATCAAACAATAATGTATCAAGGCTATATAGCACAAACTGCCATTGGAAGTTCTTTACACACAATAGCAAATCCCCAGTTTAGAAAAGATTGTACGCAGTAGGATATTAAATTGCCACATAAGCTGAATACATAAACGTCAACATTATTTCAGAATGATTTATTACCTCCCTGGTAGTTAACATAGAAAGGTATGGCCTGGGGACTACAGCTATATTACTTTTCTAATACATTGATTTTGTTTATGAACAGGTTTTAATCCTGAATCTTACTATTTTTTAAAATAGACTAGGCATTTCAAAAATCAGTGAGAAGCTTAGAAATAAACTCATATTCTTCAGAAGAAGCAGTTCTGCATCTGAAGAGGAAAATAAGATACTATTCATTGCTAAATGCCTGGTATTTACCAGTTCACATAAGTCCTTCCCAGGATTAAGTGAGTATTTTTCTTTTTTGCACAATCTGTACCTTAATTTAGAACTGGGCAAGTTGCCATTGTCTATGAGAGCAGCAGAGGTGGACACTGCAGAAATAAGTCCAGCGCACTTATCAAGAGACATATCCTGTAATTCATATTCCACGATCAGATGGTTTCCTGCATGCTGTTTACACTTCTCTACATATCTTTTTGGCAATAATGCCTGGTATGGCATTATTCATCATACAAGTCTAAGGTCAAATCCTAGCCTGTACAGTTCACTTCTTAGAGTGGGAAAAAACAAGGATAAGCAAAAGAAGCTGCTCCCTGGAGGGACTGGAAGTTATGTACTCAGTTATGGTATATGCGGCATATGCTACATAAAATCATGTTTCCTATACCAGCAGAGTGAAAGCTGATACAGACTGCTATACACCTGCAATTCAGCGACTCGGACAGATTCTTATCTCTCCAAAATCAAAACCAGTCTGATTCTAGATACTTCAGTGAATGTACTTATATTAGTATAAATCACTTCTGAAATCACTGAGGAATGATGTGAATGAAATCTAAGTCAAAATCAGGAATTTGCCTCAAATATTTCTTTAGACATATGGAAATTTTTTTCTAAAATTAAATTTAAAAGCACTACTTGAAATCTGATGAAAATACTTTCAAAAATCAGTTAAAAAATTAAATGAATACAGCTAACGTATCAAATAGATTTTTTTTATTGTTTAGACAACGTAACTTTTGCACAGATTCACAACTCATCGTATCAATTGTTCCTATAATTGTCAAAGTTAATTTTAAATTATAAATGCACTGCTAAACGTATGAAACATCAGTAGATAGTAGCTTTAAAGCACTATACAGCTTCTACCAACTCCTATCTTATTTAGAACCAGTGGGCTTAAAACCTCACCTGTTCATTGTACCCATTTTTCTTGTTACCTAATGCATTCAAAATTATTTTACCTCTCTTTTTCCTTTCAGACTTGTTTCATTGCTTGTGAGAAAACACTGGTCCAGTCAGCAGGAGACTGAATGCTGCTAATTCCTTTTGCTTATGAGTGATAATAGAGGGAAGGATCAGTATTTTCCAGCTCTGATTATATTTCAAAAACAATCCTATTTTGATAGAGATTGTCAAAAGGTCTCTGATTCTTTGTAGAATCTTGGGTCAAGTTTTACACAAGGTGGATCAAGAGACGATAAAATTAGGTCAGTAGAAGAGCTACAGAAACCAAGCGAGCTTCTGTAGAAGGCATTGGGTTGTGAGGAAGATGCAAAAATCTGTGGACTCTTTCATCTCTTCTACCCATCAACTGTGTACTATCCAGGGAAAATAGAAAAGAAAAATGGATGTTATGTGCACCTGTAAGTACTAGAAGACATGAAAGGGTCCAGGCTTGGCTGTCTTGAGTCAAGCTGACAACCCACAGGACTATCAGCTCTGGAAAGTATAGTCCTCTGTAGAGGTCTCATGCACAAAGGACCAAACAAGCTCTCCCAGCCTGCACACCTGGACACTCAAGCACTGCTCAGCTCAGGTGCAAACTCCTTCCTGTGCTACCTCACTCACTGAGTAAAGTAGCTCCATCCAACAGGTATCCTCCTCCAGCCCCTTGGTGAAGAAACATCATTCACAGCTTGGCACAGGTGCTGCCCTTAATTCAAAGAAGCCATCCTCCTGTGGAGCACACAAATGCCGGCTCTGGCTTATTCCCACTCCCAGCAGTAAAGGACCAACACTTTCCTGACTTTCTGTGTATGCTTGGTACCATCAGCCTAGATTGCAACAAATTTAGCATCCTGTTAGTACCGACCTCAAAAGCTCAGCTTGGCTGGTGGCCTTCCACCAACTGCCTGGAAGAGCCCCTCACCTCTATGCATGAAGTAGTCAGGCTCTGCTGCAGAGGGCAAGTGCTATGTGCCCCAAAGAGCTGCTCAGCCCCACTTGGGCATTTGCATTGGCAACAGTGCATCAGTGTGCTCTGACCTGACAGCTCCCAGCACCAAGCCTCCTATGGCTCCTTGGCCAAGGAGCTAGCTGTCTCCAGCTCTATCATTATCTTCTAGACTTGCTGCCTGAACTGCTGAGTTGCTGTCAGTACAATGTGCATTGTTAATCAAAATATTTCTCTCAGACCTGTCCTTCTTTCTCAGAGGGACAGGGAAGTTTCTCAGAGAGCTGCATGCTGTGCAGTCCTGTACCAAAAAGTACGAGGAGCCAAATTGCTTAACTGTGCATATAGGCAACCCACTGACTACCCTTGGGTTTGAGGATTGAACTTACACTTCAGCCAAAAAATCAGTTAAATGCAGTTAGTATCAGCATGAGTACAGCAAGACAGCCTGCAGGTCTCTCTTGGAATGTTAAATTCCAAGCCTGGCAACTAGAATTTTTCATTAATTTCAGTCCAATCAGAGCCATTTTAGTAGAAGTGCTATGTCTGAAAGAGGATTTGCAGCTTGTGAACTAAGTGCTGTCCAGCTAGTGGAGCACACAGACAGATGCTGAAAAGAACGCAATTATGCCTCAGGGAGAAATCAGTAAAATCAATTTTTCTTTCAATGTTACTTAAATTGTGAGGATTGATTTCAGATACACAGCTTGGTACAGAGTCTATTTGTTTATTTTCGCTCTGCAAAAATGGCTAGAAGTAGCCACCTAATTTATGCTGTAGTTATTTGAATTATAGCACGGAGACACAGAAGCATACTTATTATCCACAGCACACAAAATCAAGCTAATTCGAAGGAATATACTCCAGCAGGAATGTTAAACTATGCAGCAACTTGCTGATTTCAGTTTTCCTTGTATTAAAATGCAGGTGCAAGGCACTTGTAAATACTTCCTCCTGACCTTTACAAAAATTTTAGAACAACAGTTCAGTAAGTATCTCTAATTTGGAGAGGTTATTTAACTTCCATAATTACGAAGCATCCAATGTGTAGATATTTCTTATTTAGAAACACTTTTCAGGTACAATTTTTTCCAGAGAGGCTTCTGGTTGTTTTTCAGTTTTAAGTTACTCTTTAAATTCATTACAGTAGTCATGAAAATGCAGTTGGCTTACTTTCAGAAAGTAAGCATGTCCCACTTGCTAGTTAAGCAGGCGCACTAAGACGTAGGAGTCATGGTTCAGTTGTTTGCTCTACTACAGGTGTCTTGATTTTCTCTGCTAAATCACATGCATCAGATTATGAAATACACTAAGAATTAACTTTCAATAAAATTACTGAAAATTGTTACCTTGAAGAGCGATATCGATCAGGGTTTCTGTCTCATTTTTTTCAGATTCCCATGGATGAAATGAGGGTAAAAGAACTTTTGAAACTCATGAGAGCATTGTGATGGTATGGAAAATATGAAGCACTCAGATACACATGGCATTTCAATATCTTCATTTGTTTGCACCATTATTTTTCCAGATCACCGTAACAGTTCTTTTAATTTAGGCCATACAGACCACAAGGAAGTGTAGAATGAAAACAAAACTAAGAAGCGCAGACAAATCAGATGGACAAAAATAAAAAGCAACTATTTACCCTTTCTAGCCACTAAGTATTTTATACTATTCTATGTTTTCACACAATAAATTTCAAAGTTTTTTCAGCTGGAATTTTATTTCACTAATGGATATATAATCAAGCATGTAGACTATTTTCTAATTAATATACAGAAGTGTCAGTGCTCTCACAATAGCGATTCATCATTAACCTCAGGTTTTTATAAATGTTCTTTGTCAAGAATAAAGCGACAAGTTTGTTTCCCTATCAACTCTACCGAATTTATCTCCCAGTTTCCCTCTTTTATCTTAATATCATGCTTCCCAGTCTCAGGATGTTCCTCTGGTCATGAATAATGGAGAGTAACAGCAAGTAAGAAGAGGTCAGATACATGTAGAGACAGCATAAAAAAGGTTTCAGAAATTAACCAAAAGTCGGGATGAGCATAAAGAACAGAAAAAAACAGACATAAAGAACATTGGGGACAGCTGTCCCGGGTATTTAAAAGTCAGGGGGAGGGACAACAAAGAAAAGAGGATAAGTTGGTGAAATGTTAAGTATTTCAAGCACAAATACTCAGAGACTGAATATATGAATCTAACATTATGTTCTTCATTGCATGCAAGGTGCATGTGGTGCATCAGAAGCTTAGAGGTCCAATGAAAAACACAGAAATTAGACTGAAGACTATTCAAATAAATGGAATTTTTCTTTCTTATTTCAGTTGTGTGTGACAGAGCACTAAATTACACTCAAGTTTCCGCAAGCATGTGGCACTTGACTCTTCAGTGAATTTTTCTGCAGTTACTTCTTTACATTTAACTCATTTAGTGCAATATTCATGTCTTTTGTAATGCAGAACAAAGAGCACTCTATGGCTACAAAATATATTTTTTTCGTCTTCACCCTTTGTGTATGTGATACTGCTTGATGGAAGAAACACTCAGTGAATCTCCCACAGCAAATATAAAGGTTCATTCAGGGAACTGCAGTGCTGTTACTTTGTTTAACTTCTGAAATTGATGAAGAACATAAAAGGAAATTCTCTTGTCTAGTTTCACTTACAGCCAGTGTTTTTCTACAGTGGTATAAGTAAACAGAATCTCAGTATATAGGCATAACTTAATTTGCATGTTTGGTGTGAGAGAATTTACCTTTTGTGATTGCTCTACAAAAACATTCTATAATCTAATGTTTTTTGGAACAGTTAAGTATTTTATATACATCTATATAAAGATAAATATATGCTCACACATGGACACACAGAAGAATATATGTAATTCATGCTACAACTCTCTTTTACTCCATTTTGAATAATGGTATATAATGAAACATTTCTGAGACATTTATGGTGCCTATACTAAGTCATACTCTGGACTTCTCTTTCCAAGTCTTTTCTCACAAGCTAACTCTTCTAACAGAAATGAATATTAGTACATCCCTTCCTCATCTTGACCCAGCCACATCCTCTTCCTCCTTTCTGGATGAGCAGCTATAGAGAAATGCCATTAAATTGTGCAGATGAGTAAGGCTCCATTTTGCTGGAGCTGTAAAGACTGAAAGAGGTCAGGCTGAACATGGTACAAGTGCTCATGCAAAGAAATAACATCATTATGTTGCAGGCCTGTAAAAGCAATCTTTTATTCCAGCTTTAGCATGAGGGATTCCAAGTTTTAGAGTCTAGAAAGTTAGTAGGTTTTTAATTATGTCCTGTGAGAAGAAATCCGTTTACTATTTATTATGATATCTCTTCACCCTAGAGTTTCTTTAAACGAATAGCTTCTTTGGCAAGATGCTGCAGTGTACTTACAAGCAGAAGAGAAAAAGTGAAAAATTACAGTACTTGTTATGAACTCTGAGCTTTTGAATCTTCGAAGACACCAGTTTGTAAGATTATATTTGAGATTTGCTTAAAATATTATATCCTAATATATATCATTGTGTATCCTAGCAAGAAAGCAAGCATTACTATGCATTATTTTACAGACATTAAATGGGTTACTTAGTTGAAAACTCCAGTCAGGAAAATGGAGAAGAAACAAAGGAAAGTAAGCAGATCCAAACCCTCTACTTACTATAAAATTAAAGGTCATGTATAATTCTTCTCACTTGACTTGTCACAGGAATTGAAGTATTGTCTCTTGCTCACATGCTTTCTTTCTCTTTTCCTAATAACACTATCAGAGACATTTATCTCTAGTCAGTCATCCTTGCAGATTCTGGGGAGGCCCTTTGGCAGAGAAGTGACCTGAAGAGGTTGCTCCTATTTGATGAAATTGAGATTTGCCCAGTTAACAAAGGACTGACCAAAGATAGTATTCTTTTTTTCATTGTAGAAATCCTATTTTATCAACAACTAAATCATTTTAAGGAACTCTATAACAAAATACTTACTTTTGTACATTCTGAAGTTATGAATATCATGATCTGTGTGTGTGTTTCAGTGGGAATTTGGACCTCAGCCCATGCAGTTGCTACCCTCAACCTCAGAGATTCCAAATGTTTGTTAACCATTGTCATCCTGAGTGCACATGTGGCTCTTAGTTACATGGAAAAGCTGTACATGTACCACTTTGTTAAAATATTACAGACAGATAGTACCATTAAAAAATCCAGTAAGATTGAATCTAAAATGAGCTGTCATGCCTAGCACTCCTATTTTAGATCCTTTCAAAGTTAATGTTGCAGTTTATGTCTTAGGTGCTGGATCATTACACTGTGTGGGTGGTAATGCTACAGGTCTCTCAACAGGAAAAGTAAACTATGGCATAAGCGGTAATGAGCTTTTCATTTTCTTCCAGTGGATATGTAACAACTATTTGCTTAGGCTTCATAACATTACCAGAAAGCAAGAAGTTTTTATGATTAGAACAGAAAACAGATGGAACCGACACAGAACTGTTAAAATACAATGCATATGAAGACTCTCTTGCACAACAGTCTTCATTTCAGACTTGTACAGCAACTTTCTGTAAAACATTTTATGTGTTAGTCTCTAATATATAAGATATTTAAGCACCTGACATTCTTGAAAATATTTATTCTCAAACATATATCTCCAGCAGAAGCATGGAAAATAGAAATTTTGTTTTGCAGAATAGGAACGTGCTTGGTAACTTTATTTGGGAAAGACATCTGCAGCATCTGAGTATCAAAAACCCCCCTTTAAATAGAGTACGTAAACTGAGTTCATAGATCTTTACATTAGGTAACAAAATGTCCCTCAAACCCAAAACTTAAATATTCACGTAATACAGTTTATTTCATATTCTATGTAAATATATGAGTTGTAATATAATCTTTTAGAGGTATTGTTTATTGAAATTTGAATGATGAATTCATGAAACCACACACTCTAGTCAGCTGAGGAATTTTAATGAATATGCTATTTCATCTCTATAGCAACCCCTGCAGTTTATGAAAGAGATTAAAAGATTTTCATATTCAAATAAATGTATTTCTTTCAATTGCTGACACATCATTGTATCTTTTAAGTAAAATAATCAATTTTTTATTTTGTTTGTTTTTGAATGATTTTAAATGATTTAAGTGATAGAGGAATTTACCCTGCAATAACTCCAGCTGGCAGACATTTAAAGTTACGACATTTTTCTGTTGTAGATATCACAAAAAAGTATCTTGAGAAAGTGAAAGTTTCATGCTGTCTGGTAGTGCTTACACTGCTTATACTTAACAATCATTTTCTTCCCATACATTAATTTTGGAGAAAAAATTGTTTGTACTATATTTAAGACAGAACACAGAACCAGAGGGGCTGATTTACCAATGCTTTACATACGTGACTTTAAGAGTAAGTAGAAACAAACTATGAAGTCAGGTTTTGGCGAAGTGGGATCCTCATTTTTTCATGACTTTAAATTGTACACATCGTTTTACATTTTCTCCTTGGCATCATCATTACTAATGCAAACAAACAAACAAAAACCAAAACCAAAAACAAAAGCTGTTCTATAACTAATGGAATAATGAATTAAATTCAGTATAAATTATGAGCTACATGGCTGTAGGCTGTGAGGAACAGAAAATTGTAGAAATATGTTAACAAGTACTGTGAAGTGTTACTAGTTGCTAGTGTGTGTGCAAACCTCTGAAAATGCAAATACAAACAAAATTTATTATTTCATAGTTAGGACTCTTACTTCAGTGATCTTACTGTCTTACTGCGCTGAAATAACCATGCCAACCTCATGAAGTTCAACAAAGCCAAGTGTAAGGTCCTGCACCTGGGTCGGAGCAATCCCAAGCACACATCACAGGCTGGGCAGAGAATGGCTTGAGAGTAGCCCTGAGGAGAAGGATTTGGGGGTGTGTGTTGATGAGAAACTCAGCATGAGCCGTCAGTGTGCACTTGCAGCCCAGAAGGCCAACCGCATCCTGGGCAGCATCAAGAGAAGCGTGGCCAGCAGGTCGAGGGAGGTGATTCTGCCCCTCTCCTCTGCTCTCGTGAGACCTCACCTGGAGTCTTGTGTCCAATTCTGGGGCCCCCAACACAAGAAGGATGTGGAGCTGTTGGAGTGGGTCCAGAGGAGGGCCACGAAGATGATCAGAGGGCTGGAGCACCTCCCCTACGAGGACAGGCTGAGAGAGTTAGGACTCCTCAGCCTGGAGAAGAGGAGGCCGCGGGGGGGGACTTGATAGCAGCCTTCCAGTACCTGAAGGGGGCCTACAGGAAAACTGGGGAGGGGCTTTTTACAAGGATAGATAATGACAGGACAAGGGGTAATGGTTATAAACTGGAAGAGGGTAGATTTAGACTAGATATAAGGAAGAAATTCTTCACTGTGAGGGTGGTGAGACACTGGAACAGGTTGCGCAGAGAAGCTGTGGATGCCCCCTCCCTGGAAGTATTCAAAGCCAGGCTGGATGGGGCTTTGGGCAACCTGGTCTATTGAGCGGTGTCCTTGCCCATGGCAGGGGGGTTGGAACAAGATGATCTCTAAGGTCCCTTCCAACCTGAACCATTCTATGATTCTATGATTGCAAAGTCATGGCATATTCAAAACAGTCATTGTACGGCAATCATACAAATGGGAGAATGAACAAGAGACTTTTCTACCTGTGATGTTTTACTTCACAGATTAAAAAAACCTTTACCTTAGTGGCCTAATCAAAGTACCAAATTTACCTATTTAGATCCTTCTGTGTGTAAACATGTATGTGTCTTCAAAAGGAAAAAATAATCACATTAAGAAAAATATTGTTATCGAATAAAAAAAATACAACATTGTAATAAATAACTCAAATGTATCAATTTATATTCTGTCCCAAATGGGTTTTTTTTTTCAGTATCAACATTATGGAAATTCAAGGTCTAATGTTGTATTTCAAAAATTCATCAAATCATGCACTTAACTCAAGTGATGAATTTTTAATGAATATGTATTTCTTCATGCACAAGCAATGTTGGATATATTTATCCATGGTTCTTTCCTTTCAGCCTATTAGCAATTCCAAGGTGAAAGCCAGAAGACAGTTTCTGTGTTTTTCCTGAGTCAGGATTTCAATTCTCGAGGCCTTATCCTCTTTTTTTTTCTACTAAAGAAGTCCTAATTTGGTCACTGTATCTACTTGGAAGTACAAACCAGCAGAACAAGCTGGACATTTCAAATAGACTTAAATTTTGAAGATTTTTTTCATAACATCTATAGGCATTTAGTTAAAATGTTTTCAAAGAAACAACCAACCAAACCAAACCAAACCATAACCAATGGAAAACCGGGCCAGTTCAACAGGACTAAAAGAATTTCTCACAAGGAAATTACTGTTTCTGAGAGAAACAAGAATGACCACAGCTCAGCCAAAACATAAAAGCGCTGAGTGACTTTCAGCAGTAGCACTGAGGGAGCAAATCTTTTCACTCTAACTGGGAGGCAAAATCCATGCTGAATGTTATTGTCATTTGGAATTACATAGTATGTTTCTGAAAGTGAATTCTCCAAAGACAATTGAAAAGCTTTTAGTCTGAAGGAGACAGTCAGCTTTCACCAGAGAATAAATTGAGAAAGTTAACTTTCCCGGTGGAAAAACATGAAGTCACTTGGGCGGAAGAGGAGACAAGCAAAATAAATGAATAATCACATAAAGAAACTAAGCCACTGCTGGAAACAGGAGGGCTGAACTAAGCTGTGGTTTCAGAAATGTTCTGAGACCAACACAGCTTTTATCTACTCTCTTTTAGGTGTGCCACGCACAAATATAGGTTGTTTACAGCCCACCAGGAGCAATGGTACCTGGGGAGTCCTCCTCCAGACTGGGCCGTGCCAGGCCCTGCATGGGCCTTGCTTGCTTTTTTCCTGGGCATGCCAAGCACTTCTTCTTTCGTATACAGAGAAGAAAAATATGTTCTTTAAATTTTAGTCCTACCTATACTGGTATTCAAATAAAGCTCTGCAAAATAAATAAGATCACAGCAGATTTCATCTGGAGTGCATTGTTTGAATGTGACTCCAACAAATAGCACTTCACATTTAATAACAACAGGCTCATACTGGGCCTTTCTCATTCTGCTGAGCATTGCAGACTATTTGGAATAAGATTTCACTAAGCATCAAATTTATCTAGTTCATCTCCACTCCTATTGATTATTTTGTGCTTCCCTCTTGCATCGGGTGTTCTTTCTGCTGCCATTGTTGTTTGCCTTGTAAATATAAATGAAGGAAGACAAACTTCACTCTCAGGGGTGCGGAAAAAAGACTCAGCTTCTCCCTTGGAGGTTAAACACTTATATGTTACTCCTTCAGGGCGTAGAATTTTTAGGAAAAAGAAAGGCAGTTTTCACAAGTTTTCTTGTCACATACAGAAAAAAATCTATCTATTTTACTTGTGAGAAAACTCTCTCTTTCATGCATATTTAATGAGCTTATCATTAGGTAGTAAGGGATACTGCCTCAACTCCCCTTTGAAAATGGATGGGCTTACTTGTTTCTATAGCAAACATTGTGTTCAGGGAGAGAACATGAGACATTCTTACACTATGTAGTAAGAAGTGATAGGCTCATTACAAGGCCAGGAAGCTTTTCCAAGATAATTTGGGAAGTTTGCGTGAGAAAGGAAATCATTTTAAGAGAAAGGAATACACTCATCTTAGGTGTAAAATCTTTAAATATTTTTATTTTTGTTTTCATTTACTTTTTGTTATATTTCAATATGCTTGTAGGCACAAATTAACTATGCAATACTAGTTTTTTTTTGCCCTGTAGGTCTCTCTAAAAGTAATTATCTCAAAGGATTACAGTATTTTAGTAACTACAGCTATAACTTTAACAACACAAAACAAATAAAATCCAACAGCATACCCAACATAACTATTCCAAAACAACTGTCACACATATTTTTATAGTGTCCTCTTTTCTTACAATTTAGCTTGTTATTTTCTTTTCTTATTTTTATAGATGAAGCTACACTTCTTTCAAAAAGATTTATTCAAATCTATGCTCACATGACTTTTAGATAGACTCTCTACTATCTAAAGCTGTGGCATAGTTAATAACATTTCTTTCTGATATGCACAATTGCAGACATTTTATACAATAAACTTCAGCTATAGCTGATAAACAGTAAATGCCATTTTAATTTTAAGTTTGGATTCAATTGCTGGATTTTTTTTTTTTAAAGTAGAATGTGTCAGATTTCCATGTGTTAAAAAGGGATGTTCTTTCTCTCTGTCAAATGAGAACCTGGATGTCATTTAAGTTGACATAATGCCTCCTTTTTATCCAAATGCAATCAAGACTATCCAAATGCTACCAAACAATCTGCTCTTGACTACTTTTATTTTCCAAAAATTATTTTGATGAGAAAATTAAGTAGTTCTTTGAAAATATTTTCCAATTAAGACATTTTCTGACTATTTTACACCATTTCAAAGCTTATGCTGCTTCCATCTGGGTATGGTAATATTAAAATAATTTTGAAATATCAATGATAGAATTAATAGATTTTATCCAAGTAATTATTTCAAAATTTGATTTTCCATATATCAAATGCAACAGGTGTACCAACTTTGGAGGATGGAAAGTCTAACTTTCAAATAGTTTCCAGCATAATTTTTTGTGAGAAACGGTTTGTAAAATGCTGTATTTTAAAAAGAGCAAGTGCTATCCAAATAAAATACATACACACGTTAGTTAGTCGTTAGTTTAATAGACTGCAGATATGATTACCTAGCTCACTTCCAGCACATCATGAGGACTTCTAGTAATTTGCACATTAGATTCATTACTTCTTTTAACTACAGCCTACATTTTAGAAAGGAACTGTCTTCCAACAGCATTTCAAATGATTGAATGATCAGTATGATTCCCTGGAAAATCATTACGTCATCACTGATGTTAATCATTGCTAATTATTCCTACTGTTAAGGGCAATTTCTATTCTGTGTGTTTTTTACCTTTTTGTATGTTAAAAGTTACCTATTACAAATCACTTTTCCAGAAACATTCATGTTTCTGGAGCAAGTGGGGTAAAAGTGTGCTGGGCAGCAAGCTGTCGAGATTGATCACTAGAGCTTTAAACTAGGTTTGACGGGGGATGGGAGGGGAGTTAGAGGTGATGGAGCAGGGCTAGGGCACGTTGTTGCTGTTGGAGATTGTGGGGAAAAGCCTCTGAGTCGTCCTACAGGATCTTGTGAGGGCTCCTCAGAAAAGGAATTGTTGCTGGGACCCCGTACAAAACCTCCTCGTGCCTCTCCAGGGATACCCGCACCTCCTGCTTCCCTAAAGTGCCTGTATACCAATGCACGCAGCATGGGTAATAAACAGGACGAGCTAGAGATCTGCGTACGGTCACAGGGCCATGATCTTGGAGATCGTCTCTACGGAGACGTGGTGGGACACCTC
>WBMW01003641.1:0-29860 GCA_013396635.1 Penelope pileata | reverse complement strand
GCGCGAGGTCCTCGCTAAAAAATATTACCATATTTACTTCTGTTGAGCTCAGTTCATATTCTGCTCAAGTGGTCATTTGGACAAAACGTCTATCTCAGTTGCAACTTCACAGTTGCCTTAGGCTGTCCTAAGCAAGATACACTTCTGAAGGGAACAGGCCCTTCTGCCTACGTGCTTCTACCTTGACTTTCTCATCTTTCCATATGCTAGGATTAACACTCATGAACTGCATAATACATTAACCACACACTCACAAGTGCGTAAGTTATATCAAGGAACTATACCTGCTGTGTTTTAGATGTCTGGGTACATGTGAAGGTAAACCTTTAGCTAGGTCCCTATGAATGCGCAGGTGAAGGTGCAGAAACACACGTGGAGGTGAAATGATACTCTCATTTTAAGTGCTGATCCTCTTTTCATGAGCACCAAATTACAATCTCACATTTTCTTGCAGCACTTTAATTCTAAACTATACATTTAAATTTTTCTTTTTTTTCTTTTCTCTCTTTTCCCCTTTTTTCTTTTATCTTCTTTTTTATTTTTTCTTTTTTCTTTCTTTTCTCCTCATTTACTTTTTTTTTTTAAGTATTTCTACTTTCTCTGTTATTTCTTTTCCTTTCCTTTTTTATTTTTGTTTTTTCTTAAGTTATTTATTGATCCAGATGAGAGCATGATCTCATAAATTCTTCCACAGGCACAACTTATGAAGCAAAATGCTGAAGGGCACCTAGGGATCTCTTTAATCAGCTGTATCATTAGTGAAAATTAAACTGGATCCACAATTTAAATCACCTCAGTGATCTCAGAAGTTGCTCAATTTCCATATTCATTTTGAAAAATATTTATTAGAAGTAAAAATCTTTGTCAAATGTTTTAGAAAATAGGTCTGTGCTAAATGTCAGGAACTGAGAGTCTGATCCACAGAGGAGCTGAGTCTTTGTCTTATGTGCATACACATAAACCTGATTACCAGGCAAAGAATTTTTTTCTGCCAATTCACTCCACATTAAATGATTAGTAACTCTTGGGTGGTCTCTCCAAATGATGTAAGGGTATTCCATATTTTTGTTTGTCTGTTATGCTGCTTAGTCTTGCAAAATGTCAAAGGTAACTTTGGAAATCCAGCTTCATGAGCAATAGGTGGAAATGAGTAATATTACCTCTTCTCTGAAATAATAAGCTTACAGCCAGATTTGCTCACTAGCTGTCGTTTAAAACTCTCTGCTAATATAATGCACCACAGCTTGAAGTCTGACCTAACATACCATCTTTGATTCCATCACAGAAATATTTCAGGATTCAGTTTATACATCTTTTGCTGTGGAGTTTCTAAGCTTCTTCTGTACAATGTTGTTTTTAAAATGCAGACATTTATCACAGTTGGAATTTTTTTCCAGATTTATTTTTGATTCTCTGTACTACTAATCCTGAAGTTAACTTAGAATGAAAGCTGTTAGATGTCTGTAAACCATTATTAGTTTGTAAACTTGACCGTTTAACAGTTATTTTTATACGATTGAGCATAAATTGAAACAGAAAATTGCTATCACTTGTTTATTGGTAAATTGGGTAGCTAGAATTTCAAGGCAAATATTTATTTTTATTCATCTAAATACTGTCTACTCATTTTTGTAAACTTTCTCTGCCTTAAATTTGACTTGATTGTTCGTAATAACTTATTTCACTGAGTAAACTGAAGCCAAGTTATCGAACGCTCAGCAAATATACAAGAAGAGGAGCATATGCTTTAATTCCATGTAGTTGGCCTAAAAATAACTGATGAGATAGTAAACTTTTTTCTGTTTAACACTAGCTAAGCTCATGCATAGAATAGAATAACAAGTCTGTTTTATTTTTTTATTTCATGTTGTAATTTTTTCTGAAGATTTTGTATGTTTTCCAAGTTCTAAATTTCTTAATATTAGTCAGAATATTTTACAAGTGTTTGAAAACCTAAATGTCTATCCCACTGTTCAAAAGTGATATAACATCAAATAAGCAACAAAGGTCAAGGCAAATTAGCTCTAAAAATAAATAAATAAATAAATAAATAAATAATCCAGCTCTAGTTAGTTCAGGCTGCTTATCCAGCATCTCAATCCTTGCTATCATACTATTCTGATGTACTACTGTTGGCAACACTTCCTCATTTAAAATAGACACTGTTACAGAATTATTGTCTCAACTTTGAAATTTGACCTATCTTGAGGTAATTATTAAATTAAATTAAATAGATAGTATCAAAGCAAAGTTTGATTGGCATGTTTTCTGCCTCCCATTTTTCAGATTACTGGTATTTTGCTTCAGGACTTTCATGTATAAAAAGCTCAGTGAAACAAAATCGCATCAGAAGGTGTACAAAGATTAATTCTGGAATTCTCATTAAAAACAAATACTACAGTCATGGAAATGAGAAAAGTCTTTCTTTTCCTCATGTATTCATCAGGGGTTACCTACAAAATTGCTATAAAGACACATGTCAATAAAAAAAAAAAATGTTTGGAAACAATTATTCTAATAAATCTGAGTTGCAATGCAAATGATGTGGACATCATATCCATCACAAGTCAATGCTTCCTCACTGGAACTGATCAGCACATGGGTTTTCATCACTAATGTGAAATAAAATGCTATGTAGAATCACAGAGAAAAGGACACTGTTTTCTGTAGTAGATCCCTTGCTGTCATGAATAAGGCAAAACCCTCAGTTCTTTACCTGTGCTGTAGGTTTCCCCGCCCTGAATTGATGTCTTGTCTGTTTATTCTACCGTTTGTTCAAAATTGAACACCTTTAAACTATGCATTCTTTTACAAACTTACATAATCTTTCTCAGTGGCACTCACAATATTAATACTGTTTCTTTATATGAACATATCATTTGTCCTGAAGTTCTAGAAAATTCAGGTACAATAAGTGACCTATCCAGCATAGAAAAGACTTTTAGTGGAGGGAAAAATCTGAACCCAAGGTATTCTTCGTTTTTGTCATCGCTGTCTAGTCTGCCCTTGCTTATGTTTAGTGTGTTCCTCAAATGCATCGGTGGTACATTCTATGTAGAAAGTAATTCAACTTTTTAGTATGTTATGACTTATTAATCATTTCTAAATGTTACTCCAAACTTCAGAGTCTCTTTGAAGGGTAATGAAATATAAGACCACTTCAGTAGCATGGCTAATAGGTGGTTGGCTTTTTTTGGTTACCACCATTGGAGGCTTTCTGAGTCTAGTATACAGAATAACTACGGCATGTCATTTTGAATTTCAATATGAACTGCATGGTTTTGTCATATTAAGAAAGCTATGACAATCTAATGATGATCTAGAATGACATTGATGCCAAGGTAATTTAACCTAAACATTCAAATGTCTCAGGATAGTCTAACTTAGCTAGCTTCACTTCGGTTTCCTTTTGTTTCTGCAGAAATGACTTCCAACACTGCTTGTTAAATGGCACTTTTGCTCTTAGTCCTTTTGGACCTTGCTTGCCTTCCTTTTTTTTTTTTTTTTCCCTTTCACTGACTATGACTAGGAGGTAAGAAGTTTCTGGGGAAACAAGAGTAAGTGGGTGGTCTGTCTCTTCATTTTCATAAAATAGTTGTGAAAGAAAAGACATGACTGCAAATGTAGTGATACATGACCACAGAGAGGATGCTGGACCAGAAAACTGATTATTGGAACAGCACTGTATACGATCCCACTGTGTCATCAAATTTTGTAGTGTCCCAGAGATAGTTTTCCCAAAATTGTTCTATTTCTTTTGGTTGAAAACTTTCTCTTGCTCTACCTTTTTCCCGACCAATATTTCTAGTACTTCATCATTTCTTGCACAGACACTGTTCCCAAAATAAGCTTCATTAGCTCAAAGAGTAAAGTTGTACAGAGCCTATTTTTTTCAGTTTATTTAGTCTCTGACACCATGCTGAAGTTATCTACAAATCACTAATATCTTGCTTACTCCCCTTTTCCATTAAAATCAGAGCTGTTCACACTGCCTCTTGGTTAGAAGGCTGATTATATTGCATTCCACACTAACAAATAGTATCCCAGCATTTGTTATATTTGGTTTTGTAATGTGTTGGAAAAAAAAAAAAACAAAACACAATGAAAATGCACTTGTGAAATTCCACTGCAGGCCTAATATCCATCAACTAAATTTGTAACATACTTGCAATTAAAAGTTATAAATATTAAAGGTTAGGTTAGGTTAATATCACTTCATTATGTAATTGCTGAATCTGGGCATGCGTACTTTCTATACCTCTAATTACAATATTTTAATTCTTTAATTTACAGCTTAAAAGTAACTGTACTTTTTTTTGTACTTTTTTTCCTGAATTTTGCAAAAAATTCAGGGTGACCTTGGAGAAAACAGTGAAGCTTTACCTTTGCATTCATCCCCAAGGCTTTCTGATACGTTGTTGACAGCGGGAATTAAGAAAGTGATATCTGATGTGGCAGGCGATCGATAACATCAAATGTCCCTGTATATTTTAGTTCCTGGAGATTAGCACATGCTGAATGACACCCATTCAAAAGGGAACATTTGCAATGTAAATTTTTAACCAGGACTTTTTGATTCAGACACATCTGGACTACAGGGCTCCCTTAACACCGTTTTGGAGCTGGAAAGGAAGATCTTTCATATCACTCAGTCTTTCATAGCTCCAACAATAAAGCAGAAAAAGTTTTGAGCAAAAATTAGGAGTTATCTTTTCAAACAACTAAAAGTTTGCTGTGGAAATGGTGCAAATCTGAAAGGCTGAGATCTGCTAAGGGAATACTTTATAAGCAAAAGAAAAGCTGAAGTTCACGGAATAACATGCAAGTGGGTAGATGAACAAATAACACAAGAGGGTGAATGCAACTGCAACTATTGAAAGGAGCCATAAAGCAGTAACAAGTCAAGGAGGAGTGAAAGCATACGGATTCAGGAGAGCATTTAGGATAAGTACTAGCTGACTGACTTTCCAAGCTCAAAACTGTTGTCTTTAAAGTACATGTTTTTCTGGTAAAAACTCTCAATTCATTAGCAAAAAAGTTTTAACTCAGCAAAGTGAGTATTGCGCACACAACTATATTCAGATTTATGCAGTTGTTCACTCTGTGACCAGAAATATTAACAATTCTTTATGTGTAGGACTTGTTCCCATGACAGATTTGGATTCAGGGAATGAGATGTCAGAGCAAATAATATCAAATCATTGTTTTCTAAAAGATTTTGCAAAATTAAGGAACACAGCTATATAATGGTTTGTTGAGTTTTCTTACCCAAGAAATAGCTGTCTGGGATTTTATTCAATTTCGAAAGTAGCAAGATGTCTATTTTGTTTGCTCTCCGACAAGATTAATGAACATTTTTGTATTCACTAAACAGTGAAGTAATATGAGAGACTGAGATGTTTTTTATGCTTTCTCCTATTTCCGATATGAAAATAGGACAAGAAATCACTGTAGAGAGCCAGGACAAATTTATGAAAAATAACATTTGAAGTGTGGAGTTCTAATATACATGAAATGCCATTAGAAAATGCAGATTTCTTACTTAAGGTCTTTCTCATATTCACATCATTTTCTCTGAAACCGAGGTATCAACAAAATATAAGAAATAAATAGAGATAAATATAGGAAACAAAACTTGCCTGCTCTTAGACTTGGCAGAGAAGGATCTTAGTGTCCTGATGGCCAACATTTTGGCCATGAGCCAGCAGTGTGCTCTTGTGGCCAAGAAGGCCAATGGTATCCTGGGGTGCATTTACAAGAGTGTGGCCAGCGGGTCAAGGGAGGTGATCCTCCCCCTCTACTCTGCCGTAGTCAGGCCTCACCTGGAGCACTGTGTCCAGTTCTGGACTTCCCAATACAAAAAAGACAGGGATCTCCTGGAAAGAGTCCAACAGTGTCCAACAGAGATGATAAAGGAGCTGGAGCATCTTCCTTAGGAAGAAAGGCTGAGTGACCTAGGTCTGTTCAGCCTGGAGAAGACTGGGAGGGAATCTGATCAATGTTTATAAATATCTAAATTGCGGGAGGCAAAGGGATGAGGCTAGGCTCTTTGCAGTGGTGTGTGGTGATAGGACAAGGGGCAATTGCCAAAAACTGGAATGTAGCAAGTTCCACAAGAACTTGTGTAAGAACTTCACGGTGAGGGTGATGGAGCACTGGAACAGGCTGCCCAGGGAGGTTGTGGAGTCTCCTTCCCTGGAGATATTCAAGACCTGTCTGGACGCCTACCTGTGCAACCTGCTGTAGGGAACCTGCTTTGGCAGGGGAGTTGAACTCAGTGATCTCTTGGGGTTCCTTCCAACCCCTGCAATTCTGTGATTCTGTAATTTTTGTCCATCAGTAGAGATAATGAATGTTTGCCACAATTCAAGTAGAGCTTGACTTACATTTATACATAGTTATATATGTGCAAAACATGTTTCTCCCACATATCTGTCATGAAAAATAGTGGGATGTTAAAATTTCAGGAATTAAACTTGTCTCAAAGTAAAAATAAAACTGTAAAGCCCTGAGAAGGGTACCATTTCATCAAATGTATCTGCATCAGGGTATGAGGAAGGGAAATATCTAAGAAAATATAGTGAAACCATAATTAACAAATCGGTTATATTCCTTCAGGAAAGTGAAAATTTAAAATAGTCTTTCTTAATTAAAATTTAACTTGAAAAGCAATTTTATATCAATCTTCCTTGACATTTATAACAATGACAAAATATCCTCATTTGTTTTCCTATGTAATATTGGTTAAATGGAATAACAAACGCTGTCATATGCCCCTTCTGTGTACTAACAGAAAATGCAATCCTTTGTTCTGTGCATGACTGCATTTGCACATTATAGAACTATGAAATATTTACAAAGGGAAGGTTAAATCAATACAGCTTTAAAATTTGCACTCCTGTCTTCTGGGAGTTATATCATCTTGATTTAATGAAGTAAAAGGAAAGATAATGTTGACACATAGAAAAAAATATTTTGTTTTCCCTTTATTGTACATACAGAGGGTATTAAAGTAGGTGATTCTGGTGATTCATGCTGTAATTAATTACTACACCTTTTATGCTCAGGCTAGCTGTCTCATTTGCAAAACACAGAAACTAACTGCTTAAAATAAAATAAGGAAGAAAAGAGATGCATTCAATAGAAAAGAAAAAAATCATTTATCCAGTTTTGATTATTAGTGGATTTAACATATAAACTGTTCTTTGGGCTAAAGAAATACATTTCATTTACCAGAGTTTCCCAAAGATCATGGAAAAGAAAAAAACAGGCCAGAATATATGAAGACAATGTAAAGTCTGTAATTAAGGGAGCATATACATATGAATATATGGCTTTATCTTCTTGATTTGGTACTTAGGCTTATAAATCAAATTAGCATAAAGTATTGTTGCACACATTTTAAGATCAGTTCCACAACAGGACTGGAAAATACTCATTGTTATTCATGAAGCAACTTTACCCATGGAAGAATGGCTAGCTTATCCCTTTAAACTTGAATGCATTAGATATTTACAAGATGTCGTTTATTTGATAAAGCTAGGAAAGACCACTTTGTTTAGGATTCTTTTCTTCAAAAAGACCTAGACTTTTTCTAGAAAAAGATTGTCCATTATCAAGAATTGTTTAATATCATATATCTTTGACAGCCCATTGTTTGACAGCTATTAGCTTCCAGATACATTTTAACATTTGCTTATTCCCATTCACTATTTGTAGAGTATAAGAACTTAAGCCACGGTTCCACTCCCTGGTTATATTAAATGAAATTTTGATAAACAAGAAGAATGTAATCAAAGTGATTTTTAATTAAGTATTATTACCAACGTTTAGTATGGAATTTGTTCTTACAGAGATATAAAAACCTCATCTCTTTTTCCAGTTCTTACTGACAGTTGAAATTGTTAAGAGAGAAAATGCAGAAGAAGATACAAGTAATATGCTTAATTTTATTCACTCTCTGGACTTTGATGTCTTTGAACTGGAGTACCTACGGCGTAAGCCTATATTACACTGAAGTTACCAAATAAGTTCAAACAATGTTTCGGAAGCTGGAGAGGGGCCTATTGATGGACTGTAAATATACCTAATGGGGCATTTATTCCACAAGCTGCTGTGAATGAAAGAAACATGGAGTAACTAACTTATTTAGTAACAAAGGCAACTGAGAGGTGTAATTTAAAAGCTCCGTTTGGGAAGCAAGGTTTTAGGTGTTTTTAAATAATGAAAATCACAACATTGCCCAACAACATATTATCAATGTAGATGCGTTCCTTGACTGGACTGTCTCTTAGTCTCACGGCAGCAAAACAACTTTCCTAGCCTGTGTGTTGCCCACCTGCACACATCCTCAAACACCTACTCCAGCTTAATCCCAGCCTTTGTGTTCAGAAGGTACCAGCAGTTCTTCTCCCTTACCTAACAGGGAAAATTACAGAGAAGGTCAGCCCTCTATTTTCTTTCCTTTCATGAGATTTTGTCTAAGCAACTCACTGTGTCATGGTATTTTCTAAGCAAGTGTCTGTTTATTAAAAAAGGCACATCAGACAACGTTGCATGTTACTTTAATCTAGCCTCCTGTAAATACACTCTGAGAATTAACATATATTACAGTTATATTACATACATACTATCAAGTAGTAATCAGCCATGAACTTACAAACCAATACACAGGAGCTCTTTAGAAAAGACCATTTGATGTATATGGTTGTTAAGCTCCATTCTTTACCTTTTTTCCAATATTTCTTTGTCTACTTCAAAATGCATCTTTCAAATTTTACAGTGAATGAGGTAAGAATATTATACACATTCTTCATGACAAAATTTTGGTTTGTTCTAATAGATAGTAAATGTTAGGAAACAAATAGAAAAAGCTCTTATCAGAGAAGAATTATTCAAGAAATAACAAAATTAAGAATGTACTACAGTGTAAAGCAACTGATTCCACTGGCACAATCACTCTTAAATTGGGTGTTTTCTAATCTTCAAACACTTTCTTTGCCAACTAGACCTTATTTACCTTCTTTTTCTTCTTTCTTTTAAATACAATAATTTTAAACATGACATATCCTGTATGTTATGAAAAATAATTAAAAATTTAAGAGCATTTGTAGCACAGGAAGCCACTGGAGTTTCTAATTTCAGAATATAATGAACAAGTCACAGTGTTCTCAGTCAAAACAAAGTTGTTCTGTTTCTCACATGTGTGTGCTATTTCTCATCACATAGCATCATTTGAATTTTATTTAACAACACTTGTAATAAGGCTGCATAGCAGAGCACTTGGTTCGTATTTCAAACTAAAAGTGCAACTTGATGTTGAGCTGTTTAACACTTTTGGTAGACCTGTTTGATAGATTCAGTCAATAAACAAGAATGTGAATATGATGAACTGTCTGCTAGGGAATGTTGACCTGATCTACACATATTCAGACTCCTCAATGAGCTCTGTGGCTTAAGAACATGAATTACAAGAGTAAATATTTGTGGATATTTTAAATTGTATAATACATAAAATTTGAGGGGTGTCTCAGCCAAAATATATTACTAATGAAATAAATGTCTGTAGTTGTATCTCAAGAAATAAAAATAATCTATAATATTCTCTCTGGATATTTTTACCTTCTCTGTTTCAGGAATGTTTACGTTAGGTGTAGTCAATTCAGACTAAGGTTCATGTTGCTCTCCACTTTTGTAAATCTGTCATTTTCCCAGTGTGTACATAGCAAGTAAGGTCACTCAAGCATTATCAGTCCTATGTTGTGCATGTACCAGCTTGTGTTAGGTGTGATGTTGCCTATATAGATCTGACACACAACCCATAAAAAGCTATTGAGGAAAACCAAGCTTTTCCATAAATAAATTAAATTATAACCCATTTGTACTGCTAAATAGAGTTTAGATTTCAATGAAGGAAAAGAAGTCCGGCTTCTATGTGAAAATATTTTCAGTGGGCTCACTCTCTGATAAAAATAATGTATTCAGTGTTGTTGTGACCTTTCTGAGCAGCAAGTACTGGCAACACTGATTCAGATAAGGAGGTGTAAATGAAGTCAGAAAATCTAAGTAATTTTAGAGCACTCTACTGAATTACTAGTAATAGATATGATGAGTGTGCAGTTGCATTTTATACCAGTATATGTGGAAAACACTTGAAGGAAAAGATACTCCCTCAACATAATTAACTGATACTCATTTTCTTTACTATCGTTACTCTTTTTCTATTACTTTAGATTTCTTTCACTGTGACAAACTCCAGAATGTTTAAGTGCTGTATAGAAAAGATAGCTTCAATTTTTAATTTCACTCATTATAACTTAATCCTGTGCAAGCAACTGGAGTATTTATCATTTATGGATGATGAATGTTAACTGTCACAAGATGCTTTCTGAAGTATAATATTCAGCAAAATAATACAAATAAACACCTGTGGTACAACATATTGATTTGAAAAATGAAGATTGCTGCTATGGACAATAGTATCCTGCTGCTACCCCACTGATACTGAGCAGAGTCGTTTGTTTTCAGAGAAACCGAAATAATATATATGAAAATGTTTCCCTACACTGATTTTCATGCTGGAAGAATAATGGTAAAGTATATATTTTTAGGGGTAGTATGGTACAATTTTTCTGCTTGACATTATACAGTACTAACTGGTTTTCCTTTTACTGTTATTTCTCTGTTGAATTGTGACAGCTCTAAAGAAACAATACATACATTACAGGCAGCAGAGAGGCTAAGATTTTTGTTTTGTGGGTAAGTTTTTGAAGTTTAAGATTTTTTAACACTTTAATAATAATACTTTAATAATTTTAATAGGAATTGTTACTGATCAAAAGTGTTATTATCATATCTATTCAGTTGTAAATGTAAGTAGTAATCACTAGATTGTAACACACAGTAATAATAATAATAACAAAAATAATAATACAGTTTTAACATACGAAACCTGTGCTTCATAGAGTGCATCCTGAGAATGAAATTGCAAGGCCAGTTGCTGAATTTTGTGGGAAGGCATAAGAAAAAATGAAAAAGGAAAAACAAACACTAACTTACATTGAAAAACAACACCAGCTTTCATCTTTCAGAAAAATGGAACTATGCAACATAGTCAAAAACATAAAGAGTTTATTCTTACCATATTATTTATCTGTAGGATTACACATAGCCACTTAACATTAGAGTCTCATGCTGGAATTTACACTAAAATCAGAGGACAGATGTGAATGCAAACTTTGTACCCTTCTGCCACCCTACCAGAAGCAGCATCTAGGCGCCACCACTAAGTATCACCATGGTAGTGACAAAAAAACCAAAAATACCAGCTGCAGACAAGAACTTCCAAATGCTCTGAACCAATTATTACTGGTATAGCTGACGTTAGTACTTACTGGTGATATTGATACTTTGTTGAAATTTAAGGACAATTTCATAGAATCATAGAATCATAGAATGGTTCAGGTTGGAAGGGACCCTAGAGATCATCTTGTTCCAACCCTCCTGCCATGGGCAAAGACACCTCCCACTAGACCAGGTTGTCCTTGCCATAGAATTGTTTGAGTAGGAGAGACCATTAAAACTCATCTAGTGCAACTCCCCTGCAATGCACAGTGACATCTACAACTAGATCAGGTTGCTCAGAGCCTGGTCTAGCCTGACCTTGGATGTCTCCAGGGACAGGGCTTCCACCACATCTCTGGGCAACCTGTTCCAGTGCTTCACTACCCTCATTGTAAAAAGCTTTTTCTTTATATCCAACATAAATCTCCCCTTTTTTAGTTTGAAACCATTTCCACTTTTCCTGTCACCACAGACCCTGCTAAAGAGTCTGTCCCCTTCTTTCTTACAGTCCCCCGTTAGATACTGAAAGGCAGCTATCGGGTCATTTTGGAGCCTTCTCTTCTCGAGGCTGAACAGCCACAGCTCTCTCAGCCTGTACTCAAAGGCCAGGTATTCCATCCCTCGGATCATTTTTGTGGCCCTCCTCTGGACACGCTCCAACAGGTCCATGTCTCTCCTGTGCTGCGGACTCCACATCTGGACACAGCACTCCAGGTGAGGTCTCACCAGTGCAGAACAGAGGGGCAGGATCACCTCCCTTGACCTGCTGGCCACACTTCTTTTGGTGCAGCCAAGGCTATGGTTGGTTTTCTGGGCTGTGAGGGCTCATTGCTGGCTCATGTCCAGCTCAGCATCCACCAGTGCCCCCAAGTCCTTTTCACCAGGGCTGTAATCTATCCTTTCACCCCCTAGCCTGTACTGATAGCGTTGCCACAACCCAGGTGCAAGACCTTGCACTTGGATTTGTTGAACCTCATGAGGTTCTCCTGGGTCCACTGCTTCAGTCTGTCTAGGAATTATCACCGGGTTAAACTTGTATGGGCAGCTCTACTAACACAAATACATTTGAAAGATCATTTCAATATATTTAAATAAGCAAGACAATAATGAAGAGATGGTTTCAAACAAGTCTTTCATTACAAAATGACTTTACCAATTTGCAAGCAGAAAAAAAAAACACAAAAAAACTCTTCTAATATTTTAATGAAGCGTCAGATGGGGAGATTGAATGAATTAATGCTTTCTTACAGTTTTTAATTTGAGTTGAACCATTCATACCAGCAACAAAACCAGAAGCTTTTCATCCAGGAAACTTCCCTTGGCATCTTTCTTCTCTAAGTAGCCAAAACCCGAATGTGTGTCTAGGAGATTAACTGAATCCAGTTCAACAATAGGTGCAGCTGGGATCCCGACAGTGATGGAGCAGGACCCAAGTTCTCTGGAGAGTGGCAAATAGATTCATTTCCTTCTTATGAAGGTGTCATTAAAGTACTCTCTGAGTATTTAATGGTAGCAGCAGGAAAATTATTGTATTTAGTGGTGAGGAAATTGAGTATTTGATTCCAGGCCAGAATCTTAAGGTTATTTAAGACTTTTCTTTCCTTTTTTTTTCTATTTATTTATATATCTTACAGAAGCGAACAACTTCGAGAGAAGAGTTTAAATGAAATTTTGTTCTGCATGATACTATAAATTCAAAATTTCAGCCCTTGAAAAATGAGATAAAGTCTTAAGATGATCTTCTCATGCTTCTTTGATTTGTAAGCACAGAAAGCTACTTGCTAAGAGTGCTCTGCTGGAGAATGCTTAGTGCAATCATTGGTATAAATCTTTTGACATACCATCACACATTTAATCTAAAAGTTACTCTAGTCACTACATCAGGCATGGCCTAATTAGCCCAGCTATTACACATCAACAGGCTTAGTAGCTGGATTACACTATCCTGGATAGATTTTGTTGTAAAGGAACTAAAGTGTGGCTAGGTCTGAGCAGAGGTGCAGAGGAGCAGAATGAGGTGGTTCCTTTCTGGAATGGAGTTTAGGAAGATATCCCTCAAATGCATAAGTGCATCCAGTACTTTGCTAAGGGAGTTTAGTTAACTCACTGAAGGTTTCTAAGCCCTGTAGGTAGCAGGAAATCTAGAAACTTCATTTAATTAATAGTTAAATAATTATTATCTTAACATTATTAATAAAAAAATTACATAATAACTATATGCATTGCAATAACAGTCCTCAGGAGTCAACCTGCAAAGTAACTAAAACTGTGTTTAATTTCTATTTTCCTGCTACATCCAGTTTCACTGATTTTCCATATGACATTTTGCTGCTCCAGATGTATTGGCCCTTCTTGCACCCACGTATTGGCAGGAGAGGCTGGACCTGGAGTCTGCTGCGTGAAGGTGATCAGAGGATACTCCACGCTTCTCCAGAAATCCCCTACAGCCTGTTAAGAACTTATGTTGGAGAAGAGGAAAAGTGTGAGAAACAAGGAGGAGCAGAGAGAAATAGCCGCGTGTCAAGTATGACAGCTGCCTGTTCCCACTGCTCACTGCCCTGCTGAAAGGATTAAATGTAACCTGTGACATAACAGGGAAGGTGTAGGCAAAAGCAGAGGTGTCTGAAGTGAAGGGAAAAGGAGTAATCTGGGAAGGCAGGAAAAGTTCTTCCCAAAATGTTTTAATGTTTGTTTATCTTTTTTGCTTTTGCTTCCTAGTACTCAACATCACTAATTATATATATATTTGTATAATTGACAATAAATTATTTACAAATACAAAGTCTGTTTTGCCTCTAACAGTAATTAGTAAGCAATCTCCTTTTTGAGTCTTTACCTCAATCCATGAGCTTTCTCACTCCTAGGCTCTATCCTGGTCCTGCTGAGATAGAGATGTGAACAAGAAGCTGGGTGGGAGTTTGGCTGCTAGTAGGGCCAACCTAATACAAGTGTGAATTACAGCCAGCCCAGATCTAGGACAGATGCAAGAAATTCACTTTTAAGGGCAAGAGTGAATATTCTGTGTCACTCACCTGCAGAACCAGTATCATAGCAGTTA
Source organism: Penelope pileata (assembly GCA_013396635.1). Taxonomy (NCBI): domain Eukaryota; kingdom Metazoa; phylum Chordata; class Aves; order Galliformes; family Cracidae; genus Penelope; species Penelope pileata. The sequence continues at coordinate 15,459 of WBMW01003641.1, read as the reverse complement.
TTCAAGTAACTGAGTACAATTTAGGTGATTTATACAGGTGAGAACAGTCAACAAAAGATTGAAGAGATTGGTTATGTTGAATGGAGAAAATGTCACCTTGTAGAAGTGCCAGATTCAAGAGGAAGGATTACTTTACTATATGGTATGCAGAGTACATTAGCGTGACTAAGTGCTGCAGCAGGTACAAAGAGTCTCGTGGGAGTCCTTGGATTTTGGGGGGAATCTGAAGGAAAAAGAGATGGTAAGAAAAAAGGTAAAAAAAAGGCCTCTTCTATTAGAAGTTGCCACTATTTAATAGATTATCTACTTCATTTTGGTGTTAAAGCTGATTTTTTGTATTTTAAAAACTAATAAACTGTGCTCTGAGACTTTTTTTTCAATTTAATACTGACTTTTCATAAGAGTGCCGTACAACTCTATTCACAGTTTCTGTTCTTGATTACGTGAATGAAACAACGGCTTTGCAAAGTGTTTACACAATATTATGGAGAAATTAGTTTATCACAATTTGTCTTTCCTTTAAACAACACTTTCCCACTTACATGTTTTTAAAAGTACATTGGATTTCTTTTTTTTCTTTTCCTTGATGGTGTTTGATTTTCCCTAAATTTCTTTGAGTTCTAGTGGTCCCAAGTGGCTTGTATCTTTCCCTTGGCTAGCTCATACTGTATTGCACTGACTGCTGTCACATCACAGAATGGGACATAACAGATCTGGTGTAGTTTCTAAAAATATGACAGCTTTCAGGTGGGGAAGTTAGGTGAAAGAGTTTTTCCTCTCTAACTCTTCTGAACAAATGGGAATGAGATGGATACATCACACTTTCATTTATGACAGCAGCAGTCTGAACACAATAATAATAAATGGCTCTGTAATTCTGACAAAGCCCTTGTGGCATTTTCTTTGTCTCACAGGAGCAGTTCCAAGTTTCATGGGTTTGGATTGGTCTCATCATTGTTGTTTAGTTATTAATGAATATCAATAAAATATTCATTGGCTTTTGAAATTTTATTTTATTTTTTTTAAGGTTTTTGAAATGTTGCTCCTGTGTGGATAAGTAAAGATTTCCTGCAATAAAAGTTCATAAAAATGAGTAGACAGAATGAAAGTATCAATACAATTTTCTTTATTGTTAAGTTCAGAATACATTTTCTGCTGACCTGGCTTTTATTTCTTCTTTAAATATTAATTGTTGATTTGCTAGTTAGAAGGCTTGTTCCCTTAGGCACATGGCCACATATTTTTTCTTCTGCTTTTCCTTATTCCACTTCACCACCCCCTCCTTCACTTCTGTTTTCCTGTTTGGAGTCTCCCTCTGCAACAAACAGGGTGGATGAGTCACATTTGTACTCTACATCACTGAAATCAACAGCTGATATAGTGAAGTTACTGGAAGATGTGTTTTGTACATACTGTGACACCTTACTGCAAAAGCTAGTGGGGGACATGTTTAACAACTGCTATAAGACTCAAGAGGTAAGGAAGGGCAAGAAATAGTCAGAACAATGCTGTTCATGTTTTCTTCTCAAATGAAAAAGGCTCCAAATTTTTATCGGCCCTTACTTATGTAAAAACATACAAACAACAAATAAATGACAAAAACAACAAAAAAGGGCCAATTTCTCAAAACTCCTGTTTAAAAAAGTGCATTGAAAGGTTCTCTTCTCAGCAAAACCTCTTGCAAGATAAATCTTGGCTGTACGTTGCTGGTGATTGCCTTTTGCGAAAGTGGGAGATCAAGACTAAGACAAATAATGGAAAAAATTAGTCAGAATTATTTGACTGAAGAATGATAACATTTTCTATCTGCAAACTTCAGATTAATTACCCTTTTTAAATCTAGGTCCTAATGACTTGGAGGAGGAGGACAAAGAAAATCTTTTAAACATCATTGAAAATACCCTTGAAGGCTACTTTCCAGAAACAATTCTTCATCTTGGTGGTCATCAAAACCCAGCTGTTAGGCCTTTGATTTATGACACATTTACTGAAACAGTTCAAAAATTGAGAAGCTTTATATTTCACCAGTCTGAGTATGATCTTCAAAAATGTTCTAAGATTTTCAAGTTAAAAATGTAGTTCTATCTTAAGATCAGCTACTTCCTTTAAAACCAAAGTAATTTTTTTTTTTTTTTTTTTTTGATATGGGACTCAGATTCCTTCCTCTGACATTTATTGTGTCCATCCTTTGGAAATCAAGCAGATTTCTCCAATTAGAAGAGTTCCCCATATGTTGTTTGGACTTTCTGTGACTGTTTCTTATGTTGTCATAGCAGGGAGCTGAACTGAGGTTCTTGTGATCCAAGAGCTGCTTGGTGAAGCTTATCCTGAGCCAGTGTAAACATCTCAGCAGTTGAAGCTGCTCTTTTCATAATATAAGCTTTTGAATCCTACATTTCCTTAAGCTACATAAATAAAACAAAAATTTGCAAAGGGTCCCACAATTAAGGCATTATGGAAGTGCTCTAACACTGCAGTTTGTCACTTAGAATGAAGAAGCTTCATAAGCCTCCTAAATGACAATGTCTTTCTGAAAAAGCAGCTGTAGGTCCTGGCTCTAAAAAACACTGTCCTATTGCAATACTTCGCTGTGTTTCTGCTTGCAGCCAGTTTGTCATAAAAAACTAGCTTTTGTATTTGAGGCCATAACTTCACCTTTTAAAAACTGATGGGAGTGATAGAAGGAAAGGGGACATATACTGATTTTGATTGTACTCAATAGTATTACAGTTGCAAATATCTTTTACATTCTTCTACCACTTGGTCAGAGAAAGTAAGCATTCCAAATTCTCTTCTTGAAGAGATCAGAACTGTTTAAACATGATACACACATGTATTGAATAATAACATTTAAACTTTTCCATGACTGGTGTCACTGCTATATGGAATCTAACTTTTCTTAAAGTGATCTATAGACAGCAGTATCTTGTGTCTTCCTTGTGCTTTTGATGGCTTTCTGGGGCGTTCAATAACATACAATTCATCCAGTGATTTAGACATTTGTCTTGTACTTGGAAATTTCTTTCCCACTCCTTTTTTTCGGAAAACTGGCAAGTGTGGCTTTTCATCTACAAAGAAACTATGGGGATGCTAGAAGATAGAGAGCTCCTTATCAAGCACTTGTTTAGAGAGCTCCTTATCAAGCACTTGTTTCCTCTTTTTCTGCAGTCTATATGGCATATTTTGAAAGAGAAATAATAACATATTTAAGGAGGAAATACTACAAGCCAGTAATCTTTTCATAACAATTTATGATGAGTCTTTGTGACACTTAGGACTAGACTATGTGTTCATACAATGGATTTATTTCCGTAGCTTTTCCTCTGGAAATTCAGGAAATCATATCAGAATCAAGACCACACAGTTATGAAGAAGAGCATGAAAATACAGTAGGAGTGCAACAAATGTAATGAAATTTTCCAAACCCATGGGAAACGCTAGTCAGCATAGAGAAGAATATCCAGCAGTCAGTGGAGCAGTCCTGATGGAAATTGTACTTCTAAGCATGTCATTCCTGGGAACTGTAGACAACACTGCAGCAGAGGGTTTTGTATGTTGACACGGGAAAAAAACACAACAGGTTCTACTCCTCCAGACAAATATGTGTGAATTGCTTGGCAATGGACTGTGAAGTACAAGCAAGAGAGAACAGCTGTCCGTGTTATTCCTGCCTGTGACACGGAAACGACTCTGCAGCAGTGTGTTGTGGTTTGACCCAGCAGATAGCTAACTACCACACAGTTGTTCACTCACACCCCTCCCCCACTGGGATGAGGGAGAGAATTAGAAGAAAATATAGTAGAACTTGTGGGCTGAGACAAAAAATCTGTTTACGAAGACCAAAAAGGAAACAAAAGAAATAACAGTAATGATAAATATAAGTATATATACATATACATGAAAACAAGTAGTACACAAAGCAATTGCTCACTACCCTCTGACTGATGCCCAGTCAGTCCCCAAGCAGTGGTCCCTCCCCAGTTAACTCCCCTGTTTTATAGATCACATGATATCATATGGTATGGAATATCCCTTTGGCCATTTTAGGCTCTTGTTCTGCTCTCTCTCAGCTCCTTGTGTCCCCTAGCTTCCATGCTGGCAAGGTAGTACAGGAAACTGAGAAACTAAAATGTCCTTGGCTCTGTATAGCTCTGCCCAGAAGCATTTGTGTGCTATTAACATTGTTTTCTTTCTAAAACCAAAACATAGCATCATACCAGACACTATGAAGAAAAACAACTTCTGTCCCAACTGAAACTGAGACACAGTTGTATCTCTGCCCCTCTGAAAGCAGCAGAGCCTCTGTAAAACTACGCTTGAGAGGTTGCAGGCCATTACCATTGGTCGCAGAAGATCATCTTAGTTCAGCTGGAACAGAAGTTAGTTTTTCTCATAGTGTCTGGTACGATGTTTTGGTTTTAGAAGAAAAACAAAACTAATGACATTAATTATTGCATTGATTATTGTACAGAGCCCAGGCCATTTCGTTTTACTTGTTGCTGCCCTGCCAGCAAAGGGGCTGGGAGAGGAGAGGGTGGGCACAAATTGCTGGGAGGGTACAGGACCAAGGCAGCTGACCTAAATTGACCAAAGGGATATTCCGTGCCATATGACATCATGTAACTTATAGGGAGGGGAGTTAGTTGGCGAGGGACTACTGCATGTTGACTGGCTGGACTTTGGTTGGTGGATGGTGAGCCATTGCTTCGTGTATCACTTCTTTTTGTGTGTATATATATATATATGTACATAAATATATATGTATATATATTTATCATTACTGTTATTTCTTTTACTTCCTTTTTTGCCTTAGTAATCTCGTTCCATGAGTTCTACTGTATTTTCTCCTAATTCTATCCCCCATCACGCTGCGGATTATGTGGTACTGCTGGGTCAAAACACAACAAAGATGAATGTTTTCTTGCTGTTTCTGATGTGGAGGGCAAGAAGACTTTCATCATCTCCCTCCAAAAATACTGAAGATTGTTCTTGCAATGTCATTGCATTTGTGAGTGAGGAGGTAGAAATCATGAACAATTTGTTTAACCAGGGAAAATTTTAAGCTGTTACTGTCAGATTTAACTAGACTAAGTTAAAGACAACCAAAGAGGGCATGTAGGAGGGAAAAGCAATCTGCTGCCCATGCAATACTTGTGAATAACTAGAAAAGAAGAAGGAATCTCATCTGGTGTAATTACATATCAAATAGGCTCAAAATAGATCTAAATAGATGAATACAGTGGAAATTATTGTTTTTCAGGCAACTATAATTCAGGACTCTTACTGAATTTACTTCAGCTGTTAGTGAGAAAATGATGCTGGCTTAAGGTATAACTCTAAATATTACTTACAACAATTTCAAGGAGTTTATATTGAAATCCATTTTTTTTTTCCCCCCAGAAGGGAAAGATTCATGGAGACATATGGCTTTAACTTTGGATAATATATTCACAGGAAGATACTTGATTAATGGTAATGTGTGTTTCCATTTTTGTAGAAAGACTGACAGATAAGAAAAGATTGTTTTGTACATAAAAGCAATGTGTCTTGTTAATATATTGCTATTTTTATGCAGTATTTAGTGAGTTAATCAGACAAAAATTCTGAGATGAATGTTTTGTAGAATTCCCAATAAAAATATTTTCCTGCACATAAATAAAATGGTTAATGTCAGTGTAACTTTCTGAAATGCATTTTACAAACACTCTCAGAGCACATACCATGAAGGGTATATGCTGTACGCTACTTTGAGCAAGAATTATTTGAAGTGCTAATGATTCATTTAGATGGGGAGATCAGGAGTTACTTGATGTCTGATGATCTGTGAAAACAGCAAAAGAACATTTCATATGGAATGGAATATCTTCTAATTATCTTTATAGAGAAAAAAGTATACAGAAGACGTATGAATCACAGTGAGAATGTTAGAGTTTGAGTCAGTCTTGATTGGCCTTGAGAGAAGCCAGATAAGTATACATGTATAACAATGTGTTTATACACAGCACGCATACATATGCGCTCACATATATATTTTATTTAAGATACTTATGTCTGATGAATTTTGATGTAATCATAAGATCATTCAGTAAAGTGATGTGTAGTGCTCTTTGTACTATTAACTAATGAACAACTAATTTTGCCAAAGATGCTAATAAAAATTCCTAGACTTACTAGAAAAAGTAACATGCTTACTTTATTATTAAAAAAATGATGAAAGCACTACTGAAGTTATGCCATGCATTGTGTCTTAGTTTCAAACTGAAACTTGTCTCTCTTAGTGCCTGGTACAAAACTGCATTTTGGTTCTAGAAGAAAAACAAGGCTGATAACACCTGGCAGTGTTGAACAGAGCCAATGACATTTACATTCTCTGCTCCTTGTGTCCCCCTGTCAGCGAAGGGGCTAGGGGGGGCACAGATAGATGGGAGGGGACAAGAACAGAGCAGCTGACCCAAACTGACCAAAGAGACATTCCATACCACATGACATCATGTAATATAAGGAAGGGACGTTAGCTGGGATGGCCCATTTTCTTGGGGATTGGCTAAACAACAGTCATGGTTGTTGAGCGATTGCTTTGTACAGTCACTTGTTTTGTATATAATTATCTTTACTGTTATCTTATTCTGTTTTCCTTTTCTGTTAGTAAATAGTTTTATCTCAACCCACGAGTTCTACCTCTTTTATTTCTAGATTCTCTCCCCTATCCCAGCTGGGAGGAGGAGGAGGTAGCGAGCGAAACACTGTGTGGTGTTTTCAGGCCTGCGGCTCAAACCGCAGCACATTGTTACTCTGTAATAATTAGGTTATACTGTGAAAACACAACCCACACACGTAAGACAAAACTTTTAAAGCACAAATGCAAATCTCCATGTAGCTCTTCTGTATGCATGTAAGTCTGAGATGTGCAAGGAGATGTGCCAACATGTGTATACAGCTGAACAGAGAGCACTTTTTTTCAACTCAGAGATTCAGTGTAATTTAGATTCAAAATGAAAGCTGTCAGGAAAAGAGTTCAACACATGCTAGTTAAAACAAATGGATAAATATTCACTTAAATTCAGCTTGAAATTTCATCAAGGATAGCCTCTTCAATTTTGAGAAGATGACTAAAGCCCTTTTGAAATTCGTTTGCCAAAAGCCTCATATATTCAGCCACAACCTTAACACTACCATTTTTAAAAATGCTCTTAAATGAAGTCGCTCACATTTCTGAAGATGGAAGAGACATTTACTCTTCAGAGAAAGAAAGAGGAAAAATTAGTCTATTATGGAGCTCTGAGTAGCACTTGCAGGACAGCTAGAATTAAAAGAATGGTTTTATATGGTTTGAGATAATCAGTTTGACCATACTGTTTAGATCAGTTTGACCATACTGTTTAGACTGCACACTTCAGCACTGGTATTATGGTAAGAATTTAGCTTATGGGTGAATATACTTTTTAGACTCTGTTTATCATTTTTGTCATTAATTGACTTGTATTACACAGTTCCTGAAGACATCAGCCACTGCACTAATCACCAAGTGAACCAATCAGAGTCTGGAAAAGCTTAAAATCTGAAATACATATTATACAGTCAAGGAATAGGTGATGTCAATTTGCACATCACAGCAGATGAGACATGTCCTAGTCTTCTCCTTGGCCGTAGTGTTATCTTGATGTGGCTGCTTGCAGAGAGCTGAGGATGAGGAACTGGTGCTGCAATGGAGAGTGTTACATGCTACAAGATGAATAGAGGCCGTGGTCACATGCTATCCTAGGGGCAGGTAGCTGCAATGCCCCAATTCCTCAGCAAGAATCCATCCTGGCCACAAAGCTGGGCCTTCTCAAACTCCTCTGGCAAAGGACCAGGGTATGGTTGTTGTCTTGGTAGATCTCTGAGCAGCAGCTCCAGCCCCACAGCTGCCCTGGGTGACATGTCTCTGCACCACTCACCTCTACTGCTGCAAATAAACCCTGCAAGGCCCCAGTCACCTGAGACAGACAGGGCCTGAGAAACACAAGTGATGCTGCAGGGATGGGCATTGGGAGCAGTTGCTTGCAGCCTCTCAGTATAAACCAACTAAATCATAGCTTATCCCCCCAAGCCTCACAGACTTGCTCAGCACAAGTCCAAGCATGAGCCAGTTATAGCTGGGCTCTTCCCTGTGTAGAGAAGGAAGAATAAAAGACTTGAAGCTCCCTAAATGCAAGTTAAAGTGTGTTGCAGCTTGTCCATATGCATGACATACTCGCGACTGTGCACCTTCATGGCATCATAGAACATGCTTGTGGGGACCTACAAGGGTCATTGAGCCCATCACCTGACTCCACACAGCACCACCCACAATCAAATCATGTTTCTAAGAGCATTGTCCAAACACTTCTTGATCTCCAGCAGCATGCTCACAACTTTCCCGGAGTGCTTGTTCCAGTGTCCAACTACCCTCTCAGTGAAGAACCTTCTCCTAACACCCAACCTGACCCTCTCCTCCATGCCATTCCCTAGGGCCCTGTCACTGTCACCAGAAAGCAGAGATCAGGGCCTGCCTCACTGCTCCCCTTGTGAAGAAGCTGTAGACCACCATGAGGCCTAGTCTCAGTCTCCCTTTCCCTAGGCTGAACCAAATGACCTCAAGACACTCCTCGTGCATCTTCCCCTCTAGACCATTCACAGTCTTTGTTCCCCTCCTTTGAATACCCTAATCGTTTTATGTTCTTATGTTTTGGCACCCAACTGCAAACAGTGGTCAGGTGAGTCTCAGCAGCACAGAACAGAGTGGGACAACCTCTTCCCTCACCCGGCTGGCAGTGATGTGCCTAATGCACTCCAGGGTATGGTTGGCTCTTTGGGCTGCCAGAGCACACTGCTGACCCATGTTCAACTTGCTGCCAACCAGAAACCCTAGATCCCTTATTGTAGGGCTTTTTCCAGTCTCTCATCACCCAGTTTGTATGTATATTCAGGTTCAAAATTCAACATTTGCTTTTGTTAAATTTCATAGAGCTGGTAATTGCACAGCCCTCTAATTTGTCAAGATCTCCGTGCAACGTCTCTCCACCTTCAAGGCAGTCTTCAAGTTCTCCTAATTTACTATAATTTACTAACTTGCTAAGTATACCTCTAAGTCCTGTATCCAAGACATTTCCAAAAATATGAAAGACAGCTGTCATCAAAATGGAGCCCTCACTTTTGATTGACAGCAAGCCTGATATAATGCAGTTTACTATGACCCCTTGAGCCTGACCTGCCTGACCATTTGTTTACACATTGTGCTATGTATTTTTCTAGCTTTTGGGGGACATTTTGTTCAGAAAGATGCTGTGCAAAACAGTGTCAAAAGCTTTGCTGAAATCCAAAAAGCTTACATTGACTGGCTTCCCTCAGTCGACTAGATGGGTAAACCTGTCATAAAAATAAATCAAATTAGTTAAACAGGACTTTCCCCATTGGCTAAAACCAATGACTATGTTGTCTTTCAAGCATTTTTCAGTAACTTCTATCTTTCTTAGGAGAAAGATTTTGATTTAAATGTATGAGAGAAGGAACTGATAAGCTCTGTTTTCATAGACCCCATATTTATTGTACATTGTACATATTGTAAATAAATAAGTGTAGTGGAAATAGTAGGAGATTCTTCAACTCCTTCAGGAAGGCCTACTGAGCACACTTTATAAATATTTCATAAAATGTTCATCTGTATGTCCAGAGCTCTGCCATAATGTCAATGAGATTAGTTTTATTTTGGATTACTGGTTGTGGTAGTGCTGTTGAGATAATCTAAAACTGCCTATACTCCTGACTTTCTCATATATACCTCATGATTTTGTTTTGGGAAATAAGAGTTGTAATGCTCATTTTGAACAGGTCATATTCAAACCTGGCACCCTGGACAGCCTGATATAGTGGGTGGCAAGCCTGCCCACTGCAAGGGGGTTGAATCTTTAAGGCCCCTTCCAACCTCAGTTGTTCTGTGATTCTATGATTCTACATTAATCTTCAGATTGATTGTGTAACAGAGGAAACAGCAGGGAAAACCTTTGCCAGATTTTTGAGGTCTTTAGTGTGTGAAGTGTGAGGACAATTATATTATAATGAAAATGCACTTTGACTTTCTTGCTTTTTACAGCTGACAAAAAGTTTCAGAGCTTGCAATTTTTTTCCCTACTGCCTTCCTTGCATTAGCAGCCCTCCCTGCGATTTGACATTAATAATGTTGACCTAGGTAATATGTTTGATGAAAATTCAAAAGTAAGTCAAAAATAACTTCAGAAAGAGAAGCATCTTGTTTACTAGTTTTGTTTGGTACAATTTCCAGCATTCTCAATATTTTATTCTTGGAATTATTCATGGATCGGTAGAGAAGGAGAGCTCTCCTTTTTGTTTGGGGGGAGAGAGTGTCAGAAGAAATAATATATTTTATGTTGGTGGCAAGACTCTTAGAACGAACCTCTGGGTTCATTAGTGTTGTGGGTTTCAGGAATTTCTCAAAGGTACACTTAATATACAAAAACATCCCCAGTGGACTTGCTTTGTCTTGATAATTAACTTAATTTGATTATCAGTTAATGGTTTTTATGCTAATATTAAGATGTATGATAGAGAATTAGTTTTCCATGCAACAATGCAGGCTTGGGGCAGAGTGGCTGGAAAGCTGTACAGAGGATAAGGATCTGGGGATATTGACAGCTGTCTGAACACAAGCCAAGGGTGTGACCAGTTGGCCGAGAACACAACTTTGTTCTTTGTCATTGTTCTAACCTGTTCTCAGAAGGCTTCACTAGTGAATGGAACCAGACCAGATGATTTTTGTTTTTTGAAAATTATTTATTCTTCTTTATTCTCTCTTGCAATTTTCACTGGAAAATAATTTTCAGTAAAGTAATAGCTATTATGTAAATGGTAAAATGGCCTAAGTAGGTGAGTTTTTGTTGGCAGCACATGTGCATTGCTCTCAACTAAATTATTTCAAGTTATTTTCATGAGGGAATTCAGGAATGATTTACAAAACCAAAGATAGGGAAATTGTAGCATTTGTCACTCATGCCATTTCTTCCACGCAATTTGTGCCCATTCCCTCTTGTCTTATCATTAGTTATCTGGGAGAAGAGGCCGACCTCCTCCTCATCACAACCTCCGTTCAGGAAGTTGTAGAGTGAAATGTGGTCTCCCCTGAGCCTCCTCTTCTCCAGACTAAACAATCCCAGCTCCCTCAGCCGCTCTTCATAAGACTTGTGCTCTAGAACCCTCACCAGTTTTGTTGCCCTTCTCTGGACATGTTCCAGGGCCTCAATGTCTTTCTTGTAGTGAGGGGCCCATAGCTGGACACAGTACTCGAGGTGCGGCCGCACCAGAGCTGAGTACAGGGGGGTGATCACCTCCCTGTTCCTGTTGGCTACACTATTTCTAATCCAGGCCAGGATGTCATTGGCCTTCTTGGCCAACTGGCCACGGCGTTGGCTCACGTTCAGTCAAGCATCAACCAACACCCTCAGGTCCTTTTCCTCTGCACAGTCTCCCAGACACTCTGCCCCAAGCCTATAGCATTGCGTGGTGTTGCTTGCAAAAGTCTAGGTAGACTTTGTCAACAACCTTCAGTTCCTGGGGTGGGAAGTACTCTGGCAGCAAGAACCAAAGCTTTTGCTTTGCTACATCTTTGAGCTCTGGGTAATTGAGGTAAATTGGGAATAGCTACACAGAATATCTGAATAGCTACACAGATTATTTGAGCTCCAATATAAGTACCAAATTGCTATGTTTAGTTGTTTAAAGACAATGAAAGTTTAAATGGCAGAACGAATGTCCTGAATAGACAATGATGACAATCAAAATATCATTTTTGTTTCCTATTCCTTTCCTGAACTACACAGATGCCGCAGGAGATATCCAACACTTTCAAGATTTTAGCGAAATAGCAGCAATTTTATTGTTTATGATCTTATTAATTAAGTAGATTGATATCATTAATTTGGTATGACGACAAGAGTCACAGTGCTTAGTTTACTCCATATTCAAGTATCTAAATCTCAACATAAATCAGGTAGCTTTAAAGATTACAGTTGCACTCATCAACAAGTGTATTTAGTAAGGATCTCTCAATGGTGATGAGCAATCTTGAGAAGCATCCCACCTGAAGGGGAGATTGCTGCCATGCAGTCTGCTGCTTCAACCCCTTCCAACCCCTACAATTCTGTGATTCTGTGATTAAAATGCATGTTTTAGATGGTGGAACAAGTAAGTAACGTTACACAATTCAGCACATGTGGATAACACTACCTGTTATGGAAATACTCTTATATAGTAAAAAGTTTTTAATGACTTTATCATAAATACACTCTATAATTATTTTTTTAAAATAAAATTGAAAAAAAAAGCTAAATGATCTAAAATGAAAATCCTGTTCTGTTCCTAAAACAAATCTGAAAAGAGTCTCACAACAACAGTAGGTGTGGTCATGTAGGATTTGACAATCATATGTGAACTGAATCAAATGTATAAAATATAATTGTGTGAAATAGCTGTAATGGGAAAAAAATAAGGATCTTTTTAAGTTGACTATAATTTAAAACCAATTTGGGAACCCAGAAAGCTTTGTGACAAGAAATATAAACTACTTAGTGTTAAGTGTTAAAGAAAAGAGCAGTAAGAAGCTCTCTTCTGCAAACTTCCCCTGAAGACTAATTTCATAGCTCGAAATAGTACTGTTAGTATAATAATACACATAGTGTACTATTTAGGCATATGCTGGTGCTATTCATGCATTGAATTGTGCAGTGTAACTAGAAATGCAAATTTTTACTGCACTATTTTAGAACATATATTCCAGTATTGTACGTGTTTTACTTCCATGTGTTCTCTATATCCTGTAGAACCCCAGGACAGAAATCATCGCTCCCCCTTTAGATAAACATTTTACATGATTGACAAATCAGAAAATGTTCAGTCGTAAAAAAGCTATAGAGATGTTTTTCATCTCCAGCAGCAGCAGGATGCTAACAGGAGAGATCAGACCAAAAAGGAGGGAATAAAATGGGAAAAAGCCCCATTGATTTGTTGATAGAAGCCTAGCAGCTGTCACAGTAAAACATGGTTCTCTTGCACTTAATCAACGTCAGCTTCCAACCAAATTGCTCTGCAGCCCAGATGAAAAGCAATCAAGAGGAACACCTTCATAAGCATGAAGCTTGCTAGATAGAGTTCAATGAAGTGTGTCATTATGCTTAGGCACTCCGAGTGTGATACATGACCCAAAAACTAATCAGAAACTCTTAACCCTTTCAATGGAGGCAACAATTATCAGTCACTTCTAAAGAAAGATACTATGACCATATCTTCATTTATGTTTTTTGAAAGATATTGCTTGCCTCTTGGATGATAGTCAGTCTTTATTCCTCCACTACAGGCTTGTTATCAATAACTGCTTACACTTCTCACAGTGAGCAACTACTTTAAGAATATTTAATTTTTGTGGAAGATAGCAAAAGAAAAATGTCTAGTTCTGTTACCAGCCTTTCACAGTATTTTCTGAGAATTCCTAAAGGACTAAAATATGTTTTGCTGTTGTTTTTATTGTAGCTGAGATACGAAATGTGTTGGACATGTAAAAAAAACCTGTTACTGTGTTGATTCCAAAGGTAAGTCAAAACATTTTTTTTGAATTGCAATACATTACTTGACAGCTCTCCATGTAAGCAACTTAAATTTCACATTCACTTTTTTATATTTTAATTGACCAAACTCTGGCTAAAATAGATTATGGAATTATGCTGTCAAGTGCATTCAGATGAGACTGTAAATCAGCCAGAGTGCTTTATTTTACAGTTCACTGAAGGGAATGGACTTCATCAGTGTTCTTCATTGCATATCACCAGCAGTGTGCACTGTCACACTCTCAGTACTTGTAGCACTTAGATTTTTGACAGTGCTGTTGTTATCTCACAAGTAAATTGTATTTAAAATGTGCTAGAATCTCCTTCAATTAATAAAAAGTCTTAATGACAACTTATTAATAACCTTAGAAAGCAGATTTTGTAGAAAAACATCATATTTCTGGTGGATTGGAGAAAAATTCTTTTTTACTAATCTTGTCTCATTTTAAGTATTTTCTGCTAATAAGCACTCCTTTCTTACTTGTCTGTGGGTTTATGTTTTCCCAGTCACTTACACACTAACAGACAGTAAGCATGTCAATGTTGGTGTGTTCTTGGAATCTTTCAAAATCATACAGTTGGCCTTTTTATTTATTTATTTTATACTCTAGTGGACAACACAAATTTCTGTGCTAAAGAGATAGCTTAAACCTCAGCGGAAATTGACGTTTCACTATTTCATAAGTTAACCTAATGCTAATTAAAGCATGAGAGTGAACTCTTATCCTTTGCATTTTCATGAATTTCATGCTGTTATAAAATTAGACTGTTTCAAAATAGAAATGCATATTTAAATTCAAATGTCAAACTGCTGAATATGAATGCAAATAAGAGGACACACGTGACTGTATTTATTGTGATTCAAGAGGGATACTGTCATAGTTTTTCTGACAGTAATACTTATCTAATGGCTGTATTTATAATATTTTATTGAGGATATATATAATACATTAAGAAACAATTGAATAACTCCCTAGATTTACTCCAAAAAATAGTGAGACACTTCTTAATTGAGGGATACAGCTTTGCCACCTCACAGGAATTTTTTGAAGTCCATTATTTAGTATCGTATTTTCTAAGCAGTAATTATACTTATTCTGAGAATTTTCAGGAGATAGATTTGTTGTTCTCTCTGTGTACAAACAGGTGAAATGCCTCTTTTATAAAAGAACCTTAAAGTCAAGATGAAATTTTTGGGATAGAATTAGTATAATTGTGCACTTAATCTGTCCTGTCCTTAGCTATACTCTGAGTATCTGATGTTGATCACTGCCAGAGAAAAAATACCAGTCTGAATGCCCCTTTTTTACAGGGCAGGGGTCAGATATTCTAGCCAAAAGCACTCTTGTACAACTAAAATGACAATTCCTATTCCAAGGAGTTAACAATTTTACTATAATAATAGATCAGACAAATGTATTAATATGAAATCTATGTCATTAAGGAAAACCATTAAACATTAAAGGTTGTCATATATCATAAGAAAAGTACATATTAACTACCTTGGCCAAAGCTCTGTTGAATTACCATCCTTGTCAAAGACATAAACGATTGTAAAAAGAGGGATGTAAGTGATGCTGTGTTGTAACATTCATGCCAGCTTGCTAGTCTGTCTGGAGTTATTTCTCAGGATGATGTTCATCTGGGAATTTTTTTTTCAGGCTGCAAATATTTTCTGACACTATTCTAGGCTTTAGAAAATATCAGGTCAACAATTAGTCAGCAGGCCAGGAAGAAGTTGCAACACAGAAAATGACAGATTTTCCTTTACAATCCTTTACAATATTTCCTTTTTACAATATTTACAAAATATTATATTTTAATAATA
>WBMW01003640.1:154888-177237 GCA_013396635.1 Penelope pileata | reverse complement strand
AAAAAGAAAGGTCAATAATAAGAAGAAAAAGAAAGCAACAGGGCATAAAATTTCATTGAAGGGAGATCTCTGAAGTGACATTGAGTCAAAGGCCACAAACACTCCAGTTGCAGCAAGAAGATGTGGACTGGGAGGAGACCTCTCCACAGGAATAAGAGGAAGACAAAAGACAATTTATAAGCCCAGAAGCAGGGTAAAACATAACAAAATGTTTGCAAGTAAATAAAAGAGAAATATTAAATATTTCCTTTAACCTCCTCAAAATGTATTAACATTGCTGCTGGCAGAAATTACACTGCCCATTGTAGACAGGCTCACTACAAGCTATTTCATGAGCCAAATTCAAGGTTTCCTCAGTCTTTTTTAATAATATATATTACAAAAAAAAATTTAAAAAATTGAAGTGTTCATATTCTGGTTGCCCAATGCCCCAATATATCCATATCCCTCTGCAAAGGCTCTGGTCCCTTCAGAGAATTAACAGCATCTCTCAGTTTAATACCACATCAGTGAATTTGCTAAGGATGCATTCAACTTCTGCATTCTACATTGATAAAACTGTTGAACAGAACAGGCCCTAGAATCGAGCCCTGGGGAACACTGCTTGTGACTGGTCACCAGTCAGATGTATCCCCATTTACTACAACCCTTTGAGCTACACCATCTCCTGCTAGTTTATCACACAGCATAGTGTGAACCTGTTTATCCCACAACTGGACAATTCGTTCAGAAGGATACCACAAGGGACGGTACCAAAAGCCTTACTAACATTCAGAAAGATTAAATCCACTGCCCTCCCTTCATCCACTAAACATGTGACCTTACCACAGAATTGCTAAAGCAGGACTTTCCCTTCATGAAACCATGCTAACTACGCCTCACAATAGCTTGTTCTTTGAATGCCTTTCAATAGTATCCAGGATAATCTTCACAGTAACTTTTCCAGGTGCTGAGGTTAATCTAACAAGTCGCTAGTTTCCTGGATCTTTTCTCATGTCCTTCTACAATTTTGTGGCAGTGGAAGGTCATGTCCCCTCATGTCATGGTCTTTCAACTCAGAGGACCAAGCAGCTCAAGATATGACATTAATATTAAAGACTGATGCAAAAAAAGAGATTAAATGCTTCTGCCTTTCCCTCATCCATATTGGTTAGATGACCATCCTCATCAGTCTAACGTTTTCCTTAGTTTCCTCTTGCTGTTGACATACTTGAAAAAGTCTGTTTTGTTGTCTGATACCACACAGGCTGGTGTCAACTCAAGCTGAGCTTTGGCTTTTCTTGTTTTATCTCTGCAAATGTGAACTCCAAATCTCTAATCTCCCTGTGAAGCCTGACCTTGCCTTCAGAGGTCATATATTTTCTTTTTCTGCACAAGATATAGGAGTTCCATGTTCAACTAAGCTGGCTGTCTGCCCTGGTTGCTTGGCTTGTATCACAGTGGGATTGCCTGCCCCTAGGCTATTAAAAGATATTTCTTTAAAAGTGATCAGCTCTCATGGACCCCTAAGCCTTCTAGAACAGATTCCCATAGGATAATGCTAACTTGCTCCCTGAGAAGTTTAAAGTTTGGTCCTTAAAGTCCTGGGTCCTTAAAGTCCTACTCTGCTGACCTTTTTACTCCATACACCAAAAATATTGAACTCAACTGTTACTGATCACCGTAACCAGACAGCCACCTACCACCACCTCTCCCCCAAGACCTTCTCTACTCTTAAATGGATCTCACAGGGCACCTTTCCTAGTTGTCTCACTCTGTACTTGTGATAGAATGTTTTCTTCAGCATGCTTTAGAAATTTTCGACACTTGCTTGCCACAGCAGTATGATAGTCCCAGTTTATACTTGAGCAGGTGAAATCTCCTATAAGGCCAAGAGCAACTGATCCAGAGATTTTGCCTAACTGCTGGTATAAAATAGCTCATCCATGCTGTCTTTCTGGGTGGGTGGACAATAGTAAACACCCACAACATCTGCTTTGCTATCTGTCTCCTTAATCCTCACCCTGAGGCTCTCTGCTACGTCATCCCTAACAGCAAGAGCTACACAGTATAATTACACCCTTTGCACAACGTGCAACACCTCCACCTGCCCTGCCAGTCCTTCCTGAACAGCTGATAGCCTCCCCGCAATCCAGCACTGGGCCTCATCCCACCAAGTCCCAATAACATCAATGGTATCATAACGCTGAGAAAGGACCAAAGCATCCAGTTTGTCCTGTTAGTTTCTCATAGTGCACGCATTGGTGTATAAGCATTTCAGATGTGCTCCTGAAGCCTCGGTGCTCCTTGCAGCAGCATAGATGTTCCTATTAGCCTTGATGTCCTCAGACAGTACCATACCAGCTCCTGGCTTAACCTCAGTGCTACTAATGGTATCTGCTTCCCCGGTCGATCCTTGTTTAAAGCAATAGGGGTCTTGACCCTACAAAATAAATTTCCCATCAAGTTCCAAGGGCAAATATCGTGAGTTGGAAGTCAAACAAAATCCATAAGAAGAAAAATAGAAAATGAGCTTAAAACAAATGGAGATTTTGTCCTTTTGGGTTAAGTGTTATGCTTGTGATACCTGCACTCTCAGCTACACTATCATTTCACAGAGGGACAAAAATAAAACATTTTGTTAGACTACAGGAATAAAGATCTGAACAATGCCTCAGATTCTGTTTCTTAGAGGCACCTAACAACTGAACAAGCACATAGGAAAAACAAGAGTAAGTGTTTTCACATCTCCCTTTGAAATTCTGAAGTGGTATGTAGGTGATTTTTAAAGTCTCACTAAAAGCCTAGCTGCAGTTTTCAGTATCAAAGTACCTTGGAAAACACAGGCAAATATTTCTTAGTTTCTTTTCAAAATGAAATGCAATTTCTCATGACCATGGATATGCAATTTTCTCCTTATCCACACCAAAGCAAAGATTACTCAGGTTCAAAGGAGAGTTTAAAATAGTAGTGTATTTTAGTTGGATAAATCTGTGTAAATAAACAGAACTATGAATCAATACAAGTTTTTTCTGAAACTTCTACAAGGAAATTAAGAGAAAAAACCTCATTAATATAGACGAAATAAGGTACATTTTATCCAGTTATATTTTACCAGGTAAAATTGTGCCAGATTATACTGGAATTATAAAAATGTATATCTGGAGTCTAATTCTGGAATTCCATTTTTATTCCATCACTGAATTATGTATACATGGTCTACATGAGGTATGGTCCTCACGTAGAGGTTTTCATTTTGTGATACATTTTTCATAATGATGACTTTTTAAAAGCAGCTGCTGACAGCTTTGAAGGTTAATACTGTTAAAGGAAAATATACCATGTTGGATTGAACAGCCTGAGAGGTGAAGTTGCTGCTGCCCCATGCCCTCAGGCACAAGTAGCAGCAAAGATGGATCTGTTGCTGGGTGGTGCATGTGCTCCCTGCAGGCACATGCACACAGAACACCCATATACATGTATACATATACTCACGGGCAGTCACACATATCACAGACAGAAACTCAGAACACTCACATGAACACAGACTGAGCAGTAGACTGACCAGCCCACTATTTATGTGGTCAGCCCTTTTTATCCCCCTACCCCTCTATTTTTCCACACTTGTTCCTCCCCAAATCCTCTAATAAGTCCTGAGCAATCCCAAACTACTTTTCCCCTACGTGTCACAATGTATCCCATACTTCAGTGATGGGCTGGAGAGTATCCCGGAAGGGTATTATTTGGACTCCCCCTCCTGCCCCGGTCTCTTGGAGCTCCTTTGTGGGTGTGCCAAAGAGCTTTTATCACGTAACCCATCAGATACTTTAAATAAATCTATATGCAATGCGAAATGCAATTATATAACTGGTTTGACAACACAGCTACAAAGATCCAGTAAAGAACTTTATATAAATAGAAGTCATATCTACTTTGACAGCAAAATTATTTAATTTTGTTTCTTTACTGTATAAATATTCTAAAAGGTAGCTAGATGGAGAAGTATTTAAACTGTCAAAAATATAGAATATGTACGTATAGAAGATACATACAATAAGACATGTACATTACTCTTGTATCACTGGAGGGCTTTACTATTGTGCTACCTTGACATTCACAGCAATGACACTTGTGTAGCATTCCTAGGTTTTCAGAACTCAACATTTTGAATTGCCCCTCTCAGACCTCTTAGTGACGTCAGCACATTTTCAGCTTAAATACTGCTCTTCCATATTTCTGATTAATGAATTTCATTTTAGTGTTCACTCCACCATCTATCTAAAGTTTTATCCTGATACCAAATCAAAAAAGACATTTCAGAGTTCATTATTCAACTCTCAAATGCTTTTCTTTCCTTATCATTTCTTCTCCTGTCTTCCTTAGGTATATTAAGCACTTTGGAGGAGTGCTGTAAAGCCTCCAGCATAAGATAAAACTACTTTTCAAAGTTTATGTTTAAATTACCTCCTTAAAACACAAAGCTAGATTTCCTGGAGTTGCAAATGACAAATTAATAGTATGGCATTAATTCAAAGGACTTATGTGTCCAAGTTAGATGAACCAAATCCCCTACAGATGTATGATCACAGATATTCTTTCATAATTAAGCAGTTATTATGACATATTTCTGTTTCGGGTCACTACTTCAGTTTATAGGTTGTTACTAGGCTTCAGCCATACTGACTATCCAATTTAAAGAAGAGACAAGAATTTAATCCCTGCAAAAAACATTTAATCTCAAATAGATTACAGTGCATTGACATTAAATTTGTAACATAAAAGTATGTTTATACCTTATATATATGAAACCCTAAACCCACCAAAAAGAGGGTATACCACATCCTAGTAATGATTAATGGCTCTGCCATACTTGGTGTTGAGTGTTGGTACAATAACATTGTATGAATATCTCCAGCCAGTGAGGCACACTATGTTTAGCCTCATTCATCATAATTAGCTTAAACAATTTCAACATTATAATAAAGGCTATGGAATTGATTTTAGTTGCTTATTTATTTTTGAGAAAATATCTTCCATTTGTCATCATCATTTCTGGTTTGCACTTGACCTTTTTATCAAAACATGCATAATCAGTTCTTTTCATCTTATGCTTATTCAGTGATTACTTTTGCTCATAGTTTATGTTTTTCCTGACTGCTGAGTAACCAACAGACAGCAGGATGATTCATTGGCATGATGCACAGCCATTATGCTGTTCTAGGAGATGTCTGAAATAAGAGATGTGGGACTGACTGACTGACTGCCTTCTAGCACCTTTATTCTGTACACCTGCAAGTCATAATCAGAGTGATAGGACAGAAATTGCCATTTTTACTGCCCAAGGAACTGATGAGGCAGTGGCTGAGCCCATGTCAGAAATGACTGATACTGCAGTTGTTCCTTAAAAGCTTCCTTCTTAAGAAATAAACCAAACTAAACAAAATTAAACAACAATAATGACACACAAACAAACAAAACAAACAATAGAAATAACAACAACACAACAATAGCAAACACAGGACAAGTAGTGCAGGCAACTATAATTAGAAAGCACTGTCCAGGACAAATATGTAAAAAATATATAGAATGGAATAAATTTTGCATAGATTGTACTTCAACAGAGTGTAAAGTCAAAAAATTTTTGTCAATAAGCATTTTGCAAGGAGAAGTAACTAACTCCCTAGATATAAATGACCAGTACTGTCCCTTCATTCTAACTCAAAACTGAAAATTAGACTTCTTGTCAATGTAGCAACTTTTACCTACTAAAAAAGATAATAAATGAAAAAAAAATCTCTGTAAAGTTGTCTAAAAATTAGCCCAAAAGAGTCTTTCAAAGACTACATTGGAAAAAAACATGGACCGCTATAAACAGATACAGTTACAGAAGCACTGCAAACAATGCAATCTTGCTCTTACTCAATACACATGGAGAATATTGATAGTGAAACTCAATTATGAATGACAGGGAAAAGTACTGAAAGTTAATTTGAATAAAATGAAGGCCATTGATCATCGTCAGCAATCCTGAAAAGCCAAGAAAAACCAACCAGCTCAGCATATTTGGGGAGATAACTGAAAAATAGAATAATAAATCTGCTTTTATACCTATTTGTGTCAAATAGAAATCAGACAATATAAGTCAGGTAGAAAAGAACCAGTCTAACCACAAATGGATTTGCAAATATAAAGCTAATAAGAGAGTATTCTTTCCCAAATCTGATAAATAATGGGATCTCCAATCAATGTATCCATCAGGCAACATATGGTGCAGAAAAGGGATACAGAATTTGAAGAAATAAAAGCTACACTGTAACAAAGCAGAGTTTGAAAATGAGGAAACTCAAAACAGTGTCTAAATTAAAAAAGAAACAAACAAAAAAACCCTACAATCTTCTTCTAGAAAGACAGAAAGACATACATTACAAATATTTTCCAACTTCTGAATAGGACTATTGCTTGAAGCTTGTCCCTGGCAAATTAATCTATGAGCCACTAACATGGATGCTGAACAGAGCTGTTCAGATACAACTTTTATTGATATCGAATTGAGGGATAGAGGAGAACAGAGCATTTGCAGAGAACAGAGAATTTTACTAGAAACTGTTGATACAGTAAATTTATCTGCATCTCAATTTCACCAGAGTAGGAAAGTTAACTTGTATTTTATGTCCTCAGTCTGGGAAAAAAAAAAAAAAAAGATCCATTATTGGGCTCACATAAAGGAAAATCTTGCACCTAGCCCTCATCATTATTCCTACTTATTTTTTATTCTTCTCATTTGCACAAAACTGCTTTCATCAAACTTACTTTTATTATTCTGAATTATTTATAAGTAAAATGCTGAATCATAAAACCCTGGTAACAGATCTTTAAGTAAATGTGAAGCAGATCAACAATATACTGTTTTAGAGTATTGTTTTTTGAAAACTCAGCCAAGGTTAGATAACAAAAAAACCTCTTTTGCATGCCTTGGAACTTAACATTTCAACACTCCAGAAACAAGTAAGGGGCCAGCCAGAGAAGTCCCACCTGCAGTGCAGTGGAAGAGTTCAGCACCTCCCTACTGCACTTCTAAGAAAGCACACAATGCATGACAGTCTGCATGTTGAGATGGAGCCATCAGGAGTTATTCCATAAGGAAGCACATCAGAAAGAGGTGCATCTGAAATTCACTTCTCCAAACTGACGTCTTCAAGACTGTAGGAAGGAACCTCCTCCTTCCTACTGTGAATGCACTGATGTCTCCCAGAAGAGAGACCTCATAAGGAAAAAGTGGCTGGCTCTCAGGCTCTGTCCTTCAGATATACAATGTACAATTTGTACATTGTATACATGTACAAATACTCTGCTCCAGGGAGTATTTATATGTTTTGTCCCACAATTGTTCCACTTAAACCTGTCAGCCTCTGTCAGGATAGAAGTGTCTCCTAGCCAACTCAAGGTGACAGAAAGCCACAAACACGTTAGCACTCAGATTCAGCAAGGTACATTGCGCAATGCCCCATCACAGTGCAATGACAGACGATCATACAAACAGTCAAACATCCTGCTCACTTTTATCTTCTCTCAACTTTAGCCAATTATATTTTCATTAATTATATTTATTTATTGATGACACAAGAGCAAAAATAGCTCTACTTGACCTTAAGATCAAAACAGGCTGAGAAGACTTTAAATTCCAGAATGAAGAAGAAATTAACAATGTTGCATATGTTTAGAAAAATCCACTCCTGTTATTTTTATGTCTTATGCCTGTCTTTCATCTCCTTGTCCTAATACTTATAACCTGGAAGGCTGAAGGATATATGGTGCGTAGTTGTAATAACTAAGTAAAATGGGTTTTAATTTTTTAAAATTACATTCTGATGAATATTACTTGTCAATGCTTTTGCTATCAAAGGATAGAGTAAATATTAATATACTTGGAATAAAATGGTCAATAGAGCCTAAAGAGGGAAGAATATAACTAATAAGTTTCCACAAACTATTATTAAAAGAAATGCTTAAGATTTTTAAGTAGTATTCAACTCCCCTTCTCCTCATTCTAAAGAGAATTATAGACTTAAATGGTACTGATTTTAAGGACAAGATTAGTTTAAACAGATTTGACTACAGTGATTGGAATTGGTCTTTTATTAACCACTCCTCTACAAGGCATAGGTTTGACTTTACTAATCAAGAGATACCTCTGCTAATACAAATATTTGCTAAAATGCATCAAACATCTGGTCTCTAGTTTCATTTTTGTGCAAAATGTGTTGAACAGGTCTTTTAATAATAATCTCAGGAAAATTGCATTAGCTCTGTTTTGTATTGTAGTACAACTGGCCTTCCCCTCCACCCTCAATTCCTCCCTTAAAATTCAGGAAGAGAGGATTATTAACATAAAATATTCTCTACTTTCAAAAAAAAGAAAATAATAAATAAATAAAAAATAATAATAATAAAAAAACAAGCCAGATTCTCAACTGAACATAAAGACAAGTAAGAGGAGAACTCTGCTCAAATTACCTTTAATTTATGGAAGAGTGCTGTCTAGATGCAAATGAAACCACCAATCTCTTTTCAGATCCACGGGAAATTTGGCCTCAAGTTTAAGTTAGCTCCAGTTAATTCCAAAACGAGCGAAAAGAAACCTCACCAATCTCTGTGAAGTAAAAGATGGCCTGTGAGGACTGTTCTTGGAGAGGTCAGTGTGAAGGAAAATTTTAATAAAAAATTGTATCATAAAATATATTAATAGTTATAGCACAGCAATCTGTAAGTGATAAAAACATAAGTAGTCCTATAAAATACTTTCAGAAGTACCTGTGAATAAAATCTTAATACCATACAAAATTCCCAAGCATTCTACTGCAGAACAATGTATCCATCCCTGCTTTCCAACCTCCCTTCCACAAATGGTATCAGACCACTGCAGCAGCACTGTATTTCAAAGATGAGAAAAGAAACTGAAAATACAAATAATTAATAGCAGAGAAAGAGGAACATGACCTACATTTGACAGGTTTCAGCTGACTGTCTCTGTGATGCTGCGTGTTCCCAAACCGATACAAGAATATTTTTCTGAAATCCTTTACTGGAACTAGTATTCATGTGCTTCCAGCAGTTCAAATGTGAAAGGAACCAGAGAATAAAATGTCATATTTTTTGACATTTTTGAAAATAACCTTAAAAAACTTTTTACATAATTAATTTGTAACACCTGTAGCAGATGCATCAGCTCAAAGAGGGTTAAAGGGGACTGTGGAACGCAACCAGCTGGTCCCAGTCAACCCTTTCACCTGGCATGAAGAACACACACCATCTGTAAGCCTTCATCAACTTCAATTTAAAGATTTTCAAATATTGAGTACTCTCTCTCTCTATTCAACATTAAAGAGAAACATACACACTACATGTTTGGGGTTTTTTTGTAAACTGCAGCTTTCAGAAGCTGCTGAGAAGAATAAAACATTCAAAGGGGACCCTTCCATAAATTTAGCATCTCACAGATAAAATGAACGAATGGAGAATTTCACTCGTCAAACTATTTTTTCATTGCTGTTACGTGAGATTTCTGCAGGTAGAGCTGATAAACAGCCACTCCACAAATTTCCAGCATTTTTTTTTACCATTCATTTGGGGAAGCTACTCACGCTCAATGTGCACTCAGTCCAGACAAATGCAAAAATAGAATTCATAGCCTTCCTGAACCAGCTTCATTTGCTGAAACCCCTATGACAAAGAACTCAATCACCTCCTGTCATATTTTTTCTTCTATTGTACTCTTACATTTCTCAAACCTCCTGATAGGGTTGTAGGATAAGATAGTAGAATGAATGTGCATTTTAACATTGGAAAGTGTTTTTGACTTTTCCACTGTCCTCTATATCCATTCTTAGTTCTCATGCTGTCAACTGCCTTGGTTTTGTTTTATGGAATGGAAGCTCACTTATTTCTAACTCTATCATGATTGAGCAAGTCCTGGTGTAAGAAATCTGACTTTGATTATTTGCTCATTTTTGTAAAAATATCAACTGAAGTGGTAGGGCTTGATTCCAGCTTCATTTCTACTTTTTTTTTTTTTTCCAGCGTGACAATGAAATTACCTTCATTACTTCTAAGCAGTGACAATGAGATCAGAAGAAAAGTTCAAAACACATCACCCTAATCAGTCTAATGATTACTGGAAAACTTACTCTGTTATAAACTTGTACCTATATGAATGGTGCATTGGATGTTAATTTTTACAGAACTGGAATGCTACCTATCGGTACTAGACGTCTTTCACTCATACTTGCAGATTCATGTTTTATCTATTTAGAGTTGAAGGTAACGAGAATATTCTCATTTGACCAAATGTTCCATCTCCTTGTTAGCTCACACAAACTCTATAGTCACACTGTTTACATTGGAATGGCTGATGTCTCATCAGCACTTTCATTATAAATCCTAATCTGAAGATTCATTCCAAGAAGAAACATGACTGGCATGTCAGTCCAATACTTCAAAATCCTTTATAAAAAAGCTGAAATCATTTTTCATGTACAAGAAGAAGAAAAGCAAATAAAAACCAAAACTTAATTGTTGTCTTCACATACGGCATATAATATTTTTGTCTTTGATGCTGACAATCATTTCATTTTGTCTCTGTTCACTAGATTCAGTCTAAGTCATGCTATAGGTGAAATGAGAGGTAGCATGGAAAGAAGGTTTCCAAATTTGGAAAAAGACGCAGGTATCATTGCAAAATAAGGGGAAAGCTGAACTCATTCTCCTCCATTATAAGAGTCAGAAGTACTAGTTGTTTGAGATGAACATGGTGGACTGATACCTCAGACATACTTTTGAGTTTCCTAGGTGGCAAATCACTCATGGGACATGAATAAGATGTCTGCATTTTAGTTAACTGTTCCGAGCAATACAGAATATTTTAACACCATCAGCATTTCAGGTTGAGTTGATTAGCATGCAACCCAGACAGAAGTGACCTGGTAGGCTGCAACCACAACAGCAGGACTTCTGATTCCAGTACTGCTTTCATGAGATAGACAGCTTTAAACTGTTCAGTCAGAAGTCTTGGAAGACTCTCTGTTTCATTTAGCAGGCTTGTTGAAGAAGTTTCTAGATCAATACGATCAAAGAGAATGTGCACAGAAGGCTCCCTTCTAAGTCCAGTCTGCTAGAAAATCACAGTAACAGCTACTAACATTTGTTTTAAAGTATGTTTGGAGACATGTTTCTCTATTGTTGACAAAAGATCAAACTGCTTCATTTAAATAACAGCTTAAGAAATCAAGCTATTTAGTTTTTCGATAGTTACTTTTGCCCAAGTAGTGTGGCACGGCTGTCTTTCCCCGGCAGGTGAAGCTCTTCCGAGGAAACTGATTGACCAGTGTTATATTCCCAGAGTGAAATAAACTCCTGACATGGCTGTCTGGATCAGGTTCTTTTTTGGCATTTGCCATTAAAAATAAAATAAAAACTAAATTAAAATAAAATAATAAAATGATTGTACTGTTTGTCACAGATGCCTAGAAATCTTTTCAAGTCAGAGGAAGACAAATTGGTAGTGGATAATATGTAACGGAGACAAAACATTGTTTTGGTCAATTTTTAAAAGAAAAATAAACAGATTATGCATAAAGAATCCTCAATAAATAGGAAAAAGAAAAACTGTCAGCAAAATGGACAAAGTCATGCTGCAAATATGCAGTCAGACCTGCAGTGTTAAGAAAGATTTGAAATTTGTCTGAGACCTCTTACAAAGGCCCCTCAGAGCCTTAATAGATGACAGATGAGTGCATCCTTGGCACTACTCTGTATGCGCACAGGAGTCCTCTGACTGCATCTACAGAGTGCAGGCTGGTATGAATTTCAGAATCCCAAGCAATTTCAGAAGGAAATAAAAATTTACTTTGAATTTTATCAATACACATACCACTCCCTACCATTTGATATGGTGATAAAAAATATTTTTCAGAGTGCTTTTATTATAGGAATACTTGAGATTTGTGAAAATACGCCATTGCTGTTCTCAAAGATCTTGGCTGTTCTGAGCACTGCCTAATCTCTGTGAAGTGGCTTCACATGCACTGACTTGAGAGAGGCATTTCCAGAGGATGAGTCAGTTTGTTGCTTCTAACTGAAAGAGGCCTTATAAGGACTGGAAACAAAATTGTCATCTCCATGTTATAATATTCCTCCCAGCTAATACAGAAGAGAACAAATGAAAAGCTCATGCTCAAGTAAGAAGGCACAGAAGAAGAAAAGAAGCAAAGGAAGAATAATAAACAGTCATTGGTGGAGGCTGCCAAGAAGTGAGGCAGAAGGTAGCAATTGGAATGGAAATCTCTGCCAAAAGCAAGAATTGAAATGTGGTCAGGCAACAGCTTGGCAATTTAGCAACAGAAATAATTCCTCATCCCTCCCTATTGCCAGATCTGCAGAGAGGATGACTTCACACCCCAGGTTTCCCTGTTAACTCAAATGGCTTACATCTGTGCTACTGACCTGAGAATGCTGACAGATATTGCATGAAAACGTTAAGCGCTGCAGAAACTCCAGGTCATGCTTGGATAATCCAATACCAACAGACTGCAAAATTTCCATTGGTCACCAACTTTAATTACCTTTTGATTCTATGATCATAATGAGTCCAACATTTTGGTACAGGTCTAGTGGAAGAAGTATTTGTTCATTCTGAAATTCCCACCTGTCATTTTCCTTCGGCTGAGAGCGTGCTCATTATGGTTGGCTGCACTTAGCTTAAAGCATCCAAAAAGGTGACAGACCAGTGCTACAGACATACTGGTCTTAATTGAGTTGCATAGCTGAAAGGGTCTAACAGCCATTTGAGAGGCAGTCTTGTGCCTAAGACTAGGCAACAGAAGTAATCCCAGAAACTACTAGGATTCAACACCGCATTAAAACTTTTAATAAGTATTTTGCAATCAGTACACACTATACATTCGTCTACAGAGAAATATCATCATTATTTAAGTGATGAAAAAAAAAACCTGAAAGTAATTTTGTCTCTATTTTTACTAAAATGCCAATATGTAATCAGCGTAGTCTTCTGAGATACCATCCAGATCCTTGCACTGAGGACATACATTTCACACTTAACTTTGTATTTTGTATGTAACAGTATGTAATACAAAACAATTATATTCTACAACCTTAAAGAATTTCACAGACATTGACTAATTACTCCTGACAAGACTCCTTTGAGAGAGGTGTGAATGTTTAATTTGTATTTAATAGGTGGGGAATCTGAGATAGAAGATCATATTCCCGACTCACACTCACACTGTTGTAAGCCCCATCGAAAAATAAATTGTTGTGAACCAAAGGAGCTCAAGACTCAGACTAAATAAATAGCAAAATTTAGGGCTGGACATTTCCAGTGATATTTGTGTTCAGTCTACAATATCACAGTAGCTTCCTCTCGTTCCTGTATATAAGCTTTCAGCAAGAGATCATTTCTTTGCTGAGCAGTTACTTGAAACCTAACACAACATAAGCCCTTCTGCCAACCAGGGCTTAGGGATTAATGTAGTAAAAACACAGCAAACATTTTTCAACTGGGTCTGTTCAGAAGATTCCTGATTGCTGTGACTCCTGTGGCAGAGACACCACTGAGGGACATGACATCTCCACCAGAACTGCTGGCAGGGAGCAGTCGGGAAGGCCTGAATGTCTCCCTGGGGAGGCACATGACAGCCAGAACATGCACTATTCTGACCAGTAAGGCAGGGTTTTCCCTGGCTTTCAACCCTCTCCCTGCCAGCTTGTCGCACAGCATGCTGCTGAGCTCCACAGACTTCTTAAGGAGACACATCCCTTGTCTCCTTCATTCCCCAGGCAGTCAGAGACCACCGGAGGAGAGCGTGTGACAGGTGAAGCACCAAGAAATATAGAGCAATTGCTCATGGCGACAAACAAGGCATTCCACTTTGGTGCACACATAACTCCCCTTCCAATTCTGAATTTCCCAACATAAAAATTGTAATTGTAAAAAATACATTATTTCATCCCAATTCAGGACTTCATTTTTTCGAACAAAGGGAAACGACCATTTCAGTCAATAATCAATTCAGAAAAATCCCATTGTTTTTAAATTATAACATCTAGAAATGTATTTCAGACCCTTAGAATTTCAAAGAGATCCCCACATCTCCTACTATCCTTCTGTACCCCACATCTCTGTGACACAGGTTGTTCTCATTCTAGGCAGGCAGCTGGGTAACAGGAATGGTTGAAACACCAGCTGTGATATATCTCAGGGGCTTGTGAATAGCATGCATTTTTTTTTTTTACTTCCAGCTAAGTAAATGACATCTCCCTGATAAATATTTTCTGCAAAAACAAGGTATATGGAAAATGGCTGCTAA
Source organism: Penelope pileata (assembly GCA_013396635.1). Classification (NCBI taxonomy): domain Eukaryota; kingdom Metazoa; phylum Chordata; class Aves; order Galliformes; family Cracidae; genus Penelope; species Penelope pileata. The sequence goes on along the minus strand of WBMW01003640.1, from coordinate 162,877 downwards.
GTTAATTGTCACCAAACTTTGGATCAGGCCAACTACTAATGTAAAGTGAAAGGGTTAAGACTACTTAGGGGAGAAAAAAAGGAAAAAAAATCTAATTTTATAAAAGAAAGTCAGTTTTACTGTCCTAATAGAAGTCAACAGTCAACACATTATATCCAGCTGTGTGGATAATTGCTCATGCAGAGCTACAGCTGAACTTTATGAGGCTTTTCTGGGCAGAATTTTTCAGATTTGGTCTTGTAACTTGAGTGACATCTAATCTATTCATGAAGCCCACTGCAGTTTCTGTATTTCAAATTTGGTATTAAAAAATGAAAATATCTAAGAATGATTCTAAGATATACTTGCCTGGAAAACAGCAATGAACATGAACTTGAGGTGAAGCTAGGAGGGACAGGTGAGGAAGATGAATCAGACAAATGGAATTCTACCCACTATATAATAGCAATTGAAAAGTAGGAGGAGATTTGAAAATTAATGTATGTGCATCAGCAGAACTTAAAATAGACACCTTTTGTCATATCCCACATCTGTGATAGGGATTGTTCTCATTCCAAGCATGCAGCTGCGTAACAGCAATGGTTGAAGCACCATGCTGCAATATGTCTCAGGGGCTTGTAAATAATGTGATTTTTTTTTTCTTCTAGCTTTCTGGAAAGATGGCATGATTTAGGTAAATAATATCTTCTTGGTAAATATTTTTTGTGAAAGTAAGGTATGTGGAAAACAGCCACTGTGTACATTTACCTTTCTTGTATTTTGGAAAGAATAGAATGACAGGCTTATTTACTCGTGATTCATCCCTCTGGAGTCAAAATGCAAGTAAACAGCTGCCTGATTTCTGTTCAGAAATGCAAGGATATGACAAGGTAAAGAAACATTTAATGTAAATATTGAAAGGAATAAACTCTCATGCCATCATGATCACAACTGATCTGATATGGCAATTCTGCAATTTAATACAATGCATCAAGAAACAATATACAATACAGCCCATGACATAAATATCCAATTTTAGCAGATGTTCTCTTTGCTACATTCAAACATCTTACTGTGCCCTAAGATATTTATAGAAGATTCACTTCCACTGTAATCGTGGGTAAGAGGTGATACATAGCAGTAGGATACGCAGCACCATAAAAAGATCTCTACAAGCTGACTAAATTCTGTGAAAAAGACCCACTGGAATAAGAATTGTATGTGGAAAAAGGGTGATAGATGTCAGTGAAAACTGCAAGAAATCTACTGTTTGCATACATCATTCCCTGTGGTTAAATCTATCACTTCCACTGCACATAAAATGTCTATGCACAGGGGAAAAAAGCAAAGCAATAGACAGATCAGAAAGATGAAACACAGCTTCAAAGTTCTTGAGAAAGATGAGAGAAAAGCAAGCTTTATATATGGTTGATTGAGAATGGATGGAGTAACAGATGTTGTGAAAGAATTCACAGCCTGTATTGAAAAGGAGCACATTGCTCTTAGAGACCTTTGTACAGAGCCTATAAGGAATAAAGTCCACACAACTACGTCTGCATGTCTATTTTTGTTTGAAAACTATAGAGATAAATGTTTCTTATATACCAGGGTGAAAAAAGATGTGATATGAATGCAAATTTGGTGGTTTGTTAGAAAATAAGGATGCAGAGATGAAGAATGAGCGTACATAAACTTAGTTAATAATGCAATGCTAAAATTAAGGGAAAGAATAGAAACTATTGAAATTTGAAGCTGTTCTAAATTAATAAACAATCTCTAGCAAAATTAGCAACTGTGAAATTACTTAGGTTGATTCTGCTTAAATAAATTGCATTAACTGTTCAGATTGATAAGGGGTAGGGCTGTGAAATGTCATCAGAAAAGACCCATGTTATAGGTTCTGTGGCTCAAATTCTCATGCTACATCAAACATTTTCAGGATTGCTTCATTTGGTCCAGTTTTGAACTATTACAGACTACTACACATGGGGTGAGAAATGTAGGTGGGTTAGAAACTAGAATAAGAAAAAAGATACAGTGATTTAGATGGGCTCAAAACTACAAAAGAGTTTTGAGAAACCAGTCGGTTACCAGACTTTAAACTACCTTCTAAAATATCTTTAGTGATATGTGGAAAATTAGTGGTGACCACATATCAGTTCCTAGAAACAGTCAAAATATCACCTTCATGTTGACAACATTATAAGAAATAGCTAAAGACAAGAGCTGTGAAACAGTCTTGACTAACTTCCATGAGGATTTTTAGTCGAGGTCAACCAAGCAAATAATTTGTTGTAAATTACCCATCAGGCTTTGTATATTTTTTCCCCTTTGGAAATTTGCACAAACAAGTTATTTTGCAAACTGACAACAAAAGAGAATTTATTTAGCAACCCTCCTAATTTCTGCCTGACATTTTAAGAATTCACCATTTAAGTCAATGATGCTTGGAAACAGAGCATTGACAGATTTTGTGTGAACATCTGTACTCATTTTTGCTTAGATGACCACAATCCTGCAACAGATCTTTGGAAAAATTTCTGTCTTGAAGAATTAAAATACCTTTTAACTGTTTTATGCCTCAGTTTCTCATTAGAAAAACAGAAATATCTCCTGATTGTGAAAATCCATTTATTTATATTGCTCAGTGCCATTGAGCAATATTCCAGAGTGACAACTGCTGGGTCAATTTATATATAAATGTAAAATTTCTGACACCAATAATGTTAAACAAAATAGTGTTGGTAGAGGTGAAAAACACAAAATATCAGAATTAAAATAGTTTATTAAAAAATTTTTTGTAGAAGTCATGAGGGAGAGCAAGAGAAAGATTCTGGTTTAGTGGAAAAGAAAAAATGAAAAATTAAAAAAACCAAAAAACAAACAAACAAAAAAAAGTACCCTAACCATGTAGTTGTACTGTCCTTTACCTCTTCTACAGGTGTGAAAAGAGAGTAATGAATGAGAGATTTTATAGAAAATGTAAAGTCCTAAATTCAAAGTTATATTTAATTTTCATAAAACCAGTATGTACAGTGCCATATGGCAAACTGGTAGGAAGTAGAAAGACAGGAATTACAAGATGGCCAAAGTAACTAAAGAAAAAGATTTTAATGTTTATATTCATAGGAGCTATAGGAAATTATCAGCAGAGCCCTACAAGAAGAATCTCAGGATCAGTTCAGTTTACTATTTTCTTTAACAACTTTGGTACAACAACATCTGATTTGGCTCCTAAAACTTGTCAAGGACACAGGGTGGCCAGCAGGGACAGGGAGGTGATTGTCCCTTAGTACTCTGCCCTTGTGAGGCCCCATCTGGAGTTCTTCATCCAGGTCTGGGGCCCCCAACACAGGAAAGACATGGAACTGTTGGAGAGGGTTCAGAGGAGGGCCACAAAGATGATCAGAGGGCTGGAGCACCTCCCCTACGAGGACAGACTGAGGGAGCTGGGCTTGTTCAGCCTGGAGAAGAGAAGGCTGTGGGGAGACCTCATAGTGGCCTTCCAGTATTTAAAAGGAGATTATAAACAGGAGGGGAACCAACTTTTTGAAAGAGTAGACAGTGACAGGACAAGGGGGAATGGTTTTAACCTGAAGGAGGGAAGGTTTAGATTAGACGTCAGGGGGAAGTTCTTTACTGAGAGAGTGGTGAGGTGTTGGAACAGGCTGCCCAGAGAGGTTGTGCATACCCCACCCCGGGACGTGTTCAAAGCCAGGTTGGATGGGGCCCCAGGCAACCTGATCTAGTACCAGATCTGGATGTTGGTGGCCCTGCCTGTGGCAGGGAGCTAGAACTGGATGATCCTTCATGTCCCTTCCAACCCAAGCCATTCCATGATTCTATGATATGAAGTTGGAAGGTAATATCAGAAGTGTATAGACACAATGCCAAAAAAGTCCTAAATGACCTTGGAGACAAAGGAACAAAAAGGGATGAAATTCAGTAAGTTCACACACTTAGGAACTAATAGGAAATATCAGTCAGGAGTTGCCAACAGAAGATGATGAAGATCAACATACAAGACTCAGATGAAGGATGCTTGTGAATATCCAGGGTGAAGCAGCAACAGACACCATAGTGTCTGTAGTCACAGTCACAGAGGCTGTGACCATAAGTTCAACAGGAACAGAGCCTGAATTGGTGTGTTGTCCATACCATCTAACATCACACACCCAGTGGCTCCATTTTGGCCTTCAACAGCTAGCATTAATTCCCAAGGACAGCTCCATGCAGCAGTGCAGGCCAAGGTCTATTGCCACAGGCAACATTGAGAAATTCATGCCATGCATATACAGACACAAGTTGTACCCTGTTACTTGTGTTGAAGGAAGAAGGCTGCGTATGAACTATTTTGTTTCTTAGTAAAGTGTTGGTCACTATTTCCAGTAGGAACAGAGAAAACTTGTCTCATTGTGCAAGGTACTGATGTTAAGTCCTTAACTATACAGATTTCTGGTACCTCAGGTCTAGGAAAGACGAACACAAACTGGGGCAGGTACCAAGATGATTAGCAGGATGGAAAGCTTATTATATAAAGGAAAACCAGAAAAGCACAGCTAGTTCAGCCTACACTATCAAAGGCTGTGACCTTTTGTCTATGAATACCCATGGGTATTCCAAATGAAGGGAACAAACTGCAGAAGGCCATGTTGGTGAAAGAACAATTAGGTCTAAAGTGGCTACTAATACATTTACGCTGAAAAGTAGAAGGAAGTTTTAAGCTATCAGAAGAGCAAGGTTCAGCAACAGCTTTCTGAAAGACTGCCAGGGCGACAGAGGACAAGATTTCACTGTCTGCTGGCCTTGTGGATTCCTCTTCCCTTGGATTCAGCCTCAAAAACCTAGGAGTATTAAAATATCAGAGCAAAGCTGTATGCTACTTCCAAATTGTGGTTTACCACTGACATCTTGATACAGGCAAGAAGGTGATGAGTACTAAATCTCCAGGATGAAGAACTATAGATCATAACTTTGTTTCTTGGTCACAGTGCAGCTTTTCACTGAAAAAGTATTGATCATCCAAGCAAAAGATCAATCTTCTCTGGGGCATCTCCAAGGCTGTGCAATGAACTCCCACTGGAATTATAAAACACCTCCAGCCCTCACTGCACCTTCTGCTTCAGAGCCACATATGTGAAGCATACTTTCACAGATAGAGAATAGCATGTATTCATTTCTTCAGCATTAAAAAATGTAAACAAAAATTTCATATGTACATGAATCTCCCACGAAATAATGGATCAAGCAAGAAAAAGGATTATAATTTTATCTGGAAGAAGCTTGGCATAACTGTGAAAGGTGGTAAAGAAACTGTGATACTGTAGTTGTATCTGGCCTAATCTTTGTACATCAAATAATGAAAAAAAGAGTAGGGTAGTTTTATTGGATGGTCAAATATGAGGTGTTCAGAGAAATAATCAAATAATATAAAATTGATATTACACATATTCCTTTAAAAACTTAGGCAGGTGCACTGAATAATCAGTAATAATCAAGACTGCAAATGCCACAGGGCTGCAGTCACAAAAAAAAACAAAAAACAAAAAAAAAACGTTCTGCTAATCTTTTAACTGAGCTGTGGTCAATTTTTCAGAAAACAAAGACTAATGTTTTAGTAGACTTTTTAGCTACATTGAAACACTTTCAATATGTAATATGCTTTACTTCATTATCAAAAAACTGGATTTCCTCAAGCATCTGCAAGCAGAGGGTGAAATAGCTCAATTTTTGTCTGCTTTGGAAAGTGTGTACACACGCAATCACATAAACATACCTACTCATAAACACACCCTACACACATAGTCCCCTACCTGGTCAATGTGAAAACTGCATAGTCTCGATTACAAAACCTAAATAAAAGTTTATTTAACAGAAAACCTGCACTTGTCATGGCCATAACCTGAGTTGATTATATTTTTGAACAGGATGAAGTCAAACTAAAATAGTTCAGTTTAAACAAAGCTTTAATGGAAAATATGTTAAAAATATATTGATACTTTACAGTTACTTGAAGAGGGTTTAATTGGCCACAGAGATCTTTCTAAACCTAATAAAACTGGAAGAGTACGGAAAACCTTGAGGGAAATAATGGGACTAGATTAAACCTTGAAGGAGGACTCTGAATTTCACATAAAATGTGAAGTATAAATGTGTGCACTTGAGGCTTTTCTGGTCGTGCAGTTTAGTCTAGATGAGATGTGCTGCAAGCTTCAACTTCTGTGAGCATTATATTAAAAAGGTGGGTTACAATACAGATTTCAAATGCTATGAGTGCAATATTTGGCAGACAGAAATGCTGTTCAGGCTTAATATTCATCAGACCATAGAGAATTCTTGATTCTATAAATTTTAACAGGCATGAAATTGTGTCATCTCTATAGGTATTTGAAGCCTTGCTTCCACTTGAAACAATGTAAATCCCCAAAATACTATTATAACCTTATTATCTACTCTGCCTGTTTGTTTTCCATCACTTTCAGCACTGCAAGCCTCCCGTTAATTCAAACATAGCTACAGCTTTTGAATAGTGATAAATACCCTTATGCTACTCTTCATGAAAATGGTATACCCAATTGCACTTTGTCTGCCCATAATGAACTTCTTAATGATAATAGCCTGTTACTAACAGAATTCTCAGTTTGAATGAAACTTTATGAATATTGAGACAAATTCCATACCTGGAAGGGTTGACTATTTAAAATAAGGAAGACAATATCCCTTTCATACAAGCCATAAAAGCAAAAGAATCAGCTGAAAGAATTGCTGTTCAAGTCAATTAAATACAGTCATGCTTTTGCCAGTATCTGTGGTTCTGAAAACTGAAAGGGAGAAACATTCTCAAATCCTGCAGTGGTAATCTCTTATATAAAAATTCTGATTAAGCAGTAGTAAAGAATTCGTAGTATTTAGATTCTGACCTTATTGCAATACTTCTTTGTTGTTTACTGAAGGAATAATCCAATTTATTTCAATGAAAATTCTCACTGGAATAATCTGGAGCTCTTGTTCTATTTGTGGTAACAATATCAGGATCTGTTTTGTAATTATTTTTAATCTAGAAGCATTTACATACAACTTCAGCTGAACGTAGAAAAGATTTTAAGAACTGATTAAATAGATCACAGAAATAGTTTTTCACTTTCAGAAGTCAAAACTAGTTGTCCTTTGGACTACTTGCTGCTTCAGATTTTTAGGTGACCACTCAACAACACATCATCAGTATATTAAATAATCAGAAAAGACAGGAGAAGACAGAAAGCAGAGGAGGTGACAGAGAAAGGCAGCAGTGAAATTAAGAAGAATAAGCTAAAGCCATGCACCTTAAATTGATCAAGGAGTAGCTTATTAGGAGTCTTGCATCGTGCCGTTTCTGAGGTAGGGAAAGTGCACAAGGCAGACAAGAAAGACCCAATGAAAGAGATGTGGGGGACATCTATGCGGCACAGGAGCTTTGGAGATAAAGGAAGAACAAGTAGGAACAAAATAACCTGAGAGTCAGGTGGGAGCTAGACTAGTTTTGTTATCATAAGATACCACAAGAGCATGATTTTAGGCAGTGTACAGTTAGAAGCTGAAAGAAAGGAAGAAAGAAGGAGTGGAAACTGGAACGGGTTAGCTGGGAGGAATACAAAGAGGTGGTCCGAGCAGCCAGGGACCAGGTTAGGAAAGCTAAAGCCCAGGTAGAATTAAATCTAGCCAGGAACATAAAGGGGAACAAGAAGAATTTCTATAGGTATATCAATGACAGAAGGAAGACTAGGGAAGATGTGGGCCCTCTCCAGAAGGAAACTGAAGAACTGGTCACGAGGGATGTGGAGAAGGCTGAGGTGCTCAATGACTTCTTTGCCTCAGTCTTCACTGGCAAAGGCTCTAGACACACTACCCAAACTGCAGAAAGAGAAGGTAAGAACTGGGAGAAGGAAGAACTGCCCACTGTCAGTGAAGATCAGGTTCAAGACCACCTGAAGAACCTGAAGGTATACAAGTCCATGGGGCCTGATGAGATTC
>WBMW01003640.1:0-154146 GCA_013396635.1 Penelope pileata | reverse complement strand
GGACTCTTCAGCCTGGAGAAGAGAAGGCTGCGGGGGGACCTGATAGCAGCCTTCCAGTACCTGAAGGGGACCTACAGAAAAGCTGGGGAGGGGCTTTTTACAAGGATAGGTAATGACAGGACAAGGGGTAATGGTTATAAACTGGAAGAGGGTAGATTTAGACTAGATATAAGGAAGAAATTCTTCACTGTGAGGGTGGTGAGACACTGGAACAGGTTGCCCAGAGAAGTCATTGATGCCCCCTCCCTGGAAGTATTCAAAGCTAGGCTGGATGGGGCTTTGGGCAACCTGGTCTAGTGGGAGGTGTCCTTGCCCGTGGCAGGGGGGTTGGAACAAGATGCTCTCTAAGGTCCCTTCCAACCTGAACCATTCTGTGATTCTATGAAGTGAAAGGAATTNTTTTTTTTTTTTTTTCACAGAAAGGTAAGAACCTCCAACATAGGCAGGGAGAGGAGGAAACAGAAGGGAAATGAGAGATCCCCAAAGCAGGATTCAAATGGAGCACCCATGGAAACAAAAGAAATTTTCAAAAATGATGTTGTGCAATTGAAAATAGAAAGGGATGTCTGAGATATTCATATAAATTTCCTGTGGATATATCAGTTTTCTGACCTTATCATGTATTTTTTTGTTGGTGGCTTTCTTGTTTGTTAGCTTAATTTAAGCATGTAATTGTGGTGCCTTAAATGGAAGATGATAATCTGTAAAAGGATTTGGAAAGTTTTCTCTGAATGCATTGTTTCAGAAGGTCTTTCTCTCAATATCAGTTGAGAAACAATCAAACAAAACTGTTTAACAGCATTTGTGGCCTTGAGATTCTGCAACAGTGCAAACCAACAAATCATAATCCTTGAGAAATATAGAAGTCCATTAATATTAAAAACAACAAAAGAGAACATAACCTTGAAATTTAGAACATAACTGGCTGAATATTCTGGTTGTTCATAAGAAATTCATTGTCGGTTCCCTTGATTCAGAAAATGAGGCCTATGAGGAAATGGTCCCTGTAGAATTGTCATGCCTGTGACAGGAAACCTGAAGTGATCACCTTTTATCACAAGTCAGAAGAAACAGATCTGTTTTGATGTCTACAGCTAGGGCAGCTACATCCAAAGCACGGATTTGGGACACACATCTTGAAGGGCCTATCAGTCACCAGGCAAATTCTGAATATTTCCCAAAGTCCAGAGCCTGTCTATGTCTTGCCATTACAATAACAGAATTTACAGTTTAATTTTCTCTCTCTCAAAACAGTGCAAAAATCTTTATCATGTACCCCTCCCTATGAGGAAGAGTTTTCTCACTCATTTAGAAATTTTGTCCAGGATTAAGAAAATACAGAAAAAAAATAGAGCTTCATGACAACTGTAAAAAAAAAAGTAATAATAATAATAAAAAAAATAAAATCCAGAAATATGAAACTTTTGATCAAATAATAAAATAAAAACCTACAATTTACAATCAGAACTAATTTCAAATTTGATATTAACAAGTAACTGGCTTTATTTGCATAATAGTACTTTAAAAAGATTATCTCTCTGGTCTTATTGTGACAAAGAGAGTCTTCATCTATAGTCTTATATTAAAATAAAGGTTGGATTATGCTCCTTGAATCAATATCCTTATTACTTTTAATTAAAATGGATTGAAGAGGCATGGAAACTCATTCAAATAACATCTGAATTGGATATTAGAAGATTCAAGTACAGTTCATATAGTGACACCTGTATTGCAGGCACAGTTTTGCAGAAACAGTTAAAGTTGCGAGTCTGCGGCTTTCCAGGGCATCTCTGATGCTTGGAATCTTTACCACTGACAAAGCTTCAAAGGCAAGCTTTGCATATAAGTCTCTTTGCATAAAGGTGGACAATTCAACAAAAGCATATGTGAAGAGACGGATTCTGACCTAGTGATAACTAGCTATAATATGGCAAATTATTGAAATCACTGGAGAATATATTGGAGTCAGACATCATTTCACTTCTCTAACAATTTTCTTAAATTGCTTCCATTTTGTAACAGAAACACCTGTGAATAATTTAAAAATAAACATTCCTGCTAGATTGATTTAAGGACTGTGTGAGTATCACCAGTCCTTGGTAAGGACTCCTATGTGCTGGATAAAGCAAAGGCACTGTGCAGCATGGCACGGATCCCTGGACAGCATTTGGGTCATTTTTGCAAAGGTACATTTGGAATGGGCTTCTAGGGAAGTTCAAGTTGTATTAAAGAAGAAGGCAAAAGGCTTTTGCCTATGTAAATCAGTGCAAAAGGATACCATAAAGATCAGAATCTGTGGTCCCAGGAACTCTGTGCAAATTGAGGAACAGCAGTTCCCTTGTCTGAATGCAAGTATACATTCATGCATATCTATGTAAAGTACTCAGAGCTACACGTGTCCTGGTAAAACACATCTAGCAGCACCATCAGTGCAAACTCCTCTCATCTGGCAGCCTTCGGCACTTAGGCAACTTAAGTGGAATGGTAAAATAAAAATTGCTTATTTATAGACTACCACTATCATTTCAAGCCAGATGAGAAACACAATAAGTTTCCAGGTAAGATGCTGCCATCTGTCAAAAACTGATCATATGAAAACTTTCATTTTACTGTTGCTCCTTTGGAAACATTATCAGAAAAAGCCTGAGACACTGGACTTAATTATGTATCCCTTCACTTGTTTCAGATAGATTTTTTTTCTTTCCATTCATTAAACACCCACAGAGATCAGATGAAAATGGGTGAGATGAAATATGGAAATGTTTCAAGGGGCAAGGAAACAAGGAAACAACATTCTCTACGAAGAATTAGGACTTTTCTCAGTACTTCACCAATGAGATTAACAAATAGACATTCTTAACACACTTTGTCTGACAGAATAGCTGTGGAGACAACAGTGAAAATGAGTAGTTGAATCAACTTCTAGGAAATTAGAAAATAAAGTAGCACGTATTTTAAAATGTCACTCCACAAACATCTAGCATATATGGTACCACAAACTCAATACTTCCTTCCAGTTTAGCTGGAAGGTGTACTGAGTGCAAAAGATGATAAGCAACAGTGACATGAAGGCTCACACCATGTCACAACAGAAGTACCTCAGCACAATATGTCAAAATGAGGCATTTGTCCTTGGGAAATATAGAGTGATCTAGTTTTATATAAATACATTTATATATTTCTAGATATCTTTACATGTATTTGTACACACTGGAATGCACATGAATTGACTTTATATACATACACACTACTGAATAAACATTCCACATCTGTAAGCACACCATATGATCTCAATCAAGCATTTCAAACAGCCCAGAGGGATGTGAACATCACTGGAAACCCGAGGAAGTCAAATGCTTTTCTTTCATAATCCTTTAGAAAGCATAAAGCATGGGCACATTATGTAACAAATGCAAATCCACGTGAATCTAAAAAGTCTGCTTTTGCCATCAGTGTTGCAGCTTTTCAGCATTAGTTGTTGGAGAGGCCCTTGGCATGTGACCTTATTTGCAAGCTGGTGGACAGAGGCTGTCCTCTCCAGGGCTTGGCTGGCCTTCATGCCAGCAGGCTCCTCGCCTCCAGGTCACACCTATCCACATCAGGTCTCTGTCACAGCTAGTTTGTTTCTACATCCCCTCTGGCTGCTGGATACTTTTCTCTCTGAATTTCTGACTCTACAAGTGCCGAGATTAAATTTAAAGGGTAGTTAACAGGCTTTTTGTTAAAAGTGTTGCTATCACTTGTATTTGTAGTTTAATCCATCAACAGACTCTTGTTTCTACCTTCTCATTTTATAGCTAGCATCTTGCTGAGGAAAAGAGATCACAGCTAAAGCAATGAGTTTTGTAACAATCAAAAACAATATTAAAGGAAAAAAAAATCAAACCATCTTCGTGTTTCATTATGCGTGTTTAAGACTAGACCACCAAGGGTCACAGAACTTGCAGACATGAAAATAAAAGATTTCTTCTTACTGAAACAGTTGTCACAGTTCTCCTTAAATCTGGAAATATTTAAGGAAACAACATTTAATCAGAAGAATTACTGGAAGAAAGAGTTTCAGTCTGTTATTCAGAAGAAATTATAACCGAAAGATAAATGAAATTGTGGCATCTAATAAAGAGACAAGTACATAAAAATGTTGAATGTCTGATGAAATAAGGTACCTAAGTCCACTAGATCTTCTCAGAAATCTGCACAGTCATTTATAACTATCTTAAAAGCTTAAATATTGTTTGCAAGTTTGGTTTCCAGACTGCAGGTCAGAAAATAGACCCAACTGAGAGTAGACCCCAACTACATATTTGAAGTGAACTCTACAAGACAGTGATGTGTTTAAGCATGGCAACCCCTGTGAAAAACAGAAGCAACACATATACTTGTTTATTCTTACAAAGTAATATCAGACTGTTCCTCAATGAAATGCCTACTACAAGCTATCAGCAAAATATAAATCCATCATCATTTTATGCATCCATACTATGGAGTCTCCCCACAACCTCTGGAAACATACCTCTTTCCCTAACTCCTAAACAAATAAAACAGATTTGTACCAGCCAGCTGCAAGATGTTTATGCATAGTTAAAATTATGTCGTCTTTGAGCACACAGAAAACACAGGAATTGCCATATCTGATCAGCCCGATGATCCATCTCACCCGCTGTCTTGCCTCGAGCCCTTCCCAGTACCTGAAGGGAGCATAATGAAGCTGTTTTTAAAAGGGTGCTTGTTATCTCTGTGCCCAGTATGTCCCATATGCCATTACCAAGAAGCAAATAGGCTCTTCATCTTGTTCAAATTACAGACAAAAGATAAAATTATTACTTAGAACCTGCAGAATTTCATGAGTTAAGAAACAGGCTGGTGAAAAACTTGTTTGAATAAAATAGCACAGATCCTTGGCTGTATTGAGATCAACTGAATTACAGTGAGCTGTGGATCTGCTCCAAATCATCAAACTTGGAAACTTCAAAAGTGACTCTTCCTTTTCTTAGTTTTTAAATATAGACTGCAATCTAATAAACTATTAATATATTAGAGTAAGTTCTTAAGTATATTTTCATCTTAGATTTTACTCTTGCTCTCAGGAAAACAAAAGATCATGACAATGGAAGCAGACAGAAACTTGTAGGGAAGAGTTCATATCAGGAAGTTGCAACTATATGTTAAGACCTCTTTTTTTACAGAAAATATCTTCAAAATATTTCTATGCTTTTTACTAACATTCATTTAGCCATACAAGTAGGACATCAGGTAGGAACACATTCAGATTTCATGTATGGCTTGACTATAAAGATTGTATTGTTACTCAGTGACAATATTAAGAAGAGAAACCAAAACCACGCATATATTTAGAAGCTTTTCATACTCGGACATGGCATGGATTTCAGCTTTCAGAACAGCAGAATTTGCCCAGAGCATGCATTTCTTAGGCCGTATAAGAAAGCATTAAATAATCCATAGACTGTTTAAATAATTCCAACAGGCACAGAATCTTGCTAACCCTGTCTTGAGTCACCATAGAGGCTGCAAATTGCACGTATTAGACTAGAATAAAACAGCTCCAGAAAGTAAAAACCCTGCCCCTTCCCTTCCCCCTTCTCTTGTCCCAGTCCCCATGAAAAGGTAAAGACAAGATATTTGAAGAGAAGAGCTGGAGCATCTTTCTGTTCATATCTAGCTCTGTGAATGGTCTCTAGACCTGTGACAGTAGATGAAATATGGACAGAAAACCTGAACTGCAATTCATGCCTCTCATATCAGGATGAGAAGATATAAACATGTCTCAAAACTATCCACTTGATAGTCTTTATTAAACTTAAAACCCTAAAATCTAAACAGCAAAACTAATTATTTAAGCTTCAGAATGCTGGTAAAGACATTTTCAGAAGAGAAGCTATGCTGAACAGTACTGGTTTCCATGAGTTACCTGCCACTGGTGGCTTCCAGTCACACTCCCACACCTCCATCAGCATGAGGAGGAGGCAGGCCTTGCCCCACCATGGCTCAGACCAGGCCCCACAGTACTGTTAGGGCCACTCCAACCCCATTGCTTCTCCAGTCCCTTGGCCTTTCAGGTGACCTGTTACTGGGAGCCTGGTGTACATTTTGTATGCGTATACTGCATAGTGAATGGGCATCTACCATGATCACAACTATAATAATTAACCAAAAAGAGACCCTACAAACACGTCCAGCTTGCAATACAAAGCCTTCTGACATCTAAGCTGCAGCTTGAGGTATTGAATTACCTCAGTAGAGTGCCTGGGTTCCTTAATATTGTTATCTGTTGACTCTTAGAGAATAAAATTCCACAATGCTTACTGTGCTAAATCACATAACTGGAACTGATTCTATATTGATGAAATAAATTATGATCTGCATACATGAGTCCTTATTCCTGAAAGAAGGCGAATCAAGAATAACCTGTAATTTTCTTAATTGTTAACTGAAGGGAGCAATAGATGAAGTAGATGATTTCTGTATTAGATCAAGTGGTACAAATGTTACAAATAAATTAATATTTTCAGCCAAGATTTTTTTTAAAAAAAAGTGATTTCAGATATCTTGAAGTGGAAGAACATTTTTTTTGCTCTGTAAATCAGATATTATTTAAATACCTCAGAGAGTATCCCGAGAATAAATGCATTTAAGAGCTGTAGCTACTTTCAAGAATGGTCTAAATGAATGACATGAATATTCTACTTTGCCCCAGCACCAAGTCTGTTTACAGTACTTGCAGTTTTGATCCTAGTTCATTTTTTTGTAGGAAAGTGTTAAAGTAAATATTTAATCTAGCCAGTGAAAGAGATGATCTGTCAAGAATACAGAAAGACAGAAAACAGAAAGAGATCCACAGTGCATCAGTACTGACAGAAGTTGTTTTCCTCTTAAAAAGGATTTTAGTGCATATACCACCTTCTTCTATACACTGTGGACACTTATTTTCACAGAGTGGCAACCTCCATCCAGAAGGAAACGCAGTGGGAGAATCTTGTCCCCAGACTAACTCCAATCTAACAATTTAAAGATTAGACCCAGATCTAACAATTTAAAGATTAAAAATGCACAGCATCTTGAACAGAAGCAAGCAGCAGATGGGAAACCATTATGAATCATAAGTGTAGCAAACCATTGCAACTGCCAGAAGGAGGTAAGCAACCATAACAACAACCTAATTTGTTTTCCATATATCAAGCTTTAACAGTAAGTTGAGTCAAGAAAAACAGATAAATCCAAAAGAATGGAAATATTCATGAATAATATTTTCAAGAGAGCCTACATCTTGTAAGAAGAAACTCAGATTTTGAGGGGAGTCACAGAATCAGAGAATCATAGGGACTGGAAGGGACCTCTGGAAATCATCTAGGCCAACTTCCCTGCTAAAGCAGGTTCCCTAGAGTAGGTTACACTGGAAAGCATCCAGGTGGATTTTGTATACCACCAGAGAAGGAGACTGCACCACTTCTCTGCGCATCCTGTTCCAGTGCTCTGTCACCTTCAAAGTAAGGAAGTTTTTCCTCATGTTCAGACAGAACTTCCCATGTTCCAGTTTGTGCCCATTGCCCCTCCTTCTGTCACTTGGCACCGCTGAAAAGAGCCTGGCCCCATCCACTTAGCACCTGCCTTTTAGATATTTTTAGGCATTTATAAGATCCCCTCTTTATCATCTCTTCTCCAGGCTGAAAAGACAGGTTTCTCAACCTTTCCCCATAAGGAAGACGCTCCAACCTCCTGATCATCTTTGTGGCCCTCCGCTGGACTCTCTCCAGCAGTTCCCTGTCTTTCCTGAACTGCGGAGCCCAGAACTGGATGTAGTACTCCAGATGTGGCCTCACCAGGGCAGAGTAGAGGGGGAGGATAGCAGAGTCATTAATATTCTTTTCATTTTTTAGTTTGCTCTTTTCAAATATGTTTTCACACTCCCAAGAAAGTAGTTAAATCAATAATAGAAATAATAATAATAAAATAATGGAATAATAATAGAAACAATAGAAACCAATACTAGAAAACCCCAAATCCATAGGCAAATAAATAGTTAGGCAAAACAGTGGTAAAACTCAACTCAAGAGGCAGTTGATCAAAATGAACTTTTCTTCTGGTCTGGATTTAACAGTTACTGAAACAGAAAAATCAACTTCTTTCTTATGCACAGCCTAGCATTGTTTAAAAACAAACAAAAATCCTACCACGTATATTCCATTTGGTAAATTAGTTTTAGCTGGAAGCGCCTGAAGTCATCTTTCATTAGTTTGCCTAAAAACTATTTGAAAGTGAGGAAGACTCCAGAAAATAGCATTAATTTATTTACAGATTTATTTTCAGTTTCTTTTCTTTCATACCCTTCAAAGAGATTCCTTCCCTAATTTAGTCACTGAATGTCCTGGCCATGACTGCGATCAATAGTTTATGTTTGACATCTGTTGCAGTTCTTGGAAAGGAATTGAACTATTTTGAAGAGAACTGATTAATGACCACTTATTTTATTAAAACCCATTAAAAGTAATTTTACCCTAACTTGCTTTCCATTATTGAGTCAATGGAAATGCATAGTGTCTAAATTGAGAAAGAGTCTGATTTTATAATATCCATCATTCTAAATTTAGTGTAAAGGGCAAGAAATACATTTTCATACATTCGTTCACAGGGACAATTGAAATCAGTTGTTCATACTAGCCCCCTGTGTGCTCTGTGGTACAAAAGACATACTTCTTAAAGCTTTATCTAGCTTTCATTCCACAGCCTGAATTATTTGTTGTGATTTAATATGATGTATTCCGTACTTAATAAACCATTTAATTCAAATAATTATTAGATTATTCAGCTAAAATTGGAGTGGATAACAGTATGTGGATTCCTCCACTGAATACATCCCCACTGTAACAGTTTTCCAGAGCAATGTCATTTGAAGTAATCACTTTTTAGTGTAATAGCTAAGTAACCATAAATTATTAAAAACTACATTAAATGAATTAACATGACATAAAACAATCTGCACTGAAAGGGGAGAGCACTATTTTCAAGGAAGAAAAGGCAATAATACTGTCTCCTTCAGCAACTTAGTCAGGTAGAACATTCATCAGAGGGATGTGGAACACTCATCTTTGGAAAAAAAAAAAAAAGACAACTAAAATTAAATACAATATACCAAAAATGATTCTAAAATTAGCTTATAAACTAAATGGATGCATGTGCCTGTGAAGAGAGCAAAGAAGACTAAAGAAAGACTTGAGCTAATAATTTTTCCCTCCCATATACTTATTTTAACAGTAGTTAACAACAGGTTCTAAAAACAAGTAGGGTAGAGATCACACAACCTAAGAGCAACTACCAAACACAGAAAAGATGAGCATGCTTTTCATACTCTGTGGTTTAGTCCTGAAAAGTGCTTTGTTCTCTAAAACGTTAAAAACCAACAGCATTATCAGGTGTTACTTCTGAAGCACTATTCAGAAAGATTTTTGTTAAGAACAAGACTTTAACTCTCCTTCAACTCTGGAAATAATACACAATGAATTCTACACAGTAGAAGGAACTTGTCAATGTTTTCCTTAGGAACCACTGCTTACAAACTATTTTTCCCTCTATTTTAACATCCCCCAGACTTTGTTACAGTTGATATCTCTCCCTCAACACTCTAGTTAGATCTACTTGTTGGTCTCTGCTTTGAATTTAATTCCTTGTGACTGCCAAATGCTCAGCTCTGATATCACTTAGGAGGAAGCTGTAACAAGGATAATGCAGAACCACAGAACTACAGCTTTTTCTTGGAGATGTCCATGATAAAAATGAATGACAAGTATTTCAAGGGATCATAGAACTCTTAAGCACTCAAAAAACATTTAGTTCATCATTACAAAAATAAACAAAAAATTCAATTGAAAATAATTCCTTTATGGTCATACATGTCTAGTGACTGAAAACCAAAACACATCATGGTATTTCCTTGTTTAAGCATACTGTGACAAAAACAAAAGCGAGTGATTAGAGTTCATGTATATGTGGGAACTAGACAAGTGAATAGAAGATTTGAAAGTAGACTACTAATTGATCATCTGAAAAACTAATGTTTGCATGAAATAAATCCAGAAGTGCAATTCACACCTAAGACACCTTCCCTACGAGGAGAACGTGGGTAGAGAAAGAATGCCCACAGATAAACACACTATCTCCTGGACTAACAGATATCTCTCTGTACTCAACCCATGCTTTCAAAATAAAAGCTGCAAGATTGAGGCACTGAGCGAAGTCACACATTTTTAGGCCAGAAGAGACCATCAGTCTGGTCTGACATTTGAAAAAATGGAGGTTTAGTATTTCACCCATTGCTGAAAGGTTTCCCTTCCCTTGGTTCTGCAAGACAAGAAGTAACCTTTCTGGCATGTGAGTGGATGTTTGGCTATTAAACTCAAAAATTGGCTTAAAGGCAAAAATTGCTCATGGCAGCTGCTGCCAATTTGTAGCTCCTTTAGGAATAGAGATTTGTGCATTTACTTGACAGTAGTCACACATTTGTGCATTTACTTGACACATCAAAGTATAGAAACACTATTACAGACCTTAGAAAGAAAGAGAACCTACAAATATTTTTGAGACATTCTTGAGAGGCTGGGTCCCATAAACAGCACAGTCCAGAGACAAACAAACAAACGAAACCCTAAACTCTCCTCTGCACGAATCCATCTGTCTGAGAAGACAGAAGTGTTGTACAGCGAATTAGATAATCACCTTTAACTTCAACGATACAGTGACATACCTTTGCTCTGCTACTTATTTACTAGTTAATTGTGGGAAAGTCACTTTAATACTTTTATATCTTATTTCCCCAGACAGAATAATAGTTGGAGTACTAAAAAACAAATGCCTTCAACCAACTATTCCTACTCAGATCTTTGCTCACTATAGCCTATAATTTCACAGTGTTTCAGGTGCACACTGTTTTCTGCTTGTAAATAATTAATTGAGCATTTTACTTTGATTATATGGCTTATACTGAAGAGGTAGGAGAGCATTTAATGGATGAATTTAATTGTTTTTTTACTCTTGCATCTTAAGAGAAGTACTGTGTGATCATCTGACTACTCGATATCAATTGCAGCATAAATACAAATGAGAAGGAGCCATTAAGATGAAAAAACATGACTACCTGTGATGCGCAGGTCATCCATGTTTCTCTTCATTGTTCAAATAAACAGTTAGTCTTGTCTCTAGAGAGTATCTTTTCACTTAAAGTTTTTCCCCACACCTTCCAGTAATACTGATTTAATGCATCTCCTCTTATGTCCCAATACAAATTCACACAGAATCAACATTCATACAAACTTATAACAGCAGCGAGTTCAGAATCTCAGCACTTGATAAGCATATGTATGCCTTTTCCATCAACTAGGCAAGAGAAATACATTATGATAGAGACCCAAAAGATTCATATAAAAGTATATATATATTTTTTTACCCATAAAGTGATTACTAGTCATTCATAAAAAGATATAAATTTAAAATTATATTTGCTGTAACGAGAAGAAAATAAGACTGGGGCTGTTGCAACTTTTTCTCCATTATGGGAAGCCATTGTCAGAGATTAAATCTGCTGTTGACAAAGACAGAATTTGACCTAAGAACGTCTGACGCCTGTTGGGAGAACTGCATGCACCCATAGATGAGAACTGTCAACATTGCTTACATTGATAAGGTCAGACAGATTTCATAACTGTTTTTGTTGAGTGGTTTGTTGTTGGTTTTGTTTTTTTGTGTTTTTTGAGGGTTTTTTTGCTTTTTTTTTTTTTTTTTTAAGTCATCTTTGCATTTTGGAAGATATTTTAATTAGAACAAGAGCAATTTTAGGAAACAATGACTTTTAAAGTAGCATTTTTTTTTTCTATTGCTCTCTGGGTAAAACACTTTCTGTATGGACAGGCCTAAAGGGTTATTGTGAATGGACTTAAATCTAGTTGCTGGCTGGCCACAAGTGGCATTCCCTAGGGGTCAGTACTGAGGTCAGTTCATTTTTATCAATGATCTGCATGAGAAGATAGAGCGCACCCTAAGCAAGTTTGCAGATGATACCAAGTTAGGAGGGACTGTTGATCTGCTTAAGGGTAGGAAGTCTGTGCAGAGGGATCTGGATAGGCTGGATCAATGGGACAAGCCCAATCATGTGGCATTCAACAAGGCCAAAAGCTGAGTACTGTACTTGGGTCATAACAACCCTATGTAGCTGTATGGCCTGGGGGAAGAGTGGCTGGAAAGCTGTCCAGCAGAAAAGGACCTGGAGGTGCTGGCACTTAGGGCATGGTTTAGCAGTAGGCTGAGTTGTGTTAGGTTGATGGTTGGACTTGATGATTTTAAGGTTCTTTCCAACCTAAACAATTTCAGATTCTGTGACTTCATCTTCAATACTAATCAGCTTAGCATATTAGTGATAATATGGATAACAGACCCTTCAGTGTCTTCATAATAAATCAGCATAACTGGAAGGCATAGGTGGTGAAAGATACAAATCACAGAGAACAAAATCAGATATTCCTAAAAGCTTCTTTACCTATCCAAATCACAAGTTATTCTTGCATTCTCCTAGGAACCTTTTTTTCTGGAAAGACATTGCACAATATTGTAGCAATATTATTCAAAATTACTACTCTTAGTCCAAAAAATAACAGAAGGAGTTCTAACAATGGACATTATGTAGATAAAACAAATTATTTTCCCTACTTTCTCTGTCTTTCCCATACAAAAACCCATTATCCTCATTGTGGAGAGAAAGGACTCTAATGTCCCCTGAAAATGCTTGATGCCTGTTGTTCAACTCCTGTTGAACAACAATAATTCCTCAAAAAGCCAGACATTTAACTTGCATGGTTTTCAGTTGAAATTGCACTCCTAGCTACTTGGAAAGCATTTGGGAAACCTGACTTTATTAGATAGCTATCCTTGAGAAAGTAAATGAGATAAATGCAGCTTGGCAGAGATCTGGTTAGATAAGTGAGCATGACTTTGTGCCATTAACCATTCCCTTTCTATCATAGCTTAAAAATGAGAGCTATTATATTCTTGTCATAGAGTTGAGTTAGCATTCCAACATTTTCTCCTTACTTATACTGTGGAATTCAGTAGATCCAAGTGCCCTTTCACATAAAAATACATAAATCTTTCTTCAGATAAAGTGCTAGCCATATTGGTAAAATGCACATAGCTCTAGGAACTTACAAGTACAGCAAAGGAAAGCATTGGCGTCACTAACCTCCAGGAAAAGCATGAGCTAGCAGACCTGTAAAAACCAAGAGTGTACAGTCCAGAAACTATTTGGAAGAAATGTGTAGTTGACAGCAGAGAGCTAAAAACGCATAATGAAATACATGCTGTGGTACCCTTTGATCTGTCAATAAAAGCAGTTCAATCAGAATACCTCTACTGGCTTAATATTGTTTTTCAGACAGTTGTTAGAGGTCCACAGTTCCAATGAACCAAGAACAATATGGGTTTTCTGACTGCACTTGGTTTTGCTTATATGATCGCTGAGGTCTGCTTTACTTGTACGATTGCTTGCCCTGCAGAACACATGATATCCAAGGAGGTTCTACTCAGGCATAAGAAATACAGACAGCTACCTTCGAAGCCACCACAGAAATCGTGATATTCTATATTTTAGCAGAAATGCTTCCGACATATGCAGGGCATTGACAGATCAGCTCCAGCAGGATCCAGTTGTCATCTGGAGGCAGCCTCACCAGTCTCAAGAGTAAAGTGGAAGTACAAAAACAAAAGTTTTGTTTATTTTCGCGTGAGAGGAAAAAAAATAAAAGCTGGATTCACAGACTTCAACCATCCTAAGAAAAATAACAACAAACAAATCCCCCTCAAACATCCAATAATATTGTGACTAGATGACTCAAATCTTTTTCATACAGAGTACAAAAAAATAGTGACTATATGTGATGCTTATTAAAATTACAGTTTTTAAAAATATTGCCCAGAATGACAAACAACTTTTCTCCTGAAAACAATTATACAATTGTTTTTAATCATAGAATCACAGAATGATTGAGATTTGAATGCACCTTTGGGAGTCAACTCGTCCAACTGCCTTGCTTAAGCAGGGCTCTTGTTCAGGACCACATCCAGATTACTTTTGAATATCTCCAAGGACAGAGACTCCACAGTCTCTCTGGTAACCCACTCCATTGCTAAGTCACCCACACAGGAAAAATGTATGCTCAGCTGGAACATCCTGTGTTTCAGTTTGTGTCCATTGCCTCTTGTCCTGTCACTGGATACCACAGAAAAGAAACTGGCATCAACCTATTTGTACACTCTGTTCAGGTATTTATATACATTAATGCAGTTCCTCCAAAGCTTTCTCTTCTCCAGGTTGAACAGCCCCAGCTCTCTCAGCCTTTTCTCATAGGAAAAATGTTCAAGTCCCTAAATCAATTTTATGGTCCTTTGTTGGACTCTATCCAGTACGTCTATGTCTCTCTTGTCCACTAGGACCCCAGGTCCTTTCCAGCAGAACTGCTTTCCAGCTGTGTGGCCTGCAGCACGTTCTGGTGCATGAGGTTGTTCTTCCTCAGGTGCAGGACTTTGCACTTCTCTTTGTTGACACCTTGGGGATGCTCCCAGCCCATTACTCCAGCTTGTCAAGATCCCTTTAGATGGCAGCAAAAACCTCTGGTTTTTCAACCACTTCTCCCAGTTTTGTTACCTAACTCTTCTTTATGGTCTGGTAGGAAGTGGGCCCATTCTATTTTCTTATGTACGTGGTTCGCTAGTCATTTCTCAACTTTCATGATTCTCAGGTCAAGAGAACTCCCACAAGACCTATTTCATAATCCTTCTTGAGGGCTGGTCTTACTTAAGAAAACACTTATTTACAGGTCTTCCCACTTTATCGCACTATATCAAAGAAATCAAGGGATTTCTTTGAAAGTTTTTACTTTGCCATTTGTACAAGCCATACTGTTCTGAACAGATTCAGCTACTGCTTTTATTCTACCCTTGGCTGTTGCAGTATCTGCTCCCTTGTCCGTGTTTCTTACTCTTCTTATAACTCTATATTCTAATTATATTTCAGTCAAATATGATGACAGGAGAAATATGAGCATATCTCCTGAAGTGCTTGTACACATTTTCAAAATATAGATTATCATATTTCTGCCCCTCCCTTTAATCATCACAATCAATCTCTGCATTATCTGTCCTCAGTTTACTCTCAAAAAGGCCCACATTGTTCTCACAGACCTCCTTTTCCTGTCATTGCATTTTTATGTACCGTGACACAGTTAAGACTATTATTATTAATGAGTCTCACCTTTTTTCTGGCCGTTTCTTTCAGATCACCGAACATTAGCGGAAGGGAGATGGGCAAATTTCTGTTTTATTACTGGTCATATTATCATTATCAACAACACTTTTCTCTCCTTTCCCCAGTCTCCACCACATGCCATTTGATGAGCTCTGTTTCTGAGTAACAGTGAAATAAATTGCCATGTTCCATTAAAATTTGCAAGGAAAGATGGCTTACAGAGAAAATATCTGCTTTTAAAAATCAAAATTCAGTTTATGTAGTAGTTATTAACAGCATGCTTTTCTCCTCTTCTATTTTCAGGCTGTCACTTTTCTATCCCATGTGGTTACACCTGTACTGAAAAATTCAAAATGTACCTCAGAAACCACCCACAAATAACAACAGTAATGACCCATTCTCAAAATTCCCAGTCAGTTGAGGACTACCAGTACAATTATGATTATCAAGATTAAGTATTCTGCCATTGCTGATGTCTGTTATTAATGCCAGGGTATTTTCTCAGAAGCAATGAACCACTAAAAATACAGTGATTAATATACAGAAGAGCAAATTCATCACAAAGCACTGTTTTCAAAGGTATTAAGGGAGTAGTATTTGTCACTCCCCTGCCTCATCCATGCGTATCTTTAAAAACTTCTCACTGAAGAGTTAAATCCTGAGTGCTTTGATAGAAAAAGTACACTTGTCTCAGGAATCTGACTCCTGAGCTATATTCCAGAAGTTACCCAAGATATTATACTGCATATGTCTACAAACACTAGGAATGGTTTTGTTTCTGCAAGCAAGGCACAGTCACCAATCTAAAAAGCTGCAGAACAATGAATTGAATTACTTTATTTCTTAGCCTTCTTCTATCACTTCCACTCAGTAAAGTCCTGTTTACTAAAACTATGAAACCATAGTGAGATCATTTATTTACATCTACAGAGAGTAGGACAGGATATGTTTCTATAAACACATAATCCCTTTCTTTCCTTTTTTTTTTTTTCCCCCTGCAAAGGAAAGAGTAAAATAACTTGAGATAGTTGCTCAGCAAGTCCTGAAAATGACATAATTTTACATCCAAGACATTTCATGCTTGGATATGTACTGTGAAGCAGATGGTAAGACTTGGAAGAAGAAGAATTGGGATTCAGCCACAGCTAACTGTTCTGAAAATGAATGCAGATTGTAGTACAAAAAGTACAAAAGGTGGTGGAGACAGCTGCATCATAGAATCACAGAATTGCAAGGGCTGCAAGGGACCTCTAGAGGTCACCAACTCCAACACCTCCGTCAAAGCAGGTTCCCTACAGCAGGCAGTCAATCCTATAAATCCTACCTATTTTACAGTGAACACAAGCAAGAGGTACACAAACATAAGACTGTGGCTTCATAGTCACAAAGAAAATGCCATTTCAAAGAGCTGTAAGGGCTCACCTCACTCTTTCATGAATGAGAATCAATCCCTGCTTAAACAACATGGTTCTGCTAATGTTTACCAAGCACAGCAACAACTGGAAGGCAAGTTTCTAAGTAGTCTCTCTGCTGAAAACTCAGTTTCTAGAAGATTGCTCTGGTGTCAGCATCAAGAAGAAATGACCTGATGCTACACTGAAATCATTAAGAAAACCCCATATTTCTCTACTGAATTCATTTTCAAGTATCCTATTCAGCATTCCTCCAACGACCTATACATAAGAATTCCACTTAAATTGCTTACGGTCCATAACTGAAAAATATCATAAATACAGAGATTTTTAGTAACTTAAAGAGAGAAATTACAAGTTTCAACTTGCAGTCACAGAAATTATACCCAATTGGAAAAATGCAAGTTTCTGTATAATAAGCAACAAATAGAATTATAGTTACATGTTGGAAGCTCATTAGGTGTTAACAACACAGAGGAAAATGTAATGGTGCTATTGTCTGTCTACACTGAGGGAGTACCATGCACGTTGGCAGTCTGAAGCCCTGGTATTCTACTATTAACAAATTCACAAGTCCTTGAACAGAATCTGTAACAGATTTCTGTTGAAGAAGAGAAAATAATATTCCAAATTCCATAAAAGAGTCACACTATTGTGAAGTATATCATTACCATGAGTCAGTCATCATCTTCTACAGCAGGATTTTTACACTGCTATTAGCAGTTGCTGCAATGTCCTAAAGGGTCTCACTTGGTAGTAGGTACAGAGGAAGTCATCTGATTTTGCTCATTGTTTCATATCTGTCATATGAATGTCTCCATCAGCTTCAAGGTAAAGACAATTAAAACCATCATAAAGAAAAAGATGCAAAGTTCCCTGTTTTCATGCATCTTCAAGACATTGATATCTGCTAGAAAAATGTTTTTCTACAAAATGTATCAAATGTTGCCTGTTTTATGATTAAAGACTCTCTAAAAAATAACATTATTTTGTTACATGTTTGATGCAAACCCTTAACAGTAACATATTCTTAATAGCCAACATTTACAGTACAACTAACACTCAGCATTTTATTATAATCATTTTGTTTTTAAAGATGAGGTACAAATGTATGGAAAGTCTGAAGCTGGGAACCCAACTTCTTTTTAAGTCAAAATTGACAAAAAATTGCAAACATTTTATAAAAAATATGTTATGTTTAGCAAGATGTCATAACCTTAAAAAACTGCTGGCAGATTGCGTTAAGACATTAGGAAAAGCATTCAAGTAACAATAATTCAAGCAGCACTGAGATTCTTCAGTCCAACAGGAAGTCACTGTGAGGATAGATTTGGAGCAGAAAACAAGAATTCTGTTCTTTCCTCACGTAGAACCTTCACTAAGGAGGAAACATATGTGTGAATGCATACTTCAAAAAGGATGAGTCTAAGCACACAACCTGAACTTTTCTATCCTTTACTACACTATTCCATGCTGTTATGAACTTAGTGTGAGTGGCTGGGCTACGATGGTGTCTAGGGGGACTCCTCAGGTGCGTGAGGGCAGGGCCTGGCTGCCAGTGCCTGCCCCAACAAGCAGCTAGAGGCACCAGGGAATCACAAGCATCAGGCATCAGGCATTTCCCTGGGGATCGGCTGAGACCAGGCTGGGACATGGACCCATGGATGGGGAGTCGGAGCCTGCTTTTTTTCTAAATCTCCAGGAATACTGACAAGACTTCTATTTACACCCCAATATTACTTTGAACAATTTTGTGATGGTGCCATCAGGAAAAAGAAAAGGGTTTTTGTACACAAACTCACTTAAACAAGGTACATCTTTTTTTCAGCACAAAGGAAGAGATTGTGTATTGAATCAAAATGACATCTTTTTAGCACAACATAAAGATGATGTGATACCAAACAGAACTCAGAAAGTAATTTGATACAATTTCATTTCATATGGCAAGTAGGTTTAATTTTTTAGGCTTTGCTTGGTAGGTAAACACATACTAGACGTAGTAGATGTTATACTAAGATGGGGTTAAGAGACATCACTAGTAAAACAGGGAAATAAATGCTCTTATTGGACATGAACATACATAATTTAAATCATCTGCACAACATATGTGTTAAAGAGAAAACGTAACTTGTGCTTTCTGTTTTCTACTGTGGTAGTTTCACCCCGATGGGCAGTTGAACACCACTTTCTCACTCCCCCTTCTCAAAAGAACAGACGAAGAAAATATGATGAATAGAAGCTTCACAGATTGAGATAAGGGATAGGGAGATTATTCATCAATTACCATCATGGGCAAACCAACCACAGCATAAGGGAGATTAATGTAATTTATTGCCTATTAATAACAAACTAAGAGAGAAACTAAAAGCAAACAAAAACCACTTTCCTCCTCCCATCCACCCTCATCTATCTCCTCCCGCCAAGGGCTGCAGGGGAACAGGGAACGGGGGCTGCAGTCTGCTCCTAACACTTTGTCTCTTCTTTCCTCCATGGTCACTCTCTGCTCCTGCTCCACATAGGGTCCTTCCCATGGAATGTTGTCTGTCCCAAACTGATCCTGCATGGGCTTCCCACAGGCTGCAGTTCTCCAATCACTGCTCTAATATAGCTCCATACCATGGGGCTCCTCTGTATCTCCCCTGCTCCCAAAGCTTTGCCATGTAAGCACAATACACCTGCCACACCAGCTACCCACCAGTAAGAATGTATGTACTATTTGCAAGAGACGAGTGTTCAGCCTTTGTTTCTACTGGAACATTTCAATCACAGAATCACAGAATGGCCTGGTTTGGAAGGGACTCCAAGGATCATCAGGTTCCAATCCCCTTGCCACAGGCAGGGCCACCAACCTCCAGATCTGGTGTTAGATCAGGTTGCCCAGAGCCTCAACCTGGGGCCCTGAACACCTCCAGGGACGGGACATTCACAACCTCTCTGGGCAGCCTGTTCCAGCACCTCACCACTCTCTCAGTAACAAACTTACCCCTGACATCCAATCTAAACTTTCCCTCCTTCAGCTTAAAACCATTCCCCTTGTGCTATCACTAACTGCTCCTGTAAAAAGTTGGTTCCCCTCCTGTTTATAATCTCCTTTAAATACTGGAAGGCCACAGTGATGTCCCCCCACAGCCTTCTGTTCTCCATGCTGAACAAGCCCAGCTCCCTCAGCCTGTCCTCATAGGGGAGGTGCCCCCGCCCTCTGATCATCTTTGTGGCCCTCCTCTGGAGTCAGAGGACTCAGCTAGACCTCAAAAATCCTCACTGGAGCTGCTTGCTCTTTTCCAACAGATTTATTTTAAGTGAATGGTCCTTCACAATCAATGTTCCCTGCTTCTATCTTCATCTTCCTTGAGCTCTATGTTCGATTTCAACTCTGTTGTTTGCGATCTCCTCAAAAATACATCCTTCAAAGCTTTTCCAGTCCACGTCTCCCTATTCCTTTCCTGATTGCCTCTCTGCTTCCTCTCTCAGTCTCTCCTTTGATGGATCAGTTTTCTATTTTAAATCTGATTATTTCTGCATGTAGCAGAGACATTGCCAGCCTGACTTTAAACAAGCACATATTCAATCATACCATAACAACACAGTGCTCTGCTCAGGCTGATTTCCTTCTCTTCTCCCCACTTCATGTTTTCATATCTGCTATACTTGGAATTTTGCTTTTAAAGAAAGTTGATTAAAAAATTGTTTGGGCAATACTATTTCAGATCCTCTAGCTTTCTTATTCAGTTAGTTTCTTAGAACCCTGAAGGCTCTCTTCTTTAAGCTATCTACAAACCAGGGAGTTAATAGGAGAAGTAAATGAGAATAAGAAATACGTCATTTTAAAACATTTTTAAACAACACTACGGTATTTCTTTCGCTCTTGAGGGACTCTTGTGAATGTACAATGGTATTACAAGTGTAGAGCATTTATTTCAGGGTAGTATAGTGTAGATGCCAAAACAGAATTCCTGCTATGTTATTATACACATTCTCTTTTCACAACACCACTGGTTCTCCCATCCTTGCCAAAGAAGATTAGGAACGCTTTTTTACTGCCAGCTTAAATATACATTTACGGATATTTGAATCAAAGCCAAAAACCAATTCTGTCTGTGTTAATGAGTTCTATAATTGTCTTATATAACATAGCTTTCAAACCTGTATACCTTTTAAAATTACCTAAATCTCATATTAAACTTAGAGAAATGTTTCATGGATTCTGCTTGCACTATCCTTTGCTAAAATTACTTAAGCTATATTTCTTACTTAACAAGGTACTTTTACAAGTCGAATATTTGCATCCAAACTTTTTTTTTAATTAAGCAATTCTACTTTTCAACAAAATAACCTTAGATGTAAACATGACACATTTTTTTCCAACACTTTCTCAGTCTTACAGGAAGACTCTGATTCATGCCCCTGTTATCTCTGTCATTACATCCTCCTTCCAGCAATTACCAGAGTCTGTGTGAATGAGCAGGGTCCAAGACTGTAGATGATAGAACTCAGGCCACTTTGATTCATACATGGTCACTTTAGTCCAGACATTATTTCTGATGATATGTAGGCAAAAAAAAAAAAAGAAATCCCACAAAAGAAAAAAATAAATAAAAAATCACAAAACAACAAAACTACCTAGCCTGATCTTGAAAACATGCTTGGAAGTTAAAATATACATATATATTCACGTACACAAACACCTTAGTAAATGTTAATCTGAAAGTCAAATGTAAACTAAGGCAATTACATGCAATGATCACTTTAGCTGACCCAAAAATCAAAACTCCTTGTAAATCATCTTGACTTAAAAATGCAGAGGCTAAATGGTTAATCAAGATACTTATGTAGTATCTCTGAGAGATCATTTTCTCATAGGAAAAAAAATCCTTGCACCACTGAGCAATCAAAGCATTTTTCCAGAATTTACTACACTCATTATCTTAAGCAAAGTGTTTGATCTCAGCTCACAAATTGGAGTGACTTTAAAGAAGCTTGATCTCTTGTTAAGAGGGCAGTAACTCAGATCCATATTCCCTTCTGTTTTTCTGTATTCTCCTTCAGCCGCTTTGGCTAGAACTTGGCAAAAATTCACTGAAAACAAAAGAGTCATCTGCAGAAAATCTAAGTTCCTACACAATTAGATATTTTTTGAATTGCTACTTGACATTTTATATATTTCCTAGCAAAAACAGGAAAGTGCCAAGTTCTGTTCTTAGCTATACTGTTGAAAACTGGGAGAAATTCAACTGATTGCAAAGCAATATCCCTATAATTACATTGGTTAGGAAGCTTGTTATTTGAAATTTTCATCAACATTTATTCCTGGTGAATTCTAGTCATCCAAGTGGCAGAAGATGCTATGTTGAAAAAACCTCGTAAATCAGTACAGAACCGTCTGAAAGGTGAACTGCTATATGTGAAATTACACACATATATATGAAAATGTGAGTATTTGCCAGACTTTCCACTTTGAGAAGTGAAAGATGTTCTCATCATATTCTGCTGTGATTACAGGTGCTCCAAAAGTAATGCCTCGCATTTTTATTACATTGGCCCGGGATGCCAGATGCAATTTGGTGGTGTGGCAGTAGAGGTTGAACCTTCCCACCAATATTCCATTCCATTTTCTGCCATGTTACAGATGGCAGCAAAGAGGCAATCTAATCAAATGACATCTGACATGGAAGTGCAGATGAAACAAAGACATGGAATTGAATTCCTCCATGCGGAAAAAATGACACCCGCTGACATTCATCAATGCTTGCTGAACGTTGATGGAGACCAAACAGTGGATGTGAGTACAGTGAGGTGGTCGAAGTGCATTTCTGCAGTGGTAACAGCAACAATGAGTCACGTCCACTGGTGCAGATTTTTACAGGCACGGCATGCAGGCTCTTGTTCATTACCGGTGAAAATGCATAGCTAATGGTGGTGACTGTGTTGAAAAGTAGTGTTTTGTAGCTGAGAATTTTCTCTATCAAACAGAGTTATCATTCTCTTTGTATCTGTTGTCATTTCCATGGAAATAAATAAGAGGCATTACTTTCAGAGTAACTACATATTCTAACAGTCACAGCTTCATACTCTCTGTACTCTCCCATAATGTCTGGTTATTCCTTTGAACAGTCTGTTCATGTCTGTGCTGGATAGGTACACTATGTACATGACATTACAATAATATTTTTCCCAACTTTTCTATTAATCAAGAGATATTGAAGTGGTGAATCTATAAAAGTCAGAAGAAAAATAAAAAAACAATGCAGGAACAAGTGCACTTCAGAGTTATTGACAAGTATGAAGTATCCTCCTCAAATTCTTCAAAGTCATATTCAAGTCTGCTTGCTATGTACAGCTGTAACTCTCTGGCAACAATAAAAAGGAGCATTGCTGTAAGAGGTTATGAACTTTTACACTTGAATGAGCTGATATTCTTCAAAATCCCTACTCACAACTACATAAAACTCAGAGTTTAAGAACACTAAAGTGAAAGCACTCAAAGTTGAGAAATATAGAGGTAAGTTCTAATTAAACCAACAGAGCTAATGGTACCCATCCAAGATCAAAATCTGGCTCAGTTTGAAGCCAGGTCTCCTTTCACCTCAGTAAGCTGGAGGCCTTAATTCTTCATCTTCTTGCACCAAGCGTTTTTCCACATTCAAAGTGAGAAAACATACTCTGCAGTGTATTTTTGCAGGTGTAAAGGATTTTGAAAGGTACCCAGCAAGGAGGAATAACACTTAGAGCAAGGAATTCTAAAGGAATTTCTTAGGTAGACTGTACTGGAAAAGCATCATTTTTTCAAGTATGGCCTTCCAAAGAAATTCAAATTGTACTTTATCACTTACAGTCCAACTGTACAAGGCTGCTTAAAACCTATCACCAGCTCATGAGATTAAAATGCAAGTTTCATCTTCCTCTATTCAAATTTTCTTAAAATCTTTTGATGGGAATCATGCATTTATGAAGAAAAGTGAAACAAAAGCCTTATTTTAAAAAATATGTGTTTTTAGATTAGACTTTCCATAGAAGGGAAAGAATTTTTCCTACTATCCACTTTAATTTTTATTTTTTTCCCAGGAAAACATGAGGCAGTGAGCAACAACTTCAAGGATTAGGCATGTGCTTAATATTGAGAAAGTACTTACAAAGTGCTCAGTAGTGCTGCCATCACAGTTCTGTCCTACTTTCTTCCCCCAACACAGCAACCCTGCCCAATGGAGTGTGTGAACATGCTGTGCTATCTGCCCAACATTTACTTTTACTGCTTGGCAAATAGAATGTAACTGGCCTTTCATCCACCAAAAGATAAGAAATGTTTCATGATTCTGCCTTTAGCAGCATCCTCCGAATAGAAAGGACTGAGATTATAGCACTCATGTATTTTCTTCCTTTCCCCAGCTTTAAGAGGATGGCATTTCTCTTGGCATGCAACGTTTTCAACTAATGCAAACATCAAAACCCTGCTCACAGAGCAAAACAAGCATGTCCTACTCACTCCCCCATCTCCCAACACACAGTCTCAACTAAATAGCCAACAAAATCTCAATCATTTGCTAGCATTCATGAACATATTAAGACATTGTTTCATGTATCCATTGATTTTAATGATGCTTTCGATTATCTTCACATAAAAGGTACCTGTGCTGGGAGCTATTACAATTGTTCAGCATCAAAAAAAAACCACTTATGTCTGGGACTTAATGGCCACAGCTGTGGGCTTTAGGTCATGCCAGGGCTGACCTGTGTGGGCTGGGGAGAAATGTTTTCCTGCTTGTAGAAGCATGGGCTAAGAAAAAAGTCTAAATATATGGTGGAAGTGGGAGGAAGGACTGAGGGAGAGAAAGGCTTCTTGAGGACAGACTTTATTGGAGTATCAAGTCTGATATTTCAGAAAAGGAAAAATGCCTGATGGCTCTTTCTCCTGTATTTTGAAATATAGGACTTATTTATAAAACAAACACTGAAGATGCACCAAATATTGCATGCTTGTGTTATCAATTTCTCCATCCACACAGAGTGTTCTTGCAAGGTCTCTAATTTTGACTAGCTGCTCAGGTTAGTGGAGTGGTGGTAGTGAATTCAGCTTCAGTGGTAGTGAATTCAAACTGCCTTCAACATGGTGAGATACTGCTGTCAATATCAGTTAATCAACGCCTTCCTCAAAACTACAAGAGATTTCCTGATCATATATAAACAAAGCTACCAACATATAAGCACTATTTTCTAAAGTCTTTGCCAAGTCTGTATCATTCCATTTGCAAATCAGCACAGGTTTGCAAAGATACCTCAGTATTTTCTTGTGCAGAATGCTCAGCATTTTGTCAGATCACAGCCATAGATTAAATATCACACTTTAGGGAATAAAATATGCTATTCTTCAAAGTAAAGATGATTTATGAAATATAAGCAAATCCGATACGATTCACAGAGGGTATCATGGCAAACTGTGTGTAAAAAGAGAAAACAATGATCAGGTGAGTTCTTTAACACTGAATGAAAACATACACTCCACCTGAAAGGTATGATTAAATTTATAGGGGGGTTTAGAGGCTTGGTTCCTTTTTTTCTTTGACTGCAGTGGTTTCTTTCTTCACTAAATCTGGATATATAGGATGGAAAAAAAGTCAGAGTACATTATAAATAAAGAACCAAAGTTAGGAGAGCTGATAAAATATGAATACCATTTCAAGTAGCTTAATGTGTCATAGCTGCATGATAGAAACGGGAGTGAAGTGCGTATGTGCCCCTGCTGCTTAACAGTAGGTTTGAAAGAGGCTGTAAAGGAAGTACAAGTGGAAAATTCCCTCACTGGCTGCTTTCCAAGGCATGTATTCAGCTTATGAAAAATATGATGCTTTATTTGATATCGAGCTTACAGATAGGGCTTTTTTTGTGTTTTGTTGTTTTTTTTTCCTACAGAAAAGCAATTGGAAAATAGAGTGGGACACTAGAACCCCATATGTTCTGCCTTTCCCCCTTTCCCCTTCCAGTCATTCTTTTATTATTTTTAAGCCTCTCATAAAATCTGTAAAACTTGTGCTTCATACAACATAGCCAGTCGTACATGTGACAGATAACATGGAAGTGCATTTCTGTGATCTTTCCTAGTACAGGAACAGTAGCCTAGTAACCAGGATCTGCTAAATACTGATACCTTGATTCAGCATAGCTCTGGTAAGCCTGCCATCTTCCATCTCCACGGGAATCACTGTATTAAATTTACATTAAAGACGGCTACTGGACTGACACAAGGGTCATATTAGCATTTTTACTCCGGTAAGTTGGTCAGCAGAACATTTCTGTACCATGAAAATTATGCCAGTACTCTATTGTTAGGAATTAAACATTTATGAGAAATTTTGTAAAAGCATTTTAGGAAGAATGAGCTGGTAAGAAGTACAACAAGGGCAGAGCAGTATCAATATGTAGATCTGAGAAAGAAAATCAAATTGGATTCTTTTTATCTCAAAATGAAAGCGGACACTGGGAAAGCAGCAGGAATGTGAGTGAAAAGAATGCTCTATTTACTGGAAGAGACACAACAAAGGTAATTGTGACAAATGTGTTTAATCCCCCCTGCTCTTCTGCACTCACTGAGCTCTTGTCTGATACAGATCCTTTCATTAGATTCAAAGTTGTTCATAGAGCAGATAAATATAATAGGCCAGAATCTCCATCTTTAGATGAGCATTACACGCAGAGCTACTTGGATTTTATACTCTTGAGATTCAAGAATCAGTCACAAAACAGACAAGGGACTAATTGGCATTTATTCTGTACTTGAAAGGAAACCAAGAACCATTTGTTAAAAAGTACCAGTTGGAAAAAGATAGTATATAGAAAATGTGACCTCGTAGCTTTGTATGTGCAGGAGGAATGAAATGGAACCAGCACAAATTGACATTCAGTAATGGAATAACAATGGTTCTCACAGACCATTACTACCTACTTGTCTGTACCCTAGACAATTCCATATGGAGAAGAATGACCAAATAAGAGCACTTAACAATCTAATAAGCACTAATAAGCACACTTCTTTGCACTGAACAATAAATATCAGACCAGCAATGAATTCTATTACATTTAAAGGAGATTTCGATAGTCTACATTGTTGGATTTTTTTTTGTTTGTTTGTTTTTGGTTGGTTGGTTTTGTTTCTGTTTTGTTTTGGTTTTTATTTCCCATAAAACTGGTTTCTAGGAAAAAATGTTGTTATTGGCAAAGTGACATCCACATGCTAAGGCAATTTCAAGCATCAGTCTTCTTCATTCTCAAAAAAAAATAATAATAATAATAAAAAAGTTGAGTGTCTGGGTGGTTTCCGGTCTGGGAATCTGTCTCTGCAGACACTAGCTCCTGGCTTTCATTTTTGCCTCAACTGCCCATATGTAAAATGAGAAAGAACTAGCTTTTTGATACTTCAAAGTTTTAAGAAAATACCTCACACAAAGAACATGAGATGATATAATATTTGGAAAAAGGATCATCAGATTTTTCTCTGAAAGTTCCTGGCTGTGTTTTGAAGAAAAAAGATGACTTCTGGCAACAGGAGAGGCAGAAGAATGTAAATACTCTCAGACAAAGCAAGGGAACTGAAATAGAGCCATTCCCATCAGATATATACTGCCAGTTCCTAGCATATCTCCTGCATCATGCAATCGCTCAGTCAAGAATCCATTGGTTAAGTAATGTGCTAAAACACAAATGTAGAAGAATCGTACGTGTCTATAAAAAAAAAAAAGGGGGGGGGTTAGAAAAAACTTTATAATATCTATTCCAGCCAACACGCTCTTTAAAACACATTCTCTGATTTTAGCAGTAATGTGCCAACTTCCAAACCAAAGTAATATATTTGAAATGAATGACTGACTTGAACTAAACCTCCGTGTTCCTGGAGGAGCACAAAGACTGCACAATGAGCCTGTACCTAACTCTTCAGTTAGCTTTGAAAAATCGCTTTCTTGAGTTTACAGTGTATTTCTTCTCTCCTAGAGTTTGGTGGGATTTTTTCCCTGGCGAGGGGGGGGAGGGGGGGGGGCGCGTGAAGAATGGGNNNGAATGGTGTTGGGTGGGGTTTTTTCGGTCTTATTCCCATCGTGTTCCCATGAAGATTTGTCTCGGGATATTCACACACTTTTTTTCTAGGGGATGGTCAGATATTCTTGTTTTTCTCATTTAACATCTTCAAGTCATCATTCCTCTCAGCTTGTGTTTGTATTCATTGAGACCTCTGCCAGTGTAAAATCTGATTCAGATTTGAATATAGTAAGAGCCAAAGCCTTTTAAAAGTATTTGACACAAACCACTATTACAAATGTATACACAATCTATTCCTGAAATGAGAAGACATTTTAGCTTGAACTGGGACAATTTCTTGCTGATAGAAGAATTTTCAGGATAAGACAGCATCATATTCATAGCACTAGAAAATTGCTGTTGAGTGCTAGAAATGCTCTCAAACCCAGTAGTCACGACACTGCACCAGACCTTGGGGAATAAAGCCACCTCTACAGTGTTTACCTTCTGGAGCCAGCTGGTAACTGACTCAATCCCTGGCACAAAGCAGGGGGCACTAAAATGCTCCTCTGACTTACACCTGAGTGCCCACTGCTGTGACAGCCTGCTGCAGCAGCAGGGACTGGCAAGGCTTGAAGGTGTTTAGACTGTGGCCCTTTCCTTCGCTGAATACCACCCACAGCAAGAATACACAGAAGAATAATAACCTTGAGTCTCCCCTACTAGGAAATCCCACTCCACTGAAGAAACACCCTAGGGTCACATCCATGATTGTTGGGATTGTTTTTGACAACTGCATAAGAAGGATATGGCCAAAATATGCCAACAGCAAGCATACTTGCAGCCCTCTACTTAGGGGCATCTGTTCTGCTGAAAAGTAAGACATAAAGCAACACTTCAACAGGAGGCAAGCAAATCATTTTAAATATTTATGCACTACTTCAATTTGGGTGTGATGATTGAAAATCTCTGTAATTTCACTGAACAAATGTTTGTAAGTTCTTTTGAGCAAGGCAGGTTTGAAAATAGGGCAGAATTTATTTTTGCATCTCTTTATTCATGTTTTTACAGGTATCACAAACATTATCCATTTGGCTTAAGCTAGTCAAAAAATAGTTTTACTTATCAATAATCTTAGAAAGATAATTATGTCTTTAACAATTAAGGCTAGACTTTCAGATGGACTGCTTTCAAATGAACCATTATGACAAGTTTTTGCAGTTTTCCCTTTTCATGTTAGAATGAAGGTTTTCACAGAGCACAGCTAATCCTCCAGGTTGCAAACAAAAATGTAAGCAGAGAAGTGCCTTCTCCTTTCACAAACAAGCACATACGATACAACAGCAAATCTTTGACTCCAATCTGTTTGAAGGTGTTTGAACCTGTCTACTGCCCAAAAATAGGCTCAGACTACCAAGCTAAGTAATATTCCAGGGCAGCACTTTCACTATTCCACATTTCATGAGCTGTGGGGTATGGAGAGAAAGGGTAGAAAAACACGAGCAGGATTCACTGCATCCTGGTGATCTCAGCCACCTAGGGAGGAACTGACCCAGCAAGAGTTTGTTTCAATAAATGCATAAAGTTAAGTACATACTGCAGCAGGGATGTGAGCCCACTTCTCCCAGAGAGACCCCACAGTCATTAGGCCGCAGTTGTATTTTCCTTCTCCAGCCCAATAAATTATTAATTACTTAAAGTGAAAGCAAAGGGAAAAGCTTCAAGTGCATCACTCAGACACCTGCCAGTGCAGAGCAGGCAGTTACAGCATCCAAAATGGCAGCAGATGCTCTAACTTTAGGAAAAGCGAATAGAGGGTTTCACCAGTACTGCTTATTTCCACAGCAGGGTTTCAATAGGCACTTTCCTCTATCCTTTCTCCTAGCAGGAGGAGGAAATCAGACCAGATAGATGCTGTCCTGCAGCACACGATCTGTTAACTTTGCTTCTGAGAGGACCAGAGTTTCAGCCATATTCCCCACTTCAGCACTTTGTACTGGTTAGCCTGAGCTTTTAAAGCACTGGCTTTTTGTGCATCAAGCTACTCCCCTACATTATAGAGACAGCTTTAGCACTTAAGTCAGCACTGTTGCACACATCAGACAACAAGGCACTTTAAAGTCAAAGCTACAGCACTGGCTGAGCCCTGTCACCCTCCCTGCCACACACCAAAACAAATAAAGAGCATTTAAAGCAATAAAGGACGTGACCACTCTGTGCTTCTCTATGAAACAATATCAGTGATAATTCCTCCCTCATCCCTATCAAATACTTCAAAGATCACATTGGACAAACTGAAAGGTTTGTGACAAGCCATGGAAAATCATGTCTTCCTGGGTTTCTTAGTCAAAACATAAAAGCTCTGAAAATGCAGGCTACATGTTACAAGTCTGCCATCAGTATCACTCTCCAGGGTTTCAAGTAAGATTTTTTGATCTTTCAGCAGGTGCCTTGTATAATCTCATAATGCTAATGGTTTTAGGCAGTGACAAACAGCAAACTGTGCCTGACTCAGCAGTCTCTCACTTTCTATACATATCACCCCAATGAAAAATACAGCATTTCCCTGCTGGCTGTTCCTTTCAAACTTAGATTGTGCTTTCAAATAAAAAGGGATAGAGGGGCAGTTGTATGAATGTTTTTTTAAAAGAAAATCATTTTTGACTTGTAAGTCATCACATTGATGACTCACACAAAGAAAACAGGTATATATTGTTCACAGAAATGTAGGTCAGAGTTCTGCAGTGGGGTAGCTTACATGAATAGGAGGACTGCTCATAGAAGGCTTCAGTAGGACTATTGATTCACTTAGAGTAGCTGTGTGCCTAATCACCACTGAATCACAATTTAAAGAATCATAAAATATATTCAAAATATACTAAGAAAACATGAGAAATTCATATGACAGTGGTCTACACAGAATAAGTTTGATAAATTGAGTCACTGAGGCTGTACTCAGAAAAACTGAATCTTTACCTCATAGCTAAATTGTCTGAAATCTTTACTTCACATTTGAATTTTCTGAGGCATTTTAAGCAGATCACAATATATTAAGTGCTCTTCTTAACCTCTCCAAAACAACAAAGCAAGCTGCTCTAAAGACCAGTGATACCATAACAAATTCAGTACACTGTAGATAAATTCTTCTGGGTTTGTGTTTTTCTATTTCCTTGGAGGAGGAAATTTTAAGAATAGAATGTAAAGGCTGTGTTAAAGGAATTCTAACAAATATGAGAGAGAACAATACAAAAGCTAAACCCAATATGAAATTTTTCTTACCACAGGCCACAGAGTGGCAATTAGCTTTAATGTAATTTCATAGAAAAATGAAAAAAGAAAAATAATAATTTCAATGGAGTCTGGAACTTTAAACTTTCATCCCAGCTTTTAAACTCGTAAGAGGGTGAGGAAGAGACCCATTCTTGCTTTCTATCAGAACAAGCATTGATTCTTCAGATGGTTTAGAAATATTTTTGTTTTCCCACTTTAAACAAGGCTCTCAGCTTTGCTGTTTTAGTGATATCTTCCCTAAATCTTTTTTTCCCTGTTCTGATTGAAAGTATTGTACACAGTCTTTGCATTTTAGAGACTATCTGTGCCAAGAGATCCTACAGCTCATTCATCTCATGGCTCTGGTTTTCCTCACACATACATCAATTTTATAGTGCCACTATAATCCCACTGACTTCAGAGGAGATACTCCCAATTTACATTTACATTGCAGAGTCGTGTCATGTAGTTTCTATATGAGTTGTTAGGCTGTGGACATACTGCACTGTGGACCACAGTGAAATAAATGCCTTTCCCCTGTCAAAGAGGGATGTACCACACTGGATTCAGCATCCAAGTGAGGATTCCACTGCCCATAGAAGCTTTATCTTGTGATCTGTGTGGAAATGCAACCCTACTTCTCCCTCTTACGTTACATCTTTTCTTGCATGGATTGAACACGTGCTTCTGCACAGAATCCCACCAGCTGCATGAACATTTCTCGATGTCAGCCATTTGTCAAAGCAGGATTCCCAGAACTGATAACAGTTGACATGAGTGAAAATAAACAACTGCAGTACACTACAGCTACTATCATACTACTATCATACTCAACAAAAACTCAATGATTAGGATTTTAATAGGGTTTATTGATGGCAAAATGAGGACTTCTTATGATACATACAGAGTGCTGTCAGTCAGCAGAAGTAGAAACCTGTTGAAAGCAGAAGTTTTTCCGCTGGCTGAAATGTGTTAAGTGAGAACGAAAAAGCCTTTCAACCAGAAGAAATGTGCTAAGTGAGGTCTAAAATGGCAATGCACATTTAAAGAAGGCTTCCAGGACAGGAGAAATGAATGCTTCGGGAAATTAGTGAAGATAATCTGGGTAAATATCAGTAGAAATGTGTGTTATCAAAGCCATTTTCTTTTAGATTAAATGGGAAGAAAGTGGGCCTGAGAGATCTGTTTGAGACCAAAGAAAAAGAGAAGTTGAGTCAGAGAGTGCCCAGGCAAGCAGGACTAAGCTGCTACCTTCCCAAAGTCATTTCATGTGCCTGTTCTCCAAGAGAGTTCCCTAAATGGGGCTTTGTGGTTTCAGCCCTGAGCTAAAGCATCTGAGACAAGTCTCAATCTTATATAACAATTTGGAAAAAAGATTGCTTTCAGATGCATTTTAACCTCACATTCTCCTACCTCATGCCTCCATTTTCCAACAGCCTTTTCAGCTTTGTAGTCAAGAGCTTATCTCTCATTTTAATCTTAACTACTGTTTAAAGTAGACTCGAGTAAATCTGACAGTCTCAAGACACATGGTTTTTATGAAAATGACAAATCCAAATAAATTGGTGGTGCTGACAAGCCCTTTGGACAATCTGCAGTGAAAGCTGCATTCAGCAATCCCAGAGGCTAGTCTACGCCTCCTGCTAGCTTGCAGCAGTCAGTTTGAGAGAGGTACTGCAAGTTACCACATAAAATAGATGATGTTTCCTCTAGCAGATTTTACTCAGTACACTTTAGCAAAACTCACAGCGGGGAAGCAAAACCTTTGCTCTTCCAGTATATATTTTGCTCAGAAACTCCTAACTCCTGCATCCCATTTTCTCGTCCTAAAGGAAGTTAATTTCCTCCCTTTTGATATTGCATTTCCCTAAACTGCATCTGAATATAAGGGTTAAAACAGCCCATACAAGAAGTTACATATATTGGCATTATAGGCCATATAGGATCATATGGGAGCAGGTCTTTTCCCTGAGAGTTCATGGATATTTTTTGTCTTGATATTTTCACTCCTTTATAGCTTCAGTGGAAGATAAAGTGCTAAAGCAATGGCACGCAAAGAGATATTTGGAATAGGAGAGATGCAGACTTCAAGAACAGCAGTAATAATGGCAGAATATGTGGGATTCTGGAGCTTTGAAGTAGTGGTTGAACAACAGCAGTTTAAAATAAGATTTGTAATTTGCAGTTACATCTTCTATATCAAGGCAGCTGGAATACTTCAGTATTACAATGTAACAGTTTATGTTCAACTACCTTTAACTGTAGGATAGTTTTAGACCTTAACCTCAACATACATTGAATCCTGTCTTAGTTTCTAACAGAAGTTACTTCTCTCACAGTGTCTGGTATGAAGCTATGTTTTGTTCCCAGAAGAAAAACAAAACCGATAACACCTGG
Organism: Penelope pileata; assembly: GCA_013396635.1. NCBI lineage: Eukaryota > Metazoa > Chordata > Aves > Galliformes > Cracidae > Penelope > Penelope pileata. The sequence goes on along the minus strand of WBMW01003640.1, from coordinate 120,765 downwards.
CAGCGTTGAACACAGCCAAGGACATATTCTGTTCCTCAGTGAAGCAGTTAGGAGGCACAAGGAGCTGGGAACTGGGAGGGGATCGGACCAGAGTAGCTGACCCAAACTGACCAAAGAGCTATTCCATACCACATCACATCACATGATTGTTACAGAAGGGGAGTCTCTTGCTCGGAGGGAGGGGCTGCAGGCTGGTTGGGTATCAGTCGTTGATCCCTTGCTTTGTGTATCATCTATATATATATGTACTGTTATTTCTTTTATTTTCTCTACTGTCTTAGTAAATAGCTTTTATCTCAGCCCAGAAGTTCCACTGTATTTTTTCCTTAATTCTCTCCCCCATCCCACTTGGGAGGGGGGAGGGTGAGAGAACAACTGTGTGGGACTTAGCTATCTGCTGGGTCAAACCACAACAAGTCCTAATATTCAGAAACCATAACTGGGAAAGGAGTACCTCCTGTTTTCTTTCAGTCTAGCTAGAATACACTGTATTCCATATTTTTCCATTACCCTGCTTGAGCTGTCTTCAGTGTTGTTATTTTAAAAACAGCTATCAGTTTCAGTCTGTTTACAACTGCCAGCCCATGATCCCACATCCTCCAATTCTCTCTCAGCCATAAGCCACAGATGCTTCACACCCTCTGAATGCAAATTACACATTTTCTAGTGATTCTCATATATATTAAAACATCTCCTTGATGTCTTGCCCCTTCCTTTTTGCTGAGATTTTACACTTTTTTATTAAAAAACACTCAAGCTCCCTAGGAAAGATTGTAATTTAAAACTACTATGCAGACTATGAACAAATAGGTGGTTTTGAATAATATTTTAGTACAACTATCTTACAAATTGATTTCCTTTCTTGTGTAAGTATCTTTGTGAACAGAAATGTTAATTATTTCTGTTTATCAGATTTTACCTATTTTCTTGTTATAAACACAGACAGTGCCTCCATTTCATTACTTACAGGACTCTTGAGAATGTTTCTTATATAAGTAGATCATCTATTTGCCATGAACTATAAGCAGAAGAATGTAATCACCGAGCACTCCATGAAGCTGAGCTGTGTTATTTCTTTCCTGAACAAGCCAGTCAGAAACATATGTATTCAAAATAGTGAAACCTACTAAAAGAAAAAAGAAAAAGAAAAAGAAAAAAATTGTTGAAAAACTTCAAAACCCATCAGTTTGTCACAAGCATGTGTGACAACCATGCAACAAAAGGTAAACACAAAAAGGTGGAAAATGTTATGTAAGCGAATTTTAATTTTCAGCACAGAATGCATGTTATCAGAATACTCTTCCTACTACTGCTGCAAAGCAATGTCACTGCCTACAGCTTCATTCATGGTCTTCTGACACTACTTCTTAGGGAAAGTATCCCTTGAAAATGCCAACAAAAATGACTTTAAGAAGAACAGCTATAAAACCTCCAGATTAAAACAAGTCAACCTACAAATATCTCAAGTAAAAGCAGTCTGTACAAAACATCTCAATACATCTTTTTGCAAGTGAATTTCACTGCCAATTAATGCAATCTGATGAAATCAGAAAAGCAGAAGTATCAAGAAACATGCTTGCATTCCTTGCTTTCTTACTGCATGCACATACAAAATAGCAGAAAGATGATTATCATAGAAAATTGTCAAATGTTTGCTCAGAGAGTCCATATCATGATTTGAATTACATGCTACTTACTGGAAAAACTGTAATATTTCTAATGCCCTGTTGCTTGGCTAATTGCGTATATCCAATTTTTTTGAGAGATTTGCAATATAGTAACTCCTTGTTTCTGTCAGTTGCAATGCTTTACATTTGATGATTGGGTTTTAGGTATTGAATAGAACAATTGGCATGTGTCATTACCAGGCTTGAAAAAAGCAGTCTCCAAAAGGATTAAGATTCCTTTTGAATTATCATTGAGGAAAGCCCGGCAGCTTTCAGTGAAGACAATTATCTGAAGTCCCGAATGCATAACTGGGATCAGATTCTCATCCGGTGTAAATCATCACAGGACTGCTGAAGACTTTACACCAGCCAAGCAACTGCTGCCAGCAGTTTTCTAAAACTGTACACACTTCTACATGCATAACTGGGTTGGCTGTCAAGCAGGAATGGAGGTACTCCTTATGTTCCCACTTCCGCTTGGACCAGCCATGATGCAAGACTGGCTAGCTTCAGCATATGTAGGTGCAATTGCTTCTGCTCCCAGTGCAAGGCGGGAAGCACTTCAGAGCTCAAAAGTGAGCACTGAAGAGGGAAAAGGCTGTCTGGGCTGAGGACTCTCACCACACTTTGCCAGCTAGAGCTCACTGTGCTCCCACCTGTCACTCACTGCGGGGAGATGACAAGAACCTCACCAGAGCACAAAACATGAATGGAAGAAGGGTACCTCCCTTCCTCTGCTCAAAGTTCAGGAACAAAATGAACGCTGTCTAGTTTCTTCATCTTCTGAATCCACTGCTAGTGGAAAAGACATCTCCTGCAAAATGTAAAAAGGAGATGTGCTAATTCTGTGATTGCTGGTGCCAAGAGGAGCAGGATGCAAGAGACGGTATCAAGTGCAACAGCTTTTCTCTGACGCTTCATCTGCCATCACTGAAAGCAGAAAAACACAACCAACAGCCTTCAGAAAAAAAGAATACATTCTCAATTAGTACTTATGTTCAAACTCAAGAGAACCTCCTGATAAACTGTCTATAGATTTCTCCATTCCATAGCAAATGCAGTAAGCCTACTCTAGCCCAGTCAGTCTTTGATGATAGAAGAAAAGCTACTTTATTATCATTTGAAGTCAAGCAAAGATAAACAAGGATTGTGGAGGAATTAGACATCAATTATACCTTCTTTCACTATATCTCTGTGTAAGCATACATATTTCTTTCACTTCTACAGAAAGGCAATCAATAAAACAAACAATATAGATAACTAGAGAAAGAATAAAGAGAAAAAAATAGACAACATAGAACATGATTACGTCATTACGTCTCTGTATACCACAGGGTGCCAATATCTTGAATACTGCAAGCAGTTCTGATCCCCATTTTCCAACAGGCTACAGTAGAACTGTAAAAAGTTCCAAAAGGAGTAACAAGAATGCTGTGGGCATGGGACAGCTTCCACATAAGGAATACATAAATGGGCTACAATACTACAGCCTGATACAGAGATATCCAAAGAGAGTTATGATGGTGGCCTGTGCCATTGCTTGTTGCACACAAGCGCTAATAGCAGTTCACCACCTCTCCTACTGCAGGGCATCAATGCGGCTGGCAGGTAGCAGAAGGTGTCCAAACAAACAGAAGGTGACTGATCGCACAACAGGTATGTAGACTGTGGGGAGTCCTTACCCCACAGAGATGTGGATACTATACTCTTACATATTTCGAGAGTAAAATCTATACAGACCTATTAACAAAGAAATGCTGGAGACTAGGAGAGTATCGTGAGAAAGTGCCACTATATGCTCACTCAGTTTTTATATTATTCACTAGGTATCTACTTTTGTTTAAGATAGGACAGTGGACTATATGTACTTTTGCTTTGTCCCACAGCTGCCATTCCCTTATTATGTGTCCTAGCTGGGCATCACTCCCAAACATCCCAAGTCCACAAAAGCAGTTGCTTAGATTATACTCATCTTCTGATAGATTGGTTTGAGCTTGAGTTAATTTGACTTTTAGTGGGGAGAGGAGGTGGGAGGAAGAAATCAATCTACATCTTTGTTCAGCAGGTGAAATCACACTAAATTATTTTGTAGGATAGAGAAGCAATTTTGGAAGATAAACTTTCACAATGAACAATACGTATTGGAGTGTTATAGCCTCTCAATATCCTTCTAAAACTTTTGGAGGTAACTCCCGTGAATATCTGTTCTCTGCATAAGAGAAAGTAAACGTAGAAGTATGACAGTACGGTTCAAGTAATTTCCACATATAAGTTTTATATCATTCCGTTATTCACCACAGGGTCGCCATTAAGCAATCTGAACATCTAAAATCAGTGAAGTATTTTAAATGTTAAGAATGATGCAATTCCTTCTCAAATGGAATAGTCATCTTTCCAGCTAGGGAACAAGGAGTATCATGACACATCCAGTTTTCTTCTGGCACAAAGTGCACTTGTGAACAGCACTGACTCTTTTCTTTGAGTTGCAATCACTGATGTTAGTCAGCCAGAAGCACCACAGTAAACAGTCATCCTGCAGCACAGTAGCAGGTAATCAAAACATCTGTACCCTACTGAAAACTGCTAGAGCAACTTAGGACTCTGTATTAGATCCTCTGCTTATGTGATTTGCAATAGTTTGATTTACTCACTGAAGTGCCTCTGGTTCATACCAGCTGAGAAGCTGACCCTTCCTTGAATTTCCCATAGTAGCTTATTCAAGGGCAAGAACATGCACATGCTTTGTAAAATAAGCTTGTTTTAGTAAAGACACTACATTCTGATACTAGCCTGTTATACATATATATATTTAATTTTCCAGCTAAAATTCCCATAATTAAAGTTTCCATTATTAAAATTTGCTGTCACAAGAATAATTATTATTTTGTATAAGTGGTGAACAGAAAATGCAAACAATCTTATGCTGAAAATATTTTCTCCCAGATGTGTCAAACCTTACAAAAAGTTTCAATTCCATAGTAAAAATTTTAGTTCATTAAAAAAATAATGTATTTGCAGAATAGATATTAAGAGATTGGAAAATGCTTAAGCAATCAAATGTCTCAGAAATGCATCTTTCAATAAAATATGGTATCTATGCACTAATTAAAAAACAATAACAGTCACTGAAAAAACAGACAAACAAACAAACAGTCCTATGATTTTAAAAGGAGAAGCAAGAAGTTAAAATAGCATAATATTATGCATTAGAGGGTCTAGAAAGTCTTCTTGGTACTCTAATAAATACAAAGGGAATTTTGTCTCATTACTAACTGATGGTACCTACCCTTACCTTTGAACCTAGCTCCACAACATCCAGTATTGACACATTATTGTCTTTGCCAGAAAAGATTTGGAAGACTGTCTTATCACTAGAAGAACTACATCTCCCTCAAGTCACCATCAATCCTTGGCAAACTGAAACTTCTGTGAGCTAAAAGTCCAGTACCATTCTTGGGTATCACTTTCATCTATTTTGAAATGATTCCAAAAGACAGTGAGGCCATTCTTTGGACTTTACCATGACAAATTTGGTGCAGAAGCAAAAAGATCTTTATAGCAATATTGTGACTGGAATTTACATAGAGACTAGTCAGTGTGTGGCAAGTCCAGAGCATTCCCAAGGCTGTCTTAGATTAAATCATCACAGCCTTAATTATCTCCTGGGAAACTACAAAAGAAACCAGCTATGCCATGTGGCAACTCCTTAGTACAGAAGCATGTTGAGGCCTGGGATTATGACAAATGCTTACAACAAATTGTTTGTTTTATACATAGCTAGTTTTCAATATATACTAGACCCTGTGAAACTTGTTCAAAGTCACAACTTGACAGGAACATTTGCTGAGTAATGGCTACTCAGACTGGCCAGGATTTTTACATTTTCACTTGTATACACAAAACATGATGATAAAGTTGGTTTCTGTTCCAGAGAACTTACATCGTACATACATGCTGGGTAAAGGTAACTTTTATTTGACAATAAAACAATCAGTGCTTCCATGCCAAAATCCTTTCACTGGAGTATTGACTCATCAAGAAACCATTTATTTAAGCAAAGCTGCTCTCGGTCCATTCTCATGTATTTCAGAGAAATCTGGAGATTTCTTATAGCTTACGTTAGTTATTGGATATACCACATTGGATCAGTGACTTTTCTTCCACTTGTGCTTGGTGATGCATGCAGACGGAGCGAGGGACAGCAAAGGCAGCCTATCTCTTTGGATGCCAACTAGACATTTGCAGCTCTGTTCTGACTGCTTTCCACAGTCTGAGTAGGACAGAATGCCCAGGACAGAGGGAAAAATGCTATCCCAATATGTGAAAACATATTCTATATGGTACAGACATTAACACTTCTGCAGTTACTTGTGTTCATTTTCTCCCTATTTAGAAAACATAGAATGAAAATTTATGACTCCTACAGACAGTGGAAAACACACAGAAAATAAAACAAAACAAAATGTTCATCTATTGATAACATTCCTCCCTTTAGTACTTTCTTCCCTTCAGATGCTTTACACTTCTGGCTCCAGAGACAGCAATAATAGCAGAGTCCCCACAAATTCTTTATTCTGAGAGTATGATTACGTTAGCTTGTAATTACAGAGATTGCTATCAGTGCTTACAGAGGGATACATATAATCTCTCTCTTTAAAACTCAAAGTGATGATACTTACTTTTACCTTTTCTACTTCATGAAAAAACTACTTCAAATTTAAGACAAAGCAAAACAATATAAGAAAGAGAGTAGAAAAGAGGAGTAGAAAAAAATCACTGTTAAAAGAAACCATATGTTCACAAGACCGAAAGACAGTGCATCTTGCACTGTAATCATAAGGGAGGAAAGATCCTTGAGACAAAAAATACACTTACTCTTCATTTAAAAACAAAATTCACTTTCAACACCTTCGTGTATTGATAACAAATTTTTCAAGGCCTAACTACAGCACATAAGAAGAGTCCCATTGGGACACTACTTGGCATCATTTTGCTGCAGTATGTTCTGGTGCACCACCAAACAAAACCCTCTTCAGCTCCCAGGTGAGCTACAAACTTAATCGTATCATTCTTCCAGCAAAGATACCTCGCCAAGGCTGCAAGCCTAATCTCTTCCACTGTTGCTGTTCTTTTTGATTTAAAATTAAAAGTATCAAATGCTGACAACAGATTCCTACTAACCTTAACAAAATTTCAGTTTACATTTTCCTCCAATCGCAATAAGTGTTGACTGACTGAACAATATAAATATGAGTTTAAAAAGAATTGGTTTTAAAAGGTATTAAAAACCACTCAAGTATTCACAATGGGGTTGAGCAAAACATTTTCATAAACATGTGAATGACTGAAGAATAACAAATGATATCAAAGTGAAAAAAAAGCAGAAAAAAATAAAAATTCACTTTAAAAATAAAAGTCAAAATGAAACATTTGAACCTTCTGTTTTTGAGCATTTAAAAAACTAAAGATTTTTTTTTTTTTGGTAAGGAAGTCGCGCTTTTGTAAGGGAAAAGAAACATATTCTACTTGGAGGCTAGATTAAACAGGTTGAGAAAATGTGAAAGCCTTTTACTGTTTTCATTTTTGATTCAAAAGCAGAAAGCTAGATCGATTTTATTTATTTGGAAACAATTTTACCCACCACTCTCACATTTCAAATTCGTTTCTAGTTCACCTAGTAAAATATCAATTAGCTTTCTATGTCTTTTTGCACTGTAGAATTTTAAATCAGTTTAAAAACCTCTTTTATTTTTATTATTTGTTTGCATAATTATTTAATGTTTTAAAAATGAGTGTTTCATGAAGTGTTATGTAAGTATTTTCAGCACAGGTCTAAGTTTCCTGTTGAATATTTTGGCACAACTAATCTTGATGAGGTAACTAAATTAATTACCTTGATGAATCAACCAGACCTCCATATTCTATCTGTAATCAGCCAGCTAACCTGTGTGAGAGAAAATAATTTGAGAGTTCTTAAGTCTGATGTCACATTTCTAATGCCAACAAAATAAGACTGCATTAAGTAGATACATGAAGAAATGCCTTAATAACAAAACATCTTAGAGGAAGTGAGGTTGCATAATCTTCTTCTAGGCTTCTCAGCATCTCATAATGCTAAATATTAGAGATATATTGCAGTGTAGCTTTAAAGAAATGCCTGCTCAGGAACTTGAAGGCATTGAGTCAGGAACAATGATGCTACCTGCACTCCCCTTTTCTTATATGATACACAGCAAGGAAAAAGTGGATACAAGAAGCACTGGTTTTGTCATAATCCCAGAGATGAAATTTTCTTTCTTTCCTAAATGGGAAACGTGATACCAGCAAACTGTGAAACAGACAAGTGATTCAAACAAAGCAAAATAAACTAAAATAAATAAACACACAAAACCTTGGTATGCAACATATCTGTTGGTATGCAACAGATAACTTTTATTTTATTAGCACTAGCCATCTTTTCTATACTTGCCCTGTGCAAGGGGGCAAATCTTCACTTCATACAAAGTGATAGAGTTCCACTATCTACCCTAGAGACATGCTGGTTTTCTATCAGCAAAGCAGCAAGTTGTGTAAGCTATTTTCAAACAGAAACATAAAACCAGAAAATCAGCCCATGAGGCTCAAACTTTCATTCTGTCCTTAACAATATATTTGTATGCAATTAAGTGTTGATTTGAACTGAAATACAGCTTATTCTGTCACCCTTGTTTGAAAACAGGCCCTACTGTTAAGTCAAGTGATGAGATTTCTGTATGTAGAAGACCCAATCATAAGTCTACAAAATCTTTTTTTAAGTGTTTTTTCTCCTCCAGCATATGTTGCATCTGTCTTATCCCAGACTACAGAATGACTTGATTGGCTTAGCTCTGCTTCCTGACTGGACAGGTAACAGGAAATAATAAGCTTTTAAGTTGCAAACAGGTATAGAAAGTGTTTGAAACATAATAACACATACATTCATCAAGAGAATAGAAAGGTTGACAAATAGGCTTGCAGCTTTATTGGCATAACCCTATTAAAAAAAAAAAATGAAAAAAAAAAAAAAAAGGTTGTGAGGGGAGCCCATAGAAGATCTACCATCTGAAGCTCTGACTTGTTCTACAGAAATATTGGGAGGTTCAGCTGGCCAGTGCCATGCACAAACCCAAGCATGTCAACTACTGAACTGCGGTCCACTACTACAGAGAATAAACCCTCTTTCACTCTTTCGGATGACCTTAAAATTAATTCTTTTCAATTTATTTTGTGCTAGTGGTAAAGATAACTAATTTTGCAAATGCTACCTTGTGAACACTTGTGCTAAATTGAAAAACAACATGCACTTAATGACTTGCAACAAAATTGCCACACTGATATAGGGATTAAAAATGCATAACATGCTCAAAAACAAGAATGCAAAAACTAAGTTCATCCACAAAATTGACTGAAATCACCACTGTAAGAACGGAGCTGCAGCAGGAACAGCAGTTCATAAAAGGTGATCTCAATTCTGCCATTTCTTCAGATTTGTTAGCTACATGTGGGCTTCCTCACACAGACAGACACAAACTCACGGAAGCTGGCTGTCTCACACAGTAGACCTGGAACTGGAGCTTTACAAAGTAATCAGCTGGAACTATCTGTGACTGCCCTACTACTTCCAATTTTTGTAGAATGTTAGCCATAGAGAAACTAGAAGGGAACATCTTTCACAATCTCAGCTATTACAGATACATTAGCACTGAAAATGATTCTCTAGCCTTTAATTTCACTTTCTTAACTGTAAAAACCCTATGTTCATACCAAATGATAGACTCTATATTTCTCATGTTCATCTATCTCTCCTGGCTAACATAAGTATCAACAGTTAAATTACTTGAAAACAACTGTGGTGTTTAGGAGCTTAAACCAATTGACTTTGTTGTATGCGAGATACACTGCGGAATACGACAGGTAATCACTCAAAGTAGAACTGCTTTCAAAATTTTGAACCTTGTCTAATTTACAATATTTCAGTAAACTTCAGATGATTTTTTTATTATTATTTTAATGTGAAATTCCATAGATGTCAGTGAAGCTTCACAAAGATGAATTCTAGCATAAAAAAATAAAGTGGTAATATAAAGGCCAGTAAAGTCTGAAGGCTTCCTGCCAATGAACCAGCTGAATAAGAGTGAAAACAACTTTACCAGAAACCTTAGGCTAGCTTCATTATTAGGCAGCTTCATTTTGATCTGTAGAACAAAACACAATTCCAGAGCATAGAAAAAAATGATTTAGTGCTTTTCTGCAATTTACAAGTTTATAAAAGAGCTACATTTGGGGATTTGGATGACTCCAAGCGCACAGCATTGATTTGTTCATAGTATGAGAAGAGTGTGCCTCTGGTAAATCTTTCTTGTCTATCATACAGAGGCTTGCACACAGATCTTTTGCAGACTCAATAGATAAAAAACCACATATACATTTGGAACTAGAGGTGACTCAAAAGAAATTTCATTTCCATAGCAATTCACACAAGTTGTTAGAAAAGACAGATGCTACTTCAAAAAGTTTGTTCTGTAGGGTTTGGCAGACATGAGTTTAAATAATAAACAGTTAGCACCACAGGAAAAGAAAAGAAAAAAATTTGCGTCATTATAATTTTGTTGCCTTCTCGAAACCTGAGAAAAAGCTTGTGAGATACTATTTATTATCTCACAGTGCCAACAACATGCACTGAAACATCAAAAAATGAAAAAAACAAAACAAAACAAAAAAAACAAATTACATTTATCTTAATAGTAAATATTTTTATTATAACAAAATGAAGAATCCTGCATTGAATGTAATAATTTTTTTTAATTGGAAGCTCAAGAAAAACACCACAGAGGAAAGAAGGTGCTTCAGGATAAGGCATTAAGGACCTGACACATCAGTTAATTAAAGCTGTGCCTGAGTAAGGAGTGCAGTATCAAGACCTCATTAGTCCCAGTTTCACTCAGGTAGGCAATCACCATGACAGAACCATCAGAATCACTTTATTTTTTGGCACTTTAAAGCTTAAGGCCAAGGATATATGAAACCAAGAAAATATTTTTATTTCACTGAACTGTATCTCTCTGCATGAGGATGCAAGCAGTGATGTCATATGGAAGTATCCCCTCCTACCACGGGGGGCCCATAAGGACACACATTTCCAGCCATGCTGCTCACTGCCCTGTCTCTCCAAGAATGAAGTCAGACAGTAACAAGATGCAGAGGATGAAAACAGGGCCAAAGACACTTACACCAAATAGCCTATTCTGGTTTTATTTTTTTTCCCTCAGCATATTTACAATAAGAGTTTAAGAACCGAAGAATGAACATTTGAACAAAAGCATATATTGCTACTAACCAGAGTTTAACTTAAATGTCCTGGTACACATTAAGACTAACAATACATATTGTTAGTTAAATTCAGCCCATTTCAAGATTTGTGCCTGTTCTCCATTACCTCTATCCCCGTACCATGAGATCAGCCTCTGTACAAACATCCTGACGAAATTGGCTAACATGTTAGTATTTTCATTTCAATGTAAACTTTTTGTGTTTGCACGTCATGCTCTGCTCTTTTCTTCAAGATCTCTTGAAGCAGCAAATGTTGCTGCTCTAATTGCAGGACATGGAAATTTAATTAAAATGAAGGTTTTATAAGGAGCTCCCATAGAGAAATACACAGACAGAGAATTTCTGCATCTGAGGGAGCACTGTCATTTTACAAACAAATCTTCCTCTGGATTAATTTGTCTTCTAACGACACACTCCAGACAGTTCCCTCTTTGTTCTCATACACTGTCTGTTGGCTAAGGTGGAAAATACTCTTGTTTCTGAAGTGTTAATGTTTTGGTGGTATGAGGCTTGGAGCTATTTCAATTTCATTTTTCTGATAACATTTGAAGTGATAATTGATAAACTCTCACTTCTTTTTGCAGGTGTCAAGGAGGTGGGATGTCGGGGCGTGACTAGAACACTATGGTAGTGAAGTACACAGAAAAACTTCTCAAAAGAAATAGTTCAAGATGCTACATATTACAGAACAGAAAAATTAAAGGGTATCAATTAATTCAACATTTATCTTTTGATTCAGTAACATGTAAGCATTTCACTTTGCTATTTATAAATAGCATTCATGATTACAGAGCATGGCATGTATGTCAAAGGTCAGACAGTAAATAATGGAATGTTAAGTTTACAAATTTAAGCATAGATCTCTTTTTATATTTAGCTTTTCTATATTGGTTGCTTAATGGCCTAAAATATCCAAAAAGAGCCACAAAGAATGCATACATACACTCATAAAGGAATAAGAAAACCAGAAAACAGTAAGGAGCAATATTCTTAACATGGAGCTTAATTTCCATCTACAAATCTACAAAGCTAAGATGTTGAACTGAAACATACCCAAATTTAAATGTTTGAGTGGCAGGTTGATGGCACATGGAAGTATTTGAGAGAAAAATGCTGCATGATTTTATTGCACCAAACCTCTCTCTGCTGAGCAGAGAGAGGGGCCATGCCAAGAACTGGACGGATCCATGAATGTGTGTGCCTGTGAACCTGGAGAGCGCTTTGTGCATGGCTGCATCAGTGAACTTTTACCTCTACCAGAGGTAGAGGTCTGTCTGTGTGTCTCTGGGAGAGGTGCTCAGCTTTGCTACAGACTGAACCTGCAAAGGGGAAAGCAGCAGCCACAACTCTCAGCCTGAGCAGAGGGCCCGAGCCCCTAAGCACTGGACTTGGCTCAGCAACCGGACAGGAGAAGGCATGGGCTTGAGTGGCTGGAGGAGACAGCCACACACTTTGTTCTTTATCTCTCTTAATAATATAATGTCTTCCTAAAACTGAGAAGTACCCGTGAATCTTGTGGAGGATTTGCAGATGCAGTAACATCAAGAATCCTATTATAATTCATCAAAGGTCATTACAACTTAACCTGAATATCCCCATACTTCTGAGTGTTACAGATTAAAAATTAGTCTTCTATAGATTTTCTACTACATGTAGAATAATGAAACATCAAAAGACACTATGGGCATGGAATTTTAGGCCTGGTTTTCCCATGGGAGACAAGAACTTCTATTTTCTGACTACTATATTTCTATGTAGGACAGTACAAAATAGTCATACCGTTAACTGCCATCTGAATTTTGTAATGGCCACAGTTAATCATTTACCTGCATTTCAAAGTTTCCTAGTTTATTATATGCTTGCAACATAAAATTTTTCATTTTAAACAACTTCTGCTTAAACTTAGGCAAAAGAATAATGATAGCTCTTATCACAGAATCATTGAATGGGACTTTAAAGATCTACTAGTTCAATTCCTTTTCCAAGGGCAAGGACACCATCCATTAGACCAGGTTGTTCGAAATATATATATCTACTGTTGCACAAACACATAAATATAGCCATAACTAAAGGAATAATTTAATTTAATTGCAAGCTAACTAAATAAACTAAATAAACACTACATTTCTCCGCAGTAGACCTGGTTCTTACAAGAGTTGCTTGGACAGACCTTTTGGGAGGAGATTTTGGTGCGAATATAAAATGAAATCACAAACTTCTTTTTTCCAGTGCTTGGACAACAGAGAACAAGGAAAGTTTACCAGTCTGAGTGATATGTAAAATATATTACAGCCAAATGCTTAACCAGAATTCAAATTTGTCATTGTACTCACTCCAATAGGCAGGCCATGGTGAAAACAGACCCAGTTGACTCAGTTTCTGGATATCAATTTAGTAAGTAACATATATGATTCAGAGTTCTCCACAGTAATACAGGGACCTAATGACCCTTAAAAGAAATGTTCTCTGTAATGGTTTAGAACTGGCCAAAAAATATCTTTAATACGAGTTTCCTCTACCAAAAAATGATTAACTGAACTGACAATTTTGAAGAAAATTCTTTAACGCTATAAAAAGAAACTACTTAAATGACATAACATCCTTTACTCACAAATTCAGAATGGAAAGATTAATCACTTGTTTCAGAATTGATTTGTTTAAAAATCCAGCCTTTTAGATAGAAAAAACTGAAACATTTCAACCAAATCAAAATTAGGAAATCTATTAAATATATGATTTTATCATTTTATCAACTTCAGGGTTAAAAAAGTAAAATATAAAATTTCCAGATACTGGAAAATCCACTGCTAACTGGTTCTGCTCATAGTTGCACCTTTCACTCCAAAGCTACATTTGACCCAACATTCCCTGTTTCACAGGGTTCACAAAAGACAAAAACTGATCTGATTCCTTGCTAAGAGAGGTGTTAGAGACAAGAGAAAACTGAAGAGCTGAGCATGACTGAGAGGCAACTGTCTGCACATCCATGACTGCTGTCAAACACCACTTAAGGTAGAAGAATAGATGTGGATTGGACTTGAAATGGCATGCTTTGGGACAGTGCTTCCCACCTAATGAGATGGTAAAGCTCCCTGCATTCTGCTAGATAAATTATTTATACAAGTGTCAGAAGACATTCAGATTTGGCCCTTCCTAACACCTAAAAAACAGCACCTTAAACATTCCTTTTCCTCATAATTAGCCACCATTCTGTTGAGTAGTAAACATCGAACAGGAATAGACAGGAAGATGACCTACAATGGCTGATCTCACCTCTTTTGAATGATCTTTTTCAGATTGCCCTCTAGACTGGTAGATTACCATGCTCACAGTCTGCCAGGTGGGCTGCAAATTAACCACAGATAGCATATGGGTCCATCCCACAAAGCTTCAGCCAAGAAGTACAATTACTACATGAGGAAATACCTATCTAAGAGAGGAAAGACACACTTCTGGTAAAATACTTTTCCTTTTACTTCTTCTCAAGAATCAAATCAAGATGTCAAATGCCAGCTAGCAGGCTGACATGGAAAAATACGAGTGTAAATAGAAACAGCCTAAGGAGTCCATTGCTTCTATGACATCTAACTAGAGACCATAGAAAAAAGCAGCATAGCCTTATAAAATTGAGTCATCCAAAGTGAAACTGTTATGAAAAACTGCTACTTGCAGGTGAGTCAGCCAGGGAGAGCTGAGGAGGGAGTCAGAGACCTGTTCCCAACCTGCTCAGCCTACAAGGAGTGCCTAGGGCAGCCAACACCACTGGGGCCAACAACACTCAGATGCAAGACTGGTGCAAGAGGCACACATTTTTGCCCATCAAAAAGTATTTCTTACCAGAATGGCATAATCTTGCAGCCACTTCGAGTTAGTGGAAGTGATTGCTGTGCAGGGATGAAAAAACGTGCAGGATATGTTAGACTTTTTATCTGTTGTTGCTAACAGTATAGGAAAATAGGGAAACAGATGAGGATGCAAAAATGGGCAATTACTTTGGTATTTTCAATACCACCACAAGACAAATATTGGCAAGCTCTGTATTGTGCATTGCTTTGAGGTAGAAAACTGCCTATTAATTAGGAGTAGGTAATGCTAATTGCCCTCCACAAAGCAGATGGTACAGACAGAATACCACACAAATATGTGAGTAACAATTGAGTGATAGAACAGCTTGAAAGGCCCAAAATAATGGAAGACCAAATAATGTTTCTCTTGAAGTTTTCTGGTTTAGATGTCTAAGATGATCAAACTGAATTTCCTCTCAAGTATATGGGTTTTGATCCTTCCAGCTGCCTCTCATTTTGGATCTCAGTAGCTTGGGTCCCCTGTCATCAGTAGAACTCAGGACTGAATATTCTACTTCTAAATTTCTCAAGTTTACATCCAATCCAAATATAATAAACAATATGCCTTTTTAGATTATTTAATTACACAAGAAAAATTTTTGTTTGTTTGCTGTGAGAAAAGATTGCTAAGTAAATTCAATTTAAATTCAACAACAAGGGAGGAATAGGTAAGCAGAAGAAACAGAGACATTCGTAGTTAAAAGGCTGAATGTAACGAAGAAGCATTAATAAGCCTTTCTGCTTCCATTACCACTCACAGCATGACACTGTTCTTTAAATGAGGAGCTCTCTACAAGGAGCATATCTTATCTGTAACAAAATCCAGGGAGAAGGTCGGGTACATTTGTATTGTTTCAAATATATAAATAAATAAATAAAAGATCACTGGAATCTCTTTTGGTGACATCTAGTTGTAGTTATTCTGAGTTCAAAGCATACAGACTCACCCAGAAAGTACTTTACTGAGGAATCTGATGTATGTAAACCATCTGAAAAAGAAAATCTTTTTATTTCCCTTCTTAGTTGGTCATGAAATTTCGTATGACATTTTCTTCATTTGCTTCTTCCTACCTGACATTCATCACTTCTTATGATTTATCTCAATTTTTCCATGTCCACTTAACAATTATCATTCCACATTGTTCAGCTTCGTTTGCATCTCATCTGCTTGACAGTCATTATCTGACATTACTCATCTTCATTTGCTTGGCAATAATTTCCCTGATATCGTTCTTCTAGGATTCATTACTGCTTTGAATTTCCAATTTTTTTCAATATTGTCAATATTTTTATCAGTAAGTATCAAAAGCAACTAAATTTATTATTCTGACTTGCTTTGAAAACAGCTTTTTAATATAAGGAGATTCCATAGAAAGCATTGACCTTTCCGTCCACTTCGCCATGATGAATACTGAGTATTTCCCATTTTTACTTCATAAGGAAAGAAAAAGAATTTATAGTATTTTATTTATGTGTGTGTACATATATATAAATATGTAGATAAATACACACAAAAATATATGTAATCATAACTTACAGGAAACACAACATATATAACTCAGATAAATAATGTATCTCTTGACCTTCAGCCCTCAGAATAGAGAAGCTGTCAACCAGCAATACTGTACTTAGAAATGCAACACATTTCTGCGTTTTTAAACTGAACAGAGATACGCTCAATAATTCATTACCCCCTCCTGCCTTAGTATTTTTGAAATTTAAAAAAATGAAACAACAATGAAATAAACAGTTAATAATAAATACATAGGCAATTATCACACCTCTGCTACTCTTGAATTGTTTTCAACTACTTGATATTTTTGAAAAATTAACTTCTTAGAAAATACTAATTTTTTCATTGGAAGATAATGGGATTCTTTCAGATTTCTCATTCTTCAGCCAAGTTAATCCGAGTCTATTCTTTAAACAAAATGACCTGTTTGTACCACGCAGAGTATAACTCTGAGGTTCAGATGTCTGATGTATATTTGAATGTATGTACAAGAGTTTTCAATATTTTCTTAAATACGCTTCTATGAATAGTCTGCAGATTAATTTGCTTGCCAACTTACCCACAGAAGGTGACCACAAAAAACAAATAAATTACAAGATGTGAAGGAAGTTATTATAACTATTTCATAAACTCCTCCAAATACTGCAAATTTGTCTTGCCTTAAGGTATCCATTACAATTGGCATCATTTATTCAGGCCAAAGACCTGGTTAAAGGCTTCAGAAGTTGAATTTCAAGGTTTCTTGTTTCTTGTGATTAGAGGTCACCCAATGTAATTTAATGAAAGAAAGGTGGAGAACAAGATACCATTAGGATACCATTTAAATATGACTACCATACTTTTAGGTATTTAATTTCACATCACATACATAAGTTTCTAGTCATGAGACTGGGATTAGCTATAAAATCACTCCTTTTTCAGCCGAGTGACACCAACCTTCAAGCAAATATAAAAACAGGCTAGATATAGTCCTCCCTCTTTGCATTACCTTTTGCAGCTCTCACTCCTTGCACATGGATTTCTTCTTTGTCTTTTGATAAGTTGCAGCTTGTTGTGCCGCACGCTGAGTTCATACATCACTCCCTTGCTCTCCCATTTCCTCCACAAAGCCCCCTGTTCCACTTTCCTCTTTCCATTGTAGCAAGGCCATATAAAATCCTTCTTTTGTCAACCACTTTTGCTGCTCTGCCTTTACAGTTGTCCCACCAGCACATCTGTACACCAATTCCAATGTTTTAGAACAAGCAAAATGTTTTTTTCCTTTTTCGCTACTGGAAGGCAAGCCAAGACAGAACACCGTTCCAAGTCCTGGTTATTTAGTGCGCATTTCCTCAGATCTTGTTCTTAACTCTCTAAAGATGATGGGTCTGTTGCTGATACAGACCAGCATAGACCTATGTAAGATAAATCCAATATAGATTGGGAAATTACAGCCTCAACTATATCACATTTTCAAATTTCTCATTTGAATTCAGCTCAGTCTCTATTCTTTCAGTTATGCCAACAACACACACAAGCTGGCCCTGTAATATCTATTAATTCATCATAGAATTAGTATATAAACTGCATTAGGTATAAAGTTTAAAAAAAAATCATATTGCTAGGATGTAATTTTTTTACCCTCTCATGTCCCCCAGCTGTCACAGTATAATATCCCCAACATCATTGAAATCAGCTGGCAAATGTGCATTTCTAATTCTTTAGGGAAGACTGGTTTTAAATAAGATCAGTCCTCCATCTCCTCTAAAATCAAGTTTCTTAAGACCATGTTAAGCTGGCCCATGAAATAAGAGGCACAAGTGTCACCTGAAATAGACTCAACTATATTTCCATTACCATATATCATCTTGTTAAAATCAAAAGATTTCACCATGTTTTGAAGAACATGGAAGGCAGATTTGTTTTTGAAAATTTGGATAAATGCTGTGGCCAATTCTGAGCACATTAACCATCACTTCCTCTAATTCTGACCAGAAACAACAGGAAGGCGGGAGATTATTTTCACACAAGAACTAAAACTAAAAGCTAATTGTTTTGTCATATTTATTTCTTTAACTGAATGCACGGATAGAAAATATGCATGGTGACATTATTCAGCCTCCTACTTCCATCTTCACTTTATTTTCTATCATTAGCTATCCTCATCTTGGAATTCGTGCATTTCTTCTAGATGAGGATTCATTATAGATGTTTCAAGACAGTTATCGAAGAACATATGACTCACTAGAGTATTTGAAAAGCGATAAAGAGCTTTAGGAAATATATAACAAAAAATTTCTACAGACAAGGTCTGTTACCATGTGAAATAATCTTCCATGTCAGGCAGTAGAAATGTCATTATTTGAGACACTTAAAAGAAAGCTAGCATAAGCATTAGAAAATGCAGTATATTAAATAATTCTTGATTATTAAGAGTAGGTTTGACCACACAACCTTGGCGCATCCACCACTTACCTCGCTTGCAGTATTAGCAGTTTTGGAGACGGAAGTGCAACAACAACAGGTTGAACTACATCAGAAGATATTTGGGATCCATGTTTTAAAAAAAAAAAACAAAAACATATAGGTACAGGAAATTAGTCACAAAGCTGCAAAGCTCCCTGTGGAGTTTAGGTTAAGTCCTGTGGCGAAGTGAGTAAGCATGCTCTAGAAATCTAACAACACTAGCTACTATGTGTTTAAAAAAGATTCCCAAATACTTCACTTTCTCTACATCCACCTTCTCAAAAGCAGGTGATCCGTTGTTTTGTTTTGTTTTCTGAGTTTTTTAAAATGTATTAGAAATGTGTACCAAATGGATTATTTCATGTGAATCTGTAAATTAATCTATTGGGACCCACATAGAGCACACACAATTTGCTAATTTGTGCAAGACAGGATGGGTGTTTAGTGTGTGCAAAAAGGGTATGTGTCTTGGTTTTCAAATAAATTTCTCAGTAATTAGCAAGCATCTCTGCCTCAAGTGAATTGAATCAAAGAGCTCATGGATCACAAGTGTGCCAGTGGATGATAACAACCCTTTGTCTAAGAGGAATTTCTTTTTTATTTTTTATTTTTTTTTTTTTTTTTTGGATTGTTTAATCACTCTTACTTCAAGCCAGTGTACTTTGCATTTCAATTCAAACACTTCCTGTGTCTTTTTTTTTTAATCTTTTTAGAATAGATTTCATACATTTACAACTAATTTCTATAACAACAGAAAACCACACATATCCAGCTGCATAAGAAGTGTGTTCATCAAATGAAACAAAAAAAATCCCATCTAGATGGTTTCCATGTTTTCTGGTGCTTGAGTACTAATTTTTCAAAGCATTATCTCCAGGGAAGTGACATTACATGCAGAGCTTTCAAAGAAGCTGAGCTTCAAATGAAAGTTAACAGGTGCTAAGCTCCTCCACCCACTAGAAACTTGTTCATCCAAGCTAAACTCCTTTCTAGCTCAACACCTCCCACAAGGAAATGCAAGATTTCTTGCTCCCCTCAAGCTTGCCCGCATATGAATTTGCAGCAAGGGCAGTCTGCATGATCTCAAAGCGCTAGCACTATTTCTGAGCAGCTACTGCTCCAGAGAAGGCTCTATAACAACCAGTCTGGTTTAGTGTAAGTAAATCCAGTTCCCTCTTTCAGAGTTGGCTTTGGTGCTGGTGTAGTTCAGGTTTCCACCACTGTTCAAAGCAGAACTTCTACTGACAACTGCTCCATAGCATTCAAAATGTAAGATTGCATTTAGGAAAATTACATCTCATTACACACCACTCCTACACTTGGCAAGAGAGAATTCTTTCATCTGTGGGCTCTCAACATAGACTTCAAGCAGTTCAAGCAGGAGACTAGTGCCCAGAGGGTTGCAAAATCTAAAGGACTGTTTAACTTGCTTTGCAGGATAAGTGCCTGTGCAATGAACTGCTATCTTGTAATGCAGCTCTGTTGCAGAAAGAAAAGCATGTGAAGAGTGCAGAGACAATTGGATACTTTTCACAGATAGCTGTAGTTTCATTCAAGCCTTAGAAAGACAGATAAGTGTCACTTTTCAACCTTCTGTTGATATAGGATAAAATTTAATACGCTCTGTGGCAGTTTGACGTAGCTCCCTGAGTTAGTTCTCTTTAAATAACTGTCCTTGATCATACCTAAGGCAGTGGCTTGGTAAACAGATCCATTATGTCAATTGAATTCGTTTGTGTGTGTGTTATTTGTTCTAACTTCAACACAGGAATGGGGCTTAAGGAGGTCCCTGTGGTGGACTGTTTGTGTAGAGACTGTGTTCTGATGTCCTCATCCAGCATGACTGCAATTGGTGAAAATGCTGGTCAGATCTGTAGGGCAGACTGAACTTCACAAGGCCTCTAGCTCAGCCAGCATTCCTCATTTGCTGTCACCCACCTTTCCTCATTGACAGGGTATGATAAAGCTGATGTTTGAGTAGTGTCAGAGCAGAGTTGCTAGTGTTGAGACTGCAGCTCCTCCAGTCCTGAAATACATTTTCTCACTAAGCTTCCCAGCCCTTTTCCAAAAACTATGCTTGAGATTTTTGAGGTTTAGGGTATAATCCAGTGTGAGGAGGAAGAAGAAAGATATGATTCATGCCTTATCTGGCAGGTTAGCTATTCCTACAAATTAAAAAATAGAGTGAGAAGCAGTTTTCCTTCCACTGTCACTGAAATCCCACTCACTGATGCGAGACTCCATTATCTTCACATCTTTCAGTCCATGGCTGTGCTGCATTCAGGCATTTGCCTTGATCACCGCTTTTTAGATTATATCCTCAAAATAATAATAGTAATAATAATAAATTGCTTTACAGCATGTTTCTAAATCAAAAGCAGAGCACAGAGTCTGGAAGCTTTTCAAGTAACATATTTTGTTTGAATTTTTATCAAGTTTTTTTGATCACATTTAATTTGGCAGCACTGTTCATGAGACAGGCATAACAGCACTGAAGAGGAAACCAAGTACATTTGTAGTTTTCATTTTAGGAAACTCCAGGAAGAAAATAGGAATAAAACAAACATCAGAATTGTCTCTGACTCTATAGAGATTCTTTTGGAAGAATAAAAAACAACAATATTTGGACTTGACAGGGAGTAATGTGTTATTTCATCACTCTGTGAAGTATGTGTTAAAATGCTGGAGTTCAAAACAAAACAAAAGCAAACTAGCAGCAGCAGAAACCCTATATTTAGCCAAAAACAAGCAAGTAAACAAACAAACAATCACAGCAATGAGAATAAAAGGTTAATGTTTATATTTTAACATATTGCTGGGAGTTGCTTTGTTTTTAGAGTAGGTGAACTGCCCTAGGGAATCACAACCATAAACTATCCACACAGCTTCCCCTCTCTGACCCTTAATCCATGACAACCTCTGACTAGATACAGCTAACTGGTATTTAGTCTTTGCTGCAAAACTGGGATAAACAAGAACAAAAGTCTAAAAAATGCATGCTCATGAAATGGCACTGTGGCAAAATTACATGTTGGGCTGGAGGATGAATGTTACCTTTTCTGAAAGAGATCAGTGTCTGTAAGCTTTAAGAGCTTTAGTTTCACATGAATTGAGCATGATGTTGCATACAAATGTCTCGTGTCACAAACCAAAATAAAGCAGGCATTCATACACACCGATTTCTCAGCTTTAACACTTCATAAGAAGGGTAAAATAAAAGCTATAATCCAAGATTTATGTATCTCCAAAGATCAGACTGGTGGTCTGTTTAAGCCACAAGAGCAGTATAGCTATTGAGACATTAAAACATGCTGTATTTATGCTACTTAAAACAGCATGATAGCCATGATAAAGATTTGTAGCTAGTAATCATAATAATGCTTGAAAGCATGAGGCTTTTGACAAAAAGATGTTTTATAAAAATGACTGCTTGATGGTGCCTGTTCACAGCTATGACTTGTTTTATTTGTTCAATTTATTAACTGAGAGTTTTTTGGAAGGCTAACATTTGGTTTTGGATATCTGTGCATATTCCCTGTGTTTCACGCTACCTGGCCACCCAGCATCGTCTTAAAGTCAGTCCAGAACTTCAAGCTACGCCAGAAATCAGTAGAAATTCAGTTGAATTTTAGAAATGTATTGATCTCTAATGCACTCAGACTAGACAAACTGGATTGGGACTATTGGTCTACATTCATGTCACAAAGACCTTTTTTACAGAAGTCTGCCGAATTGCCACTTTCAAAAGAAGCCAATTCTAAAACCACACCAAGCTAACTCTGCTACATATTTACCACCTGACATAACACTAAATACTGTTGTATCTCAACAGTAACAGTTTTCAGACCTGTATAGCTCACAATGCAATCCAACACTTCTCAACTCCCAGTGGCTCTTTCATTTTGGGCTAGTCCTCAGCTGACACCAACGCAGTTTCACAACATTTGTAACAGAGGAAAGAGCTCATTTTTCCTTTGAAGCATTACAAAAATTAATGACTGCTTCTGCTTATTACAGAATGCAGAAAGCAAGTGCACCCCATTACATACACAGGAAAGAAGGAGGACCTTCGCTGTCCTGGAAGAGCAGCTGTTCTGGCAGTGATCAAAGAAAAACCTCCGACCTTGCAGAACTTCCATAGTGATGCCATTTTTGAAAAACAATATATTATATATATATATATACACATACATATATATATTACTCATTGTGAATTAATGAATTAAAGTGCTCAAATAATTTGTTCAACAATAAACTAAGAATTCTGTCCTATGTATTACTGAACTACAGTTTTACTAAATCCTGAGATGCCTGTTTTGGTGTCATTTCTATATTTATTAACCTTAATTTATGAAAACAATAACCACAGTTTTTCTTACACAAAGAATAGATCCAAAGAGTCCCTTAGCTGATATTAAAGAAGCTCTGGACTCTCCTTAGCATTGATCTACAACTTATGCAGTCATTTTCATTAAGATGTTACATCCACAAAATTTCAGATAAATGGTAGCATCCTTGGTGAAAGTTAACACAAGGCATAGTAGAACACAGAGCAGAATGCCGAGGTCTTACTCACACAGTCATGAAAACACCAGAATGTCTTCAGTGACAACTTTTTATGCCAATGCAGCTGTCATCTTTGTCTTGTCTCTCAATTTTTGTTTTTTTTCCTAAGAATCTCCAAAATGCCAGGAGCATTAACAAAAAGGAAGGTTCATGTTATACCACTTATGTCAGCTTCACAACCTTAACTGAGTTCTAAAACTTCAAACTGCATCCTTGCACACACAGATGCATTCTGCATGTGGCAAAGCCAGTGTAGCAATTTTTACTCTCTCCTTGTCACTTTGTTTTGATACAGTGCCATGAATAATTCCAAAAGAGAAAAAAAAACTATTTTGTTAATATTTTTCGATATAAAATTAATGTTGATAGCAGCAGCGCTCATAAGCTCACAACCTTGAAAACTCTGGTGACATTTACACTGTTCCACTTAGCTTTAGTTTGGACTGATAGTGGCTATATGATTCCTCCTAAGAAGCTAATGAGTGTCTGTAACACTGAGTGAAAAAGAGACATGAACTGGAAAAGAGCTATTCTTCGGTTTCTCATAGTTTCTGTTGCCAGGGAAACAGCTTCCCTGTCAATGGATGGCATAGGGTCCTATCAGCTGCTTCCTCCCAAGACTAGCTCCCTGACATCACAAGGCTGCACTGAATAGAATAGGAATAAAACAGAATAAAAACACATTTCTTTAAAAAAGAACAGTTGTATGTAAATTCACCCAAATTATGAATTTTCTAATTATGTCTTTTTGCACAAACAAAAATTGCCTTTTAGAGACGTCATAAATCCCAGATCCTGAAAGAACATGGTCATTAAAGATGCCCTGCCATCTTTTTATAGGATTAAGCACGTTGTTAGTCTCACTGTTTTGTCTGTGCTCCAAGTTGAATAATTGCATTCTCTATAACATACCTAAAACCCCCTGCCACTTAAACATGACAGGAAAGTTTTCATCATTTCTTTTTATAAAGTACCAGGGGTCATTGCCGGTGCCAATGTAACAGCTCCATGCCACCAAAATGCCCAGAAGTGACACACTTATTCCCAAGACAACAGAAACAAACATAATTTAATATATAGCAATAATATAGTCTGTTACACTAACGTCTGTAATATTCTATTTAAGCACATCACGATTTAAAAAATAATAATAACAAAGGCAGACATGAACAATGAAAGATTTAAAAAAAGGTAGGGAAGCAGTAACTCGCTAGAGTTTTTTGATATTCCAGAAGTACATAGTTGAATTTAGGTAATTTCCTCAAGTCTCCATATCACTCATAACTTGGAATACAAATTCAGTTTCTACCTCTGGAAACATACATTAAATGTTCTTCTCAAAACAAGAGTAAAGTCCTTTCTCAGCACCACAGTTGGGGTCTTAGGTACACAAGAGCATCGGCAGAACATGAGCCGGTCTTTACTCCCATGCTTCATTTCCTAACATTTGCCAGATGGTGCCAAGCCATCACAAAAAATTACAATTTGCAAAGTGCTACGTGCAAAAGACAGCAGAGGAATGATTGAAAACAAATCATCACCAAATAAATACATTTACATTTTGTGACTCATTTCCAATATTATTCATGTTTACAATTTGCATTTGTTCATATTGTTTAAATCACTTGAAATATAAATACTGCTATTGTAATTTGTCCAGTATGAGTTTGGGCTGTTTGTTTCTTAGCTTTTTTCCCCAAAGACCCCCTGCCTTGCTCTCATTTATCCTGGGATAAGAAATGATGGAGAAGGGGTCTAGACTTACATAATTGTCAACAGGATCACAATCTGTTCCTGGTTTTCTCTTTTTCTATTGTGACACATTCTGTTCTTTAACTAGGCACATGATGAGATGTAATTTGAATTTACAGCATGGAAAAGAATCCCAGAGCATATTACAAACTCATCTGCCAACTGCATGCAGCGATTGTTCCTCTCATTTTTGAAACTCAACCACTTCTGCTGTGAAGCACACTGACTTTTGATGGCATTGCAACTGTTTAAGAAGAATAAGACAGGCACCATATCCAGTCATAATAACCAAAAGATTTTCAAGGTAATCTCTGTTCCTTTAGTCTCTCTCAGAGCACTCCCCTTTGGCCTGAGCGCATTGTGCAAATTTCTTCTGCGGTTGTTTTTAACAGTCTCCCAGCTCTTATATGGAAAGAAGAGGCTGCAAGTTTTGTATTTGATCACTGTATGGTAAGGCCACATTCAGCCAGAGGACAAGAAGCCATACTTTTTACTACAGGAAAAAGTACAAAAGGAAATAGAAGAATATGAATTTGTGGAGTATTATTAGAGAACAACAAAAGCTATGGGATTACTCATGTCTACAGACCTTCTAGAACACATTTATTAACTGTCCACAAAATCTTACAGCATTTGTCCCCAATTCAACAATTAACTGCAGGAAATGTTTTTGAAGTCCCAGTGAAACCAATTAAAAGGTGTTCCTGAACTGAGGTTCAAGTCACAATTAAGTTTCATAAGACTTTCTCATACACTCGACTGAGTTATTTAAAAAAATGAATCACCAGAAATGACATTTTATTCTCATTTTGGCAGCTGTGAATCATTCTGGCATATGAATGGACCCTGTGATCAGTGACCACAGCAGACCAAAGTACCTGCTCATAAGAATTTTCAATAGCCAGAAGAGGCTTTTTGTGCACACCTATCAATGCTTCCTTAGTTGCTTTGATGGCATGCAGAGAGAACTCAGTTGTATGAAAGACAGGATTTTGCAAGCATAGTTGCTGGGTCTGCATAACAAAAATGCAATTCCACAACATCTGATATGCTCAAGTTACATCAAATTGTAGAAGTGGTGGAAAAAATGAGCTACATGTTGTTTTTCTCCTGAGGAAGGGACAATTTGAGAATGTGAGGATTAGCAACAAGCTCAAGAAGAAGCAATGCAGAGAAGTTACACACTAGAGATAAAAAGTCAAAAGAATAAATCACCTCTTTCACAAACGAAAACCTACCACGCTTCCTAGAAGGAGACAATCTCTTACTGCCAGTACAGAGAAGCAAAAAGATGCTGTTTCCTCATTGGCAAGATACTTGTGCAAGAGAGAGAATGACACTGAGGAAAGCAGAGACAACGACTTTCCATTATACTGAGTTATGGCATCACAGGGAAACATGGAATAAAGAGTAATCTCAGCTGCTTGCAGGCCTGACTTAGGACGTGATAATTTTTGCGACATGCCACTGCTCACTAAGCAGAAACAAAGTCCACGTAAGCCCGTGGAAAACCCAAACAGCTTACGGTCCCTGACAGCTCCTCCAGTTGGGCCTTAATCTGCATTCATGCAAGAAAACACACCAAAGAACAAATGTGAGCTTATCCTCATAGTTGAAAACCTTTCCCAACATCAGCCCCTGCTGTCACGCTCAGACTTCGTTTTATCACTGCACTGGGGGTGAGATGGTGGCAGCAAATAAATGAGCAAGGTTGCAGAGTTCAGTCATTTGTTGCTGCTGTCCCTTCACTTGTTTAAGGGAGGTGGTGACAGGGCTAGGTGTGGACCCATCAGTTTATATTTCACAATCTTTTCACAATTACAGAAGATAGAAAACAAAAAAAAGATTTCAGGTTGTATAGGGAATTAGGAAAAAAAGATGATATTAAGCAACCCACCTCTGCCCATACCTCAGTCCTTTCCCAAGGCAGACTACTGTACGAAACAGTAGGAGGAAACATCTTCCTAATATTTTCAAACCAAATTTATTACAAGAGTCAATACACAGTCTACTAGCTAAAAATTACTGCATCATCCACTTTAAAAGAAATTAAGTACGCAATGATAATTCTTGTCGAGCTCTCACCAATTCATAAATAATATTTTAATAGTTTCAAAAATACAGCTAGTTCCTATTTGTTAGGCAATTTGTGCAATTTGCTAAATTGTCATTCTTCCAATACCAAAGTGCGCTACTTATTCCCCAGCCTCCTAGGTTGGAAAACTAAATGATGATCAAAAAAGCAATGGCAATTCATCATTTACTAAAAATCCAGATTTTTGTTTGAATGGCTAAATATTTTACCATTTTTTACTACAGCTAAGTATACTGCAACAGATATTAGCATATTTTCAGTCATGCTATAAATGTATTTATTAGCTAATAACCATGTTGCTATCCATTTAAAACCTGCACTATGTATGTGGCCACAAAAATAACACAGTTAAATAAAAAATATAACCCTAATACCACTGAAGAACCTTTGTGAAAGACTACTGACATGAACGTCTCCATCCATACTTTTACTACAAGAGTTAGGTAATGAATATTTATATGTATTCAGTTCAATTGTTGAGAAATATCGTTCTCTACTCTGACTTGTAAATGAATTCCCATTACATCAAACTTCAAGAGCAAAAACAAGACTTCCAACTTCCACTTTCTTAAAGTCCTCATAACACTTTTCTACTAGGCATATATGAATCAGCTGTGAGTTAATACAAATGGCCTAAATATACCAACTTATCTTGAGATCAAATCCATACTGAACCTCTTCTGAGACTCAAAATATTTTATTTTTACTTCTTCGTAGCTATTCTCACTTTAGATTTGCCCCCAAAGGAATATGTTGCTATGAAATAACCTATTCTCAAAATATGTTCCATGCTGAAGAAAATTAAAAAGTCCCAGGAGAAGTTCTGCTGTGAGATTTCCATGTGAATTTTTCATAGCCTGGGGTTTTGATTAAAAGCTGAAAACACAAGGTGTTAAATGGTCAGAACTTCCAATTCCACACTGCAGAACTGAAAGAAAGGTCATGTATCACTGTCATGCAGCTGCTGTTCCAGTCCCCCTTGGATCAGGTTTGGCAGTTCCTCAGGACCAGAAAGTTGACTGTTCAATCTGCCAGCCAATTTCCAACAGTGATAAACCCCAAGTAAAGATTATGCTGCAGTTAACTGCAGATGGATATTAACATCAGTTGGTTTGTATTCATCAACAGTCAGATTACCAGAAGAAGGAAAGGAAATTAGCCCTCACAATAGTACAATCTAGTAAAGCATATGTTCTCTCATCATGAGATACCACTGCAACCTCATACTTTCTTATCAGATTAGCTTCCTAGTACATCCCTGACCTGCACACTATGACTAACACTAGCCTATTTCTAGAACTAGGAAGAATTCTAAACCTCCCCCAGCAAGCCTAGTGTGACTGCAAATTGAAGTCTTCATCTAATGCTCTGGTTTCCAAGGTCACTGAGGTTTAGATGGAGTTGCATCACAGCAAAGTACTCACCCGGACTGCACCAATGGCCAGATCCAGCTTAAGTTTTTCTGCTAGAGATTTCTCTACATTTCTCTCAAACTCTATTCAAGATCTAGAGTTATTCTAGAGGGTTTTAATTATCCAGGGGCAGTGTAAGTAGTTCCTTTTTTCCCTATATAGCACATTCTTATTTCCCTTTCTCTGTTCCCAAGTTTCTTTGTACCTCAGCCCTGATATATATCACAGTGGCTATATGTTAGGAAATCTGTCTCCATCTGCTTTCCTGCACTTCCACAACATCTCTCTGTAGCTTAGGGCTTGCCCTTCAAGTTTTATCAGTATTTTCCATGGATAGATAACAACTATATTTTTTATACCGTGATATTTTTCCTCACTTCTACATCTTTGGCACTAAATTAGCACATCTCAGATAGAAAGAACAACATTAACTTCCTAAGTCAAAATTTTTCCTAATTGTCAAGAGCTCTGCTTATGATCACTCACTTTGAAAACCTGCCTCAACTGTCCAAAACCACAATTACTGTTAAGAATAAGGGCAATCCTGATCTCTCTCTCTGTCATATACCCCCACACACTCAGAACAACTCATAATATAGAAATGACAACCATTGGTACAGGACAATGAAACAAAGCATGATTTACTGTCACATCATACGAGGAGATGTATTTTTCATAGTGAAATTGAAGACTCAAACCTAAATTGACTCATTCCATAAGCAAAACAGGAAGGAGAAAAGAGACAACAAGGGGGAAAAAAAGAAACACAATGACATAAAAGGTAGAAGGGGCCTCTGCTGTAAGTGAAACATTCAAAATACAGCAGGGCTAAGCAGAATTGCCACAGCTAAGGATCTTGCACACAGATAAGGTAAGGAAGAAGAAAAGCCCTGCTAGTTAAGGCATTTTGAGCTGTTTCAGAGAATAATCCTGCACCTCAAAAAGGCACGTACCCAACTCTCATGGGGACAAAGAATGGTATTAAGATACTGTGAAGTACAATTCATCTGCACACATCTCTTTGCTTGGTGTGGTTAAGCTGTCTTTTGCTGAAGGAGGCAAAGATGTATTAGCATTGGTAATGCAACATTCGACAGACAGAGCAGCATTTTCTTTTACCTATTTTCTGTGGTAGAATCAAAAACATCAATAATTCAGCAAAATGGCACGCTCCTGTAAGGCACTGAATGGTATGGAGTGGGACAGATGTGCTGAGCATTGTTACTCAGCAAAACAAAGAGAATATGTACAGCTAATTGTGTGCTTCCTGTTAGAGTGTTGCACTCATTCACTTTCTCTTGCAGATGGAGTTGTACTCCTCTACTTCTTCTCCCTTCACTCAAAAATCACTTCAATGGAAGGTGACAACCTAGTCTGTTAAGTGAGCAGAGCTGAAATAAGAGGAGAGTTCTGGTACTTCAGTGTACTATGATTACTAACTTTATTTGTGAGAAGGACCTTGCAGAACAAGTACAACACTTGACATTAATGTGTTCACATTGCATACTGCAATACATTGTCGGACCAGAGCTGGTTTCAAATTTGCTATCTGGGTACTAGAAACAATGCTGTCATTACGTTAGAGAGCTCTGGAGGAGTTATTTTACCATATTCCTCTAAACAGACAGAGCCCAAGATATGCAGGAAAAGATCAAGAGGCTGCAAGTCTGTTCAAATGCCAAGCAAGCAGGTCCTTTTAATAAATAGGGAATTTATTAATGTGCCTAAGACATACAGCTGACAAATATATTATTACTTCCTTTACAGTAGCATCTAGAGAGGCCTCCAGCTGAGATAAGGACTCCCAGCTGTGCTAAACACTGTGCAGGCACACAGCAAAAGACAGGACCTGTTCAGAAAAGTTTACAATGTGCTGTGCAACTGTTCAGCCAGTTCTGCTTGTCAGCAGCGCTGCACTCAAAGACCTGTATTTCACACCTGTATTTTTGAGTAATGACTTCAAGATTTCATGTAAAAATACTGGCTTGCAAATCTGACGTGATATTATACCTACCAGATTCCCAATAACTGATTGTGAGGGTACATTAGCTAAATACAAGGAAAGTCTAAATTATCTATATTTCTTTAATGCAGTATTAAATACTGTAACAGTAATTCAAGTGCTAGTTAGTCTATTCTGCTTTACACGCTTGCATGTCACTTTTCAATAATAAACCACGTGATGACTCATAAACATCTAAAATATTTCCCTTGGTGTTCAGTATTTTATTACATAGATGCCAATTATGTTCAAGTGGCAGCCTGCACAAACCTGAACAGTCATCTATTACGTGAATTGTTCCATTGATTCCTATACTAGAGAGAGTGATGCTTTCATATATCATACTGAATAGGATATGTTTTCAAAGACACTGGGGGTAAACTACTGATGAAAGTGCTTTCACAGGTCATAGACACCAGCATTGTGCTCACCCTTTCCCAAGCTTTGAATAATGGGTCTTATCTCCATCCAAACTGCCATAGCCTTTTCCTTTTAAAGCAAATTCGGCTATGATGAAAATAAATAAATAAATAAATATCAAGCTAATTTTAGAGATATATAGTAATAGCCATTGTACTCAACACAATTTAACATGACTGAGTTAAAGAAAGGAGCTTGAAAACAGCCTAGGATGAGCAGCAAGTTATCCTTTAAAAATATCTAGTTCATGGGGCACTCAGTAAAGGAAAACATACAGTTCATGCAGATAAATACAATGCAGGACATAGAGATACACAACACTGAAATCAGAGTAATGCTTCGGAGATTAAACTTCTCTGCCCTCAAAAAGAAAACTTTCTGAATTGTTTCATTAAGAAGAGATGCAATATTTCTAAACCACAGGTAGGTGTCATGATCAAGATAACACGAAAAATATGGACCACTTTTAAACCATGAAAATAATCACAAGACGACTGTTCTTACAACACTTACATTTATCACTCAGAAATATAATGTGGCTGCTTTTAACAA
This sequence comes from Penelope pileata, assembly GCA_013396635.1. Classification (NCBI taxonomy): domain Eukaryota; kingdom Metazoa; phylum Chordata; class Aves; order Galliformes; family Cracidae; genus Penelope; species Penelope pileata. Next base: position 89,148 of record WBMW01003640.1, on the reverse strand, counting down.
CACAGGTGCTGTTGACTGCTTCTTTTGAACAAACGTGAATCCGGAGCTGCAGGCCATGAGCAGGAAAGATGCACAACAAGGCAGGAGTGCTGAGGACATACGACACAATCACATATTTCTCACCATTAAAACCACTGAATAAACCAGTGGTCTTCAAGAAAAGAAAACAGCATTTCTCCTGGGCTACCTATGCCTTTCAAAGCTGGAGGTTTCTGTTCCTGGTCTAGCTTCAAAGAGCTCTACCAGAATAATACTTCTTTGAGTTGAATCTCCATCTGTCACTGTCACCTCAGCATCTTCTTGCCCTATTATCTCAACAATGGTAAAACAAGTCCATGGGCCACTCTTTGTAGGTCTTTAGTACTCAGTGCAATTGATTCCTACCAGAAATGTGAAGCAACTTTGGCTCCATCCAAGTAAACCAGAAATTTTGTGTCAAAGAAATTAGGAGGTTAGGCTAACTGTAAACCCTTGTTGTCCCTCCACAACAAAGTTCTAACGAGAAACAGAAACATAAATACCACAGACCTCACTGAAAGGATGGGATCAAGAATATGAAGTGTATGTATGAGCCTTCTTCCTCAATTTTAGTGGAGACAGAGCTTCTTAGTTAAAATTGAGATCAGACCGGAATAAATAATAGTCAAAGAATGGTGCAGGATTGTGGATAGCCATTTTATTTTCTACCCAGAAGACAGTAAAGTTGCACCTTTTATTTGTAGCCTGCAAGCCTGATAGGTTTGAAACAGCAGTAACAACAAATATATTCATTGTCTTTTTTTTTCCTTATTATACCATCAGACTTCACTCAAACGACATATATTGTTTTAAATTATCATTTTGAAGAAAAAAAGAAAGTATTCTTTGAAAGGACTTAGACTCTGGAGGTGAATGCTCCTACTAAATACCAAGTATTATCAAGTTTTCTCCAATGCCTCTCAATTAATTCCCAATTAATCTTATGTTTATTCAGTTTCCCTTTCTATCTCTCAGACTCAACTTTTTACCTTGTCTCTCCAACATTAGTATCTACTTAGCTTTTCCTCACAGAGTTAATCTGTAGCACTAACAGGTGCTTCCCTGCTGTTTCTTCACAATTTATTGCTTCATCTCCTCTAGCTATTCTGCCACAAATTATTTTCTGCCTGCCTTTTCCATCACTGCTTTATTCTGCCTCAGTCCATTGTACCAATAACTCTATTCGTACCTTTCTTCATCTAGAAATGCCTTTGAGCTTGGCTGGTGTCTGCAAGCCCAGCATTCACAGCAGGGAAAAATTTTGTTCCACAGTAGAGAGGCCACTGCTGCTCAGCACTGCCTTGTAACAGCTCATCTAGCACATGCAAAAGATGTAGGGAATGTATGTCTGCAGTGCCATTTTAGTTCTCTGAAAGTAATAAAAGGAATGCAAAAGCTCATGAGACTCTTTCAAGAGAGATCATGAAAACTCTGGATAATACAGCAAACATGTTGGTCACAATCACACCAGGAGAGCTGATGAACACACCTACAGAAGCTCCACAGGGTCAAGATGCCATCATGTTCTCCAGTTTCAAGTTCTGTGGCAAGTATTCTTCATTTTACTGACACTCCCTGTAAAATAAAATATATAAAACTAAATATTTAGTTAAAACCATAGAAGTTCAGGTTGTGAAATGCCAAATATACTTTATTCAGATTATTTCTTACCCCTGCTAAGAAACAGAAACAGAGCTCAAGCTTAGTTCTGTGTCCTCCAGACGCACAGAGCTGATTCTTGCTGGAAGACCTATGATGAGCAGCATGCAGAAGCTAGCAGTTCTAGAGCATTCTAATGGCACAAAGCTGCAAAAGGCACTGTAGCCAGTGAGTGCAGCCCCAAGCATGGGTCAAAAAAAAGTGGCTGATGATTCATCTTCTCCTTACATCTTTACCACATAGAGATGAATGAAGCATAAAATTGCGAGAGTTAAATAGATGCTATCATTTGTAAGGGAGGTGAATGTTTTCCTAAGGAATTAGATTCCATATGTGCTTCGCCATATTCTCCAAATTCTCCAAGCATTTCTACTGTGATTAAGTAAATCACTTAAAATCAATCTTTTACAAGAAGTTATTGGGATCTATTAAGTACCTAAACACCTTTGGCTGCTGTGGATATTAGAGATGTAAAGAACTTGAAACTGTAACTATGTCATCTGAAAATCATTGGATCTAATGTGAAGAAATGCTGAGAACCTACAAACCCAGTGAAAGTCAACAAAAACAGTGTTTCACTTTTACAAACAAACCAAATAATATATTTCATGTTGGTTGGATGATCTGTCAACAACTGGTGAGCGTTTCTGACTTTAACCTCTCATCTGAATTTCCAATCTGCAAAAAAGGAATGTTATCGTGACCTTATAAGCTAATTTGAAGATAAAAATTGTGTCTATAAGGCATTCAGACTCTGCACTGAGGAGGATCATAGATAAACCTATGGGATTATTAACAGTTTTTCTTCATAGTATATATACCCATTAATTAAATAATCAAGAACTGTTCACCTTGCATACAAGAAGAGGTCCTTTGGGAGGTGTGATTAAAGACAGACTCATAACATATATGCACAGGAGGGCCGTATTACACTAGCCAGGGTAGCTCCTCCTTACAGAAAGTTGTGAAATCGGGATGAAATTGTATGAAAATAAAATTCACTTCTGGGAAAAACAAATTTTCTAAACTCTAGCTCTTGACTTGCTCTAATTTGGACCTTCTTGCTTCAACTTTGTATACCTAGATACCCACAGGGAAGTTGACTCAGCTTGTTCTGAAGATATAATGAAACATTTAGAAAAAATAGTAACATTGTTTTCTTGTCCTGTAATTAAGAGGTTGTGCTAACGATTCCCTTTGGGTAAGGAATTCTTCTAAAGGTAGCATATAGTCCTGCTGTAAGATATAAAAGGGACTTTCTGTAAATTATCATGCCTGTAAAAACCTGCAAAAGAGTTTATTCTGCACGAAAAGAAAAAAAGAAAAACACTTATCGTCTGGCCAGATGTTGTAAGTAACATGATTCTCTGATTATTAAAAACTAAGGAAAATTCTTTCAAGAGTCTAAAATTACAGCAGATTTTGACAGTGTGAAGCTGCTAATTTATGTTTTAGATATACAACAATATAACAATAAAAAAGGAGAAATAATAATAATAATAAAAAGCAACTCATAGCTTTGTAAAATATAGTCTTATGATGGCTGACCTAGTCTTGCAATTAAGCATCTAATTTATGATCATAGGAAATATTGGGCTGGATTTTTTTGAAATATCCATCCACAAAGCATATCTAGAGTAAATCCAGATGTTTTCTGCAGCCTGAACTGCAGCTAAATGTTATACAGAGAGAAATGAGGTGTTTTTTTTTTTGCATATGGATTACAAACCAGTACAAAACAACACACAGCTGCAGAAAGCGGTCAATTCAACTCTTCCACTACTGGAAGTAATGTTAAAAAATCAACAAACTTTCTCACACTGTTCACGAGTCAAATACACATACAAAAAAAAGATGAACAACCATAATCAGGAAGTACCTTTGCATAAGGTGCATAGAAATAGCACATTGTGAACCAGTTACCTCCAGAAATACAGATGCTGGTGCCTAGGCTCAATCAGCATGTTGGCTTACACAAAGTAACCAGGAATAATGTGTCACAGCAATTATACGGCAATCCCACACACACTCTGAGGAGTATATTCATTCTGCTGAAAACGCTATTAAAGTTATTGTTCATTAACACAAAGAGACGGCTTCTTTGGCAATTATCTTAATTACTTGAGAGTAATACAAAAAGGCAGGACTCTTCAACTACTTAATTCAAAAAGGGATGTGGGTGAGGAGGAAGCTTTGGAGTTGGTGGGACGGAAGTATTTTACTCACTGTAAAGGGATTTGACACAAATAAAAATGAAACTCAATTCACAGAGTGCTCTGGGTTCTGCTTGTTGGGGTTAATAACACACCTACTGCATCTAACAAAATACACAGGTGCCATGCATTAATATTTTTAGGATTAGAGCTTTTAATAGGGCATACAGGTGATACGCATTAGTATTTTTAGGATTGCATACTTTGGTTTCACATTTATTTATACATATCTACAGAGATTGTCATATAAAACTGATTTGGAAAGCAACTGTTCTTTCCACAAGATCAGCTGTATGGAAAGAACAGGACTAATTCTCCAATTATTTTGCTCTTACTGAAAAGCTGAAGAAGCTAATGAAAGCAGGAACTCACATACATCTTCCCAAAAAAACATCAAAAGCAAGGAGTCAAGAACAGTTCACAGGAACACACAGTTCAAAATTTATGTGTATAAAATGTTCTTAACAGTAAAAAGTACTTCATTTTTTTAAAAGCAGAAAAATTCTTCTTTGGGGAAGAGTTTGACACCGCATAATTCAACTTCTGTTTCAAAAACAACAAGCAAAACAAATGAAATTCTCCACTGACAGAGCTATGGTCACAGACCCCAGAGAAAACAACTCTCCATGGTATCCAAGAACCAAACCTAGATAAAATCCTCCACTCTCCATTAGCCAGAGTTAGAATGTGGCACTTCCCATCCCTCCTTTCAAACATAGCTTCCTATTCGTGTTGGCAAAAACAAAAAAAAAGCTGGAAGATTGCCTCCTGCACTGCATAGCCCTGTACTCCTAACTCCATTACCATGACAAAGAGTCCTTATGATTCCTCCTACACAGAGGTACAGGAAGAAAACTTGTAAATTGGCAGTGACATCATCTGCTAGAAAGTGATTCATACTTCATGAAACAGCAGGGAAAATTAAATTTACTCCCAACCACCCCAAAGCTCTTTCACTGAATCAGTGTGTGGCAGAAATGATAGTAGGAGACGTAAATCCTTTCTCTATATTAGAAAGACAAGGATTGTGTAATGAGCTAGAGTGCACAGAGCAAAATTACCATATACTGTCACTGAAATATATTTCCCCTGTGGTTTTGCCAAAAAAGGTATGAAACTGGGATAGAAAACAAAACAAGTGATGCTATAGGCAGCAAGTGGATTAGTACACATCACCAGCGATATGTGACCTGCTTACAAAACAGTGACAGACAGTACCTGAAGACAAGCTATTTAATATTCTCTCTGAAGCTCCTCTACTCCCAGAGGATACCCACACCCAAATATATTGCAAAATTTACATAAGCCATGTTGCCCATAACACGCTGAGGAAACTAAGAAAGTTTTAACACATGAAGGATAAAGTTTCCCAATATCTCTTTGAACTCTGCTGGGCCCTGGAAGGAAAGAATAAAAACACACAACAATGAACAAAATTCATTGTCTATTTTTTTCTACAGAATTCTTCAACTGTAACTGCTACTTCCATTTATATTTCAGGGGTGCCCATGATGAGTAGATATTTGCAGGCAAATGTATAGGATCTTGCCTTGACACAGTCTACAACTGATTGAATTGTGTGACTTTCAAGTTGGTATCTTTTTCAGTCCATGGGTCAAAGCATCGCAATCTCAAAATAAATTAGGCATGAGAACTACATAACAGGAGATAACCTCTATAAAAAGTGGTCATTTATGAAGATAAATCTAACTTCAGTGAGAGTTACCACATGTTGAAACAAGCAGTATTTATCTAGTTCTGCAGAGAAGACAAGCCTGAAGTTCCATTTCTGTGTTGAAGAGAAGGAAAAAAAGACTTAAATGGCTGTAGATGAAGGAGCCTACAGCCTTCCTCTTAGCTCGTAATAGTGTATAAATCATCATGACATACAGAGCCTATACACAGAAGAGAGTAGTTTGGTTCAAATCTTTGCAATCAGTACCCGAACCACACAAAGCCAGATTCTATGATCCCACCAAGCTATTAAACTGAACATTATTCAAAAAGTTTCTAGAACTTTGCAAACAAACCTGGGCACTGTTTCAAGCAAGCTGGACCTTAAATGCAGTTTTGCCTCAAAACCACATGAATTTTATTGTTTCATGTGATTTTGATGGAAAAACACAGCTGTACTGACAGTTCCTGTCATGATTCAATGTCCTTTTGGAGCACCTTATTGACAAGCTGGCAACTAGCCCAAGCACTGCAAGAAAATAAATGAAATGTATCTTCCTGTTCACATCCAATTCTGAAAAAGCCATTTGTGCTGCAGCAAGTGATAAGTCAAACCCATGCCTGCTACAAGCTTTTTCCTCTTACACTTCTTTTAATCAAGAACCAATTTTAACAATGTAAGGTTTATTAAATAATTGCTTCAGCACAATCTTGTACAAAATGTTAAGTTTCAGCAGAAAAATGAAATTAAAGCTCTATTTAAATATACACATAAGAAAAAGATGCCTTAGAAACACAGAAATTAACCTGAGATTAACAGTTTTAAATTAAGCCTCTCATCATGCTGGAAGCAGAATTGCTTTGCTCTTCACCCAAGTTAGTAAATCCTTGCAGGAGAGCTCCGTTCACACAGCACATCCCTGGGATGTAAGCTTCTAAGTGCACAACCTGCTGGGCTACACCAAGCCCTGCCCAGCACATGATTGCTGCACTGTACTTCTGTAGGCATTGCTGAGTTTATATTCAAGCAAGAATCCCTTTATTTCAACAATACCAAAAAAAAAAAAAGAGAGAGAGAAAAAGCTAGTGTTCACACAGTTTTTAGAAGTTGTAATAATGAGTATTCACTGGCCTTTCATAACATTTATTCAAAAAGTACTAAAAAGTCAACCCAATAAATACTTATGAAGCATTTCCATAATACTCGTTTTACTATTATAAAATTGTAGAAGTGCAGCCTTCTTGATCAATAATGGATAAAAGGAGAAGCAAATTAAATTCTCTTCGAAAGAAAAACTGTCACAGTTCTCTCTCTACCCTCAGAGTAAAGCAGAAATATTAGCTCTGTGTCACACTGCTACTGTCAGAGAATGAACCACCTGTGGACTTTTTTTTTTTTGACTGGTGCTACCAGGGTGCAGTAAACCACTTAATCTAGACTTAGTAATTGCAGAGCATTTTTTTCCTTTTTTTTTTTTTTTTCTTTTCACCTTTCTTACCTGAGCATCAAAACCAAGAGAAAACAAAACCTGTACTGGAGGATGTAGCATTTCTTAAGCACTCAGAAAGACAGTTCAAATGAAATAACAACTTCCCACAGCTTGCAAAATGCAAGGATGGCATCCTTTGATTAGCCAACTTCTATGCTAACATGATAGCTCACAGCAGGGCTCCTGGGGCAATAGGGTGGAACTATTTAAACGTAACAGTTCAACAAAACAAAAAGTAAGAAAACAGTAGCACACACTACCGTGCACCCTTCCATATCCTATATTAAGCAGAAGATAAAATCCTTAATGCTGTTTGTTCACATGAAAATAATTTGTGTTTTCCACAGGACTGGTTGAATGGCTCCACAGATCTTTGGTCACAACCCTGCTTTCCATGCATTCTTGTGACCCCTCTCCAGAGCTGTCAAACACAGCAGGCACAGGCTCACAACTCCTCTTCTCAAATACCCCCACTCCTGGCTAGCTAGGTTGCCTGATCAGCTCTGTTTATCAACAAATCCTTAATCTTTCACCTCAAAGAACCTCCTCTGAACTGTTCCTGCTGTGCCCTGCCTCAGCCTGTGAACCCCACAGGAGTCCCACCAGCAGTGGAGAGGAGAGGAAGAAGGAAGTGGCAGTCCACCCTCGCATAACAGAGTCTGAAATAATTCAAGTTTTCGACTTGCTTCATGATCATGTACAATTTTACATTTAGCATTCTTCAGCTGCAGAAAAATCTCAACTTCATCAATGTGCTTGTTACATTAATCTCTCATTATTAGATTTTTCCACAATATACCATCATTCTGATATTTACCATTAATTACTGATTGTAAGTCTTAATTGTAACTTCAAGGTTACCTTTATTGGAAATGTCAGACCCTATGCAGAAATAACAGAGCCAGAGGCAGAATAATCAGAGGGAAATTTTATAAGGAGATCCAATGGTACCACAAATCATCTTTTCAATGAGGGCTTTATTTTAGGATTCTGGCTTAGCTCAAATTGACACCAACATAAATTAAAAATAAAACACCAACACAACAACGAAAGAAGCAGACTGCTCCTTCCAAAGCTAGTTTTATAAGCAAGATACTCAACCACAAATAGAATCATCTGGGCAGCCCATTCCAATCTTTGATCACCCTCTCCATGAAGAAATTCTTCCTAATGTCCAATCTAAACTTCCACTGCTACATCTTGAGGTTGTTAGTGTGGTAAAAGTATTAATTAGCAGTTACAAATCAGGCACTGATTCAGAGGTCTATTGTAAAAAAGGTCATTCTAAAGGCCATTGAGGTCTATTCTAAAAAAAAAAAAAGAAGGGAAGGAAGGAAGTACCATGAAAGCTCAACACCCAATTTCGCATTTAGACACAATTTAAAACCATGTTTAACACAATGGAGGCATGCACCTGCAAAATAATATACTTAATCACCAAGATTAAGAGTTATTTGTGTCATCCTAATAAACACTGTGCTATCCTGGTGAAGGTACCTGAAAGTCTCATGAACATAACGCCAGTGTAAATCTCAAGTATACTACAGTGTAGAACAATGCAGATGATATCACTGCAAGGTCCAGTGTCTTTTCTCTCTACAAACAAGGTAGCAACTAAGGTTTTCCTGTGCTCCTGAACTCCTACATCCTATCATTTATCTTAACACTATCCTGTCTTAGTGTGTCAAAGTATTAGACAACTTCCTTTTAAATAACAGATGGAAGGTTGGGCATAGTTAGCTGTGATTCCCTGAGCTGCCTCAGGACGTTACATCCTACAATCTAGACAGTGGTTACTTTTTCTTTTAAGGATGCCTCTGGACTACATAAAAACAACGTCTGGAAACTCCTACTTGGAAATGCAAAATATAAAAAATATAAAATATAAACTTGGGTTTGGCTTATGGATACATTTTTAAAAAGCATACTCAGCACAGGTTCAAAGTGTATTTTCAACAATACAGAAATGTTTAATTTTTAATAGGATTGTCTTCTTTCTATTAAACTACCTTCCTGATGATCCCCAGAACATCTGAATCAATATATGATCTCCTGCTTTCTTTTGTCTGCAAAATTAATTATAAATATATGACTATTTTTCACTGAATCCTAGTAGGCTATCGAATAGTCACTTGATCAGTTTCCTGGCTTTGCTGGTTGACTACATGATTTTGCACAGATTCCTGACACTCCAGAGCAGCAGCTCCACAGGACAGAACCACCAAACATCCAGGGAAAGCACAGTCTTAACATTTTTATTATCCACTTGGCATACAGTTGCAGCTGTTCCAATACTAAGTCTACTTATCACACGGGCAAAGTCATTGCAGGGGCATGGAATATACGCATCATTTCCTAAGCAAGTTTGATAATGTCTTCCTTACCATAATGTGGCTATCTTTGTTTTTGACTAAGGCGTGGCTTTGAAATCCACCACAGACTGTTTTGCTCAAAAAGGAGATATCAGACCAAGAAAGCTTGTTCATTCCAAAATGTAAGAAACTACAGCCTATGTGAATCTACACAACTTTAACCATTTCTGTCCCTACACTTGAGTAGGAGTGCATCATTAGGAAGCTAACGGCTGCATAGTTTAAACAATAACAACAACAAAAAAGACGCTACTTAGGGGAAAGTGTTCTTTAAAAACAGTCACAACAATAAGCATGGAAAAACTAAGGTGACACTTACAAGTGGGTTGATCAGACGAAAAATGTCCAGAACTCTGGACAACAGATGTCAAAGCAAAAAACTTGTCTTTTCACAAGGAGGAGAAATATACATGGCTTCCCAGCACACTCGCTGGCAACAGAAAAGCCAAGATCCCATCAATAACAGTAACATATCCCAAAAAAGGAGGACACATCTTGCCCAATATAACATTTTCCATTGACAGTGGTAATACATCATTTTATTTGTTATGGTGACTGTTCCTGCATCATTTAAGCTACAGGGAGCAGAGGTAAGACAATTTCTCTCTTTAAAAAAATTGCCCAAGTTTTAAAGTAAGCACAAGAGAGTCTGTTTCAATATAGTCTAATTAAGAAAAACAGGAAAATCCCAAAGCCCAGTTTTGCCAAAAGAACCAAAAGAAATATTTTGATTATTTTTTTATAAGATGAAAATTGTTTCAGTGTTCTGATCTTTTCTGTTCAACTTCTCAGTAATGTAAAAATGAGTGGGTAGATTTGCAATATGTTCTTTGCCAGTCTATTCTGTTCTCAAACTGTACAGTTTCCTGTCCATCTTGAAAGATGGATCAGACAGGAAAAACAAAAGCAAAACAAAAAACGGCATGCATTTGTAAATGACTGCTTCCAATTTCAGTACCAATTGGCATTATTAACCAATTCCATTTACTAGAAGGAAAAAAACTCTTATCTGCTTACGATGTAATTCTATTTCCAGTAGCATCCTTTTATTCTCAAGGCTGGACCTGTCCTTTTCTTCTGCAAAGGGTCCTAAAATTGGCAGTAAAACTGGTGGGCCTTACTCATGACCCTAACTTCTTCTATCTGAAGGCCTATGCAAAATTGTTATCTCCTTTTCACATAATTGCCTTGATAAGCTAAATATTAATCTATGGGAGGATCATCATGATGATTTCTTGCTCAATCCTTCTAATTTCAATAGGAGTTGCCATACAATATATTTGGCCATTTTCTCTTTTTTCAAAAGGCTTGACCAAAGACACCACATGGTAGAACCATTGCTCTAATTAGAGATGCTTTTATATGTGCAAATGGATGGTTTATATAGAAGTGCATGTCAAAAAATAATGCATAAAAATGAAAACAAAAGCTTACAGTTCCTATAGGAAGCAATAAATGTGGCTATGCAATGGTGTCCTTTATGTAGCTTTTTTATGAACGCCCAAAATATACATATACACATATACATACACATTTGTTTTTTACCCTATAAAAGGTATTTCCCTCTCTTAACTCCCTCTGCTCCTAAACAGGAGCTAGTAAAATATATTTTCCTTACTGATTTGCAAAAGCTATTTTTCCCAACTGGGTTCTTAAGCTGCACACTGCACCCTGTAAAAAATGTTTAGCCTGATTTACAAAATCTATTTCTCTCCTTGGGCCTTTAAGCTGCTGTTGCAGAAGTGATAAAGGTGTTCTCATTCAGACTTCTATCGTTTCTGGGCCCCTTGCCACCTGTTTTTATTTTTCCCCTCTTCTACTTTCTTCCCATCTCTTCTGCACAGGTATGGCAGTTGTCCATCAAAGATGATTCTGCCTAACATGAGACATTTTCACATGATGTCTGACCCATTGCCAGGAGTTAGTGAGTACACTCCAAGTCACACTCTTTGGCCAAGAAGTAAATTTGATCAGAAAGTACTTTCAGAAATATTGACAAATACCATCTTAACACTTTTTTAACATATGGAGAATTTGAAAACATATCTGCTTACCTTTAATTCTAAGTTTAATTCTGAACTTAATCATCTAAGTTGGAAAAGACCTTCAAGATTACCAACTCCAACCATCAACCTGACCTACAAAGTCCAAGTCTATATTCACAATATACCGAGCCTATTTTCACAACCATAACCCTTCCCTTCTTTCAGCACTTCCTACATCCATCAAGGGGGTCTTTGTGAAAGCTCAAACACACCTGAGCTCACGTTAAACCTCCCATGGCTTAAGTAGTCTTATCTTTTGTCATTACATCAACTCCTTCCAGAAGCAAATGCCATATAGATTCAAATCTACTATTGTTATGAGCAACAACTACAGTGTTTCCAATAATCCTGTAAACTGCAGCTGAAGTCTTTGTGAGCTACGCTAAAGAAACCATGAAACAGTCCAGCCTAGAGCAAACTACAATTTCAACAACTACCAAAATCCAGAAAAAAATCAATGACCACCAATCCTCAGATAAAATCATTTATGTTCAAAATGACAAATTGTTGCATGCAACAGTAAATTGAAAAGCTTTCCTAGAGATTAAATTTTGAGTTCAATGAAATTTACATATATTTAAATACAAATCAATTTAGCTTTATGTACTCACAATTGTTTTCTCCTCTTAAGGTACAATTGCTCTTTAAGTCTGCTTTTCGTTGCTTTAAATTATAAATTTAGTGTTACGCATTTTGTATCATCCCAGTGACCACTTGTTCTGTTGCTTCTCCTCTGCTCTGACCTGGTGATCAGTGGAGTGTGCTGGCACCCATGTAGATGACACTCACTTTCTCATGAAAGTGGCTACCTTATGACTAACAGAGCACATGATATTGTACTTCAAAGTGAATGTTAAAATCATTTTTAAAAAAAAAAGAGAGAGAAATATTCAAGGTGTATTAAAATAAATAATATAAAATAAAATATTTGTTAAAAAAATATTTTTAATGCTGCATTCTAGGCCTATATCTCTCCTTCTACATCAAGATGCTTTGCTATTAAAAGAAATAGTGTTCAAGTATTAATGTGAGGCAAACCTAGACAGCTGCAAAAAATCCAGTAGCTGTAGAAGTTTAACTGCACTGCATACTGGCTGCAGTCCTTTAAAATCCACATAAGACGGTATCACTAGGGACTCTAGGACAGGCTGTGCTTAGCTCATCTCAAAGGAGGCTATGGCCACACACATCTCATATCTCAGACCAATGGACACCTTCCACATTACAGCATTCTGTGGTTTCCTTCAAAAGAAACATACACAGACCTTTCATTTCAATCATGATTCATTAAAAACAAAATAAAAAACAAATCCCCCAATACATTCACAGGAAGTCTCTTATGAAAAAGATGAAAAGTGCCTGTGAACTGAGCATGCTACGTAAAGCTTATTTGCGCTTTGTTTTTCCACAGGAAAAATATGATCCTATTGAACATGTTTTGCATTTGTGTATGTCATGTTAATTATTCATGTGATTTTTGCACATGAAATTCATGTGTATTAGTGATCATGTCATGCTGTAGTAGAAAGTGACATAAAAATGATAAAAAAATCAAAAAGCTTACACAAAACAATTAGTTACTTGTCAATGTGTTTCAAATAAAAGTTTACTCAAAGCACACTCATTTTTTATCTGATAGACCTATTTCCACCATCACCTCACATGAAATAATAAATGTTAACCTAGTGTAAGTTTTTTTTTTTAATATCTGCACTCATTAATATATTCTACTTGAAAGCAATGGAGTAGTTCATACAGAGTTCAAATGAATATGGTTTGATTTTGCAAAAAGTATCTTTTCTTTGAGTGTTGCCACTTACTGCATCACTTCATCATGAATTAAACATGAATTCATGATAAAATCATCAAAATGCAAAAACAAAGAGATGGTAGAGGGATCAAAGGCACCTTCTAGTTGCTAAAGAAACCAAAACAGCAAATGAATTTGAAGTGCACAGTACTCGCACAATCTCCCAGGACAAGTGCACATGAAGTGCATGAAGAAACTCTTCTCTATGTGTTCCAGCAGCAGAACTGGAATGAACAGAGAATAAATTCATTAATATTATGCTTAGATGGGTTATCAGCTGTCGAATTAGTGGGTAGCACTTCTGAAAGGAGCTGCAGCAGTTAACTGTGAAGACGTTCACACTGTCACCGTGCAAGTTGAGTGGGTAGAAGAAATTCAGATCCAAGTTTTGGAGAGAACTATTAATCAGGAAAGCGCCATTTGCATCATTTTTGAGAGCCCAGAAGAAACTATATTAAAGATTTCAGATTCACAGACTATGAATATGGAGTGCAGATTTCTAGGCTGAATGTTCAAAAAACCTCACTGCACAAAAAAATGTGTAGTGCAGGTCTGAATTTTTCTCAGTTCTCACGTACCCCATATTCCTCTCTGCTATGTTCACCTAGTTCACAGAACCTCCAAAGATGCTGGTTGTGATATTATTTTATGTAATATGGAATCCGTCCAGTCTACTTAGTTATTTCACAAAGATGACAGACAAAATAGCATACGGTAATGATTTTCAGTCACGGCTGCCATTACTGGGATTTGAAAAGGGAAAGGCTCTGTATCCACTACTGGCTCCCTGAAAATCACATCCTCCATGGAATAAGAATTGTCTCCTTTGTTAGCTATTATAATTTTCTGACTGATAATGATAGTTTTCATATAAATAGGGACAAGAAAAGCAGGAAAGCAGTGGAACTCATCACAAGGCAACTGGCAGTGCAGTGGTGCTCTGGGAGGACTCAAAACCCATTGGTTACCCCATTACACTGTAGGAGTCCTTACGTTATTAGGATAGACACTGTGGTATACAACGCTACAAACAGTGAAGTTGCTGGTGGAAGCAGGAAGAGTGCATGCCTCCCTTGCCCTGATGCCCTGGGCAGCCCTAGCTCTCAGTGTGGGCTCTGTTTTCTCTCCCAGGTGCAGCCCCCATGACCCAGGAACCCTTAGCACTGGCTCTGGGATGCCCAGTGGCTGGGAGCTCCCTGGTCTTCACCATCCAACCTGTGCCCATGAAGGCTGCTGAAAGGAGCGAAACAGAGAGAGGCAGAAACCTGCTGCAAGTAAGCAGATCTTCTAATACAAGGGCAAACTCCTCTGAGTATGTTGGGCAAGGAGGAGCCACATAAGAAAGACTTTGCTTGCCCTGGTCCCCCCTAATTATCTGCTGTGGATCCAAATGCAATGTTGTAAAAGCCTAGATCATGAATGTTCTGTATTTTAAAGAATTAAGGAAGAATAACATGACTTGATGACTCCTGTGGGTCCCTACCAACTCAGAATATTCTATGACTCTATAAGAAGTTTCAAGGAAGAGAAGAACCCTATGCAAACATTTCTGAAGTTCACCTTACTATAGCCTGTGCAGTACCCTTGAAGGACTAAACAGAGCTGGCCATGGCATATTCATCATTCTGCTCTTGTCACAGCACTTGACTGAACGGTTTTTCAGGAAGCAGAGATTAAAATGAACCAGAACTAATTGAAGGTATATTTAATGAAAGCATCATCATTGTAATGAGTATACAACTGCTACACTAATGCTGAATAATGTTTAAGCTACTGAACAACTCCATATTGTTTCACCTAATGGCATTCACCAATTACCAAATAATTAATTCAGCTCTATAATTTTGCAACAACGTGGAAAAGTGAAACCCACTCATAAATTAATTAGTGCTCAAGTCAATAAAAGAGACAAGTGTCTGGGACTTATCACTGTTTCTCTAGAAAGAAATCAAGGTATTATGACTTACTTTGAGCAATGCAAAATTGGTTTTGGTTCTCCAAGCATTTGGTCTAGTTATTACATTGTAATCATTTGTAATACAAGTCTGGTATATATGGGCAAACAGCAGCTGAAGCTGCTCTGAAGCTTTTTCTCATCTTCAATTACGCTGATGCTCCTGTTTCACAGTGTCAGACCCCTCTTACTCACATTCTCACCATCTTTCTCATCTTGTCACATGTTCTTCTTTTAGATTTCCTGTGATTCTGGTCTGCATGTTGAATTTGAAGATACCATTACACTCCTTATTTCCCATTTTCCAGTACACTTACACAGCTTATTGGCACATTTATTGTGATCACTGTTTGCAGAGCCAAGAAAGCAAACAGCCTAGTGGATCAATTTTTCAAATGCATTATTTAACTTTTCTTTTCTTTTTTTTTTTAAGGAAATAAATCAGCTATGGTCACAAGTTGCACTGTATATGTCCTCACTCTTAGAAATATCTTCGGAAGCAGTCTCTTCCCTGGAGTCACTCTAACTTTAATGGAGCTTGGTGTAGATGGAACAAGTTTTCTCCATGTGGTTAGAGCCTGCATTGTTATAAGTTAGGATCGCTGTGTTTTAGACATCCTCCTCAATCCTTTTTACCCTACATAGTTCACAACTGGAGTAATAGGCAATACCTATTCTCATGAATATCAGCTTCTACTGGGCCCTATGTATGACCATGCAGATCGGGCAAGTACAACTACAGGATTTGTGTGGTTCTTACAAAAACAAACAACAAATGTATAGGAAAATCAGGACAACAATACTAGTCTTTAAATAGGATCAGGTAAATCCTTTAAGGTTTCTCATTTAGGCAAAGTAATGATCTGATTAGACTTTCAACTATTCTTAAACATACAGAAGGGAACAAGTAACAGTCCTATGTTCAACATTTATGGTCAATTACAAGAATTTTCCACATACAGCCTCTGACTCATATCCAGACCTTGAAACAAAGACCACAAAACCAATAACACTAGAAGCTTTTCCCTTTCCCTTTTATACACAAAACCTATGCTGCACAGACACTGGACCTCTGCTCTTGATGGCACTGTCTTTGCTGGCCTTTGTCAAAGGAAAGGACACACACAACTTTGTGTTTTTTTCAGGGTAGGGAATGTGTCTCAGTGAGAGGGAGAATAGGATAGGAGAGTAGAACGTTGCTCAGGTGCAACAGCTGCATCCATGACATCATGTGGTATTTTGTTCATTTTGAAGCCTGGAGTGCCCTGATACAAGGTCTGGTTCCACCACTTGTTACTCTCCCCGACCCCATCATCCTTCAGTGTGTGCATTTCGACTCTGGTTCTAATCATTCATTGCTTATGGATGTTAAACCATTTGGACAAACATGCTCATAAGATATTCACCAGATCTTGAGATGTAGGAACCAAATACTCAGCAGATCTCAGTAGTACAGAAAAAAATTTAATATCTGAGCCACACCATGAAGCCCATTAAGCACAAAAGCATTGCACACATATGAAAAGCCTGAAGATAACGGGTGCAAGTGGTAGTGCTATTGTTGCCTGCTTTTGTGGTGAGGCTACTGACATGGCACAACAGAAGCAGGGGGCAAACCAAAACTGTTTTCTAAGCCAGCTGCCCTGCAACACTGTCAGACAGAGTGACAAAAGAATCTTTAGCTTGGCAAAAAGTGTGGCCAAATATTTCTACTTTCATTTGTTCTTTCTAACCATGTAAACCAGAAGACTTTCAAGCCACCATTTGAACAGGCACTGAGTTCTTCTTTCAGTCTCACAACTCCTGTAAACTAGCCCTTTTGGCATCCTGAGAATTTTGGAAAACAAAACAAAACATTTGCTGGTGGTCTTTATTTCCCCTCTACAGCTTTTCAAGGAAATTCAGGAAAATTTCAAGTTGTCTTGGAAGCCTTATGGATGACAGAAATGAGACAATCCTGCAAATTGCCCTCCTTCTGCCCTTCAACACTAGCAATAAGCCATTCTGTTCCCATTTATATCTTTGACTTCTCCTAATTAACATATGGACCTCATGGAACAGAAACCCGAGAAGTTAAAGCTTGTTAGAAGTGGCAAAGCTGAGACAATGCAGCAATCAGTGCTACATGACAAGTTAGATAAACATTCCAACATCATGTATGAACACTGTACAAATAACAGGATTATTTGCAAATTATTAAAAAAAAAAAATCCAATCCTCAACAACCTCTAACATGAATAAGCTTAGTTTTATTCATGTATAAGGGCTGCTCCAAAATTTTATTTTGTTGCCCCACAATATCAGAAGTGGATGTCGGTGGTATGGCAGTAGAGGCTGAACCTTCCCAACAATATTCCGTTATATTTTGTTGCTGTGTGAGAAATGGCAGCAGAAGGGCAGTCTGACATGATGGTGTCTGACATGGAAGTGAAGATGAAGCAAAGATGTGGAATTGAATTCCTCTACACAGAAAAAACGGCACCCATTGACGTTCATCAAAGTTTGCTGAATATTGATGGAGACCAAACAGTGGATGGGAGCACAGAGGCATTCGGTGGTGCACTTCAGCAGCGGTGACTTTGGGGAACCTCTGTTGATGCAGATTTTTATGAGCATGGCATGGAGGCTATTGTTCATGGCTGCTAAAAATGCATAACTAATGGTGGTGGCTATGGTGAAAAATAGTGTTTTGTATCTGAGAATTTGCTCTATCAAACAGCGTTATTGTACTTTTTGTATCTTTTGTAATTTCCATGGAAAGAAATAGGAGGCATTAATTAATTAATCAACCTACATACAACTTAGAAGAAGAGTATGATAGGAGAGCTCTTCCCTCTGATTTAAAAATATTGGTAAGGTTCTCAGGTGTCTATCTCCTTCAGGTAGTTTGACATTTCTTTTTCATTTCTAACATCTTATCAGACCTAGATCAAAAACAGACAAGCAGCGTAATAGGTGGCAAAAAAAATCTAGAAGGTGAGATAACTCCAAAGGAGAAGAACTGGCTATGGTAAATAGCCGTTAAACTGACAAAAGAAGTGAAAATGGAAATAATCAACTTTAACCTCACCCAGAGAGCAGACAGAATGTCAGGACATGTCCGGTCTTTCTGACTGCGCTGGTCTGCACTGACAATGCATCAAAAAGGGAGTAAACGGCAATAGCTGAATAGTTTTCCTTCTTTCTTTTAAACAATAGATAATATACATCTTCCTGATTCCTACCTAGTACACTGGTCATAAAAAGTCTGAAGCAATAGTTCTGCAAGATCCCCTAAGTACCTACAGAAGAGGGAAATGAGAAGACTATCACAGGTTACCTGTTGGGGTCCCAAGAGAGGCTGCAAGTCTCTTGGGTTATACAGACACTCCTCCAAAGACAAATGTGCCCTAAAACATTTACGGTACAAATAGACAATATCTGAAAAGCAAAGATTACTGCATCCATCTTAAAGCTGGAAGACTGAGGTATTCAGCAGTTTACATGAAGGTCTGTGAGGTCTCTGTAAGTAGAACAAAAGCAGAACTGAGATTTCTGTCTCCATCAACCACAAAATCACTCTAAAACTGTTAGTAATTCCATCATTTATCTGTATTTGTGGGGGAGTTTTGTTTGTTTTATGTTTTTTTTGGTACTTTCTTCTATGTAATATTAATTGTACTAATAAATAGAAGATAAGTGTATTAATTTACAATTTAATTAAAGTTTAAGTAACTGTTTAAATGAAACTGCAAAAAAAAATTGTTCTACAAGGCAAATAATTATAATTGTCCCACAGAAGTGTGTGGATTCATTCTAGCTAATATAACTTTTCTCATCTGGACCCATATATTTCCTAAACGAATGGCTTATTTCCTCTCAGTCCACGAGATTTACAACAGGGGTTTAAGATAGTTAATGAACATAATATATGGAGCTGAAATCTGTTCTGAGGGAGAGAGGTGAAATATCTCACACACAGGTCGGGGACACGTGAAAGGGGTTCAAGGCTTCTCATCACTGTATCAGTAACTCAGTCCCTACAGAACTAAATTCAAAGCCTGTAGAAATAAGTGGACATTCTTCAACTGACCTCAATTTCTGTATGTAGTCAAGGTTCGTGAAAATAAAAAAGGCAGACTAATTCACAACAAAAATTTGCTCTCAGAGTTTGTTTGTTTAAGAAAAGTAAATAGCCAGTGCTTGATTAATGCAATTATTCATCAGATATGGAGCATTAAAATCAAGCTTTGGCACAGATCAGAATTAGCCCACACTCTCTGATGAGATGCCCAGCTTCTTCAAGTGCAGGGAGACTATGAACAGCCCTTCCTCCAACTTGAGAATTGCCTAGCACACTACAGTAAACACACACTGCTATCAGCCCTGTGGTTTCCTCCCTGGGGATATTACATCTGGTGTCTGATTCACTCAAGCACGTGTTCACTCTGTGTGTGTGTGGTGCATGCCCGTGTGTGAGGTTTAGATCTTATTAATTCTATTCACAGTCATAAAATATTTACTGCAATAGAGAGGCACTGAGAAGGTCAGAGGCTTGCATTTACTTCAGCAGACTTCATAGCTGTGACTGATTTGTTTAAAATAATTTGCCTCTAACTTTTTGTTTGCTGAGGAAAAAGGAGTAATTTCATCTCCCATGACAACTGTGCTCAAATTAATTGTAATCCCTTCCCTTCGTTCTCTCTTCATCTGCACACAAACACGTGCATGCACACTGCTCTCTTCCTCTTGAGCTGGCCTGCTGTTTTGCCGCATTGCCATCCTGGGCGGATTGAAGGTATAGGCTGGAATTATTTTGGGGAGAGAACAAGCTCCTCTTTTGATGTAAACCACATACCTGAGACTTCATATTTCTTGTCATTTAGTCTCTGATGCTTTGTCAATGAGGCTCTAATAAAATAGGTAGCCACATCAGGTATTTTAATGAATAGCACAAGAAGGACTCTACTTTTATTTAAAAGAAGTGACATTCACCCCATATCAATTATGTTACATATATTGGGCAGTATATTATGTCTTTGCTGGTGTAAATTAGGAAAGCATCATTAATTCCAAAGTATTCATAATTATAATGGATAATACATAAGAAATAACTAAAGCAGGGAAGTAGCTTTGTTTTAATTACTGATATCACTGAAATTATGCTGATCTATGTTAGGTAGTTCTGGACTTACTCCACAAATAGTAAATATATGTATATATTTATAAAGATTAGCAGTTTAATGTACTTCCAACTAAAACTGATGATTTCCCATGTCAAAATGTAGATACTAAAAAGACAAAAAAACCATGTCTATGTCTTCAGTATGATGATGTAAAGGCAGAATTAAATACATTTGATATCATCCTTTTTGATCTCTTAGCAATTAATGTTGGGAACATCCTGCAGCAGACTTCAGGCACAGCAAATTTCACTTCCATGATTCTGCAGTTTGGTAAAGTTAAAATGAAAAAGAGATTTATAAGGGAACCTGCTACATAATTTTAATGATAGACGCTTCTCCCAGTACCCTAAGACAGAAAGTAAATCTCCAGACTGCTTGTACTGAGTAGGTGGAAAAAAAATAAGGCAACCTTCCATGCACAATCTGCAAATTTTAAAGGATAAAATTTCATATTTTTTTTCTTTTGTGTGTCCTACTGAATTATACTTCAGAAATTCTATCTCACCAAATATTTCTCACAATAACATAACGTAAATTAACATCACATCAAGGCTGGAATAACAATTTTTTATGTTTGTTTTTTTATCCATCTTACTAGCTCTATTTTGAAAGCTAATTACTGTAGCAAATTATTGTTCAATACATAGATATTCAATTTAAAGAACAAATTATTTTTCTTCTTTCTCTTCCACTAAAATCTTGTTCTCTGATACAATGTTTGCACTGGATTGTGACCATTTTAAATAATCCAGGTAAAAATATCTTACTAGCTGAAACAACACATAAAACATGATATAGGAAATTGAGGCTGGTGGTAAAGTACCTGAAAGAGTCAGACAATTTCCTACAAGATGAGAAAACCTGAATTATTTGGAGAGGAAATAATAACTAACTGCAGTTCAGTACTATTCGTTATGACCATTCATTGTTAACAGTTCCTTATATAAACTCCCAAACAGGTCAAAAATGTTACTAAGAAGTAAAATGATACTTTCTTTATGATTACTTAGTGACTTGATCATGACTCCCTATAATGTCTTTCTAGATGACCCTTTGAAAAGCTTGTTTGGAGCTTTTTTTTATGGAGCAGCAGCAGCATGGAGGAGAGAAGGCTGCAAGGGGACCTCATAGCAGACTTCCAGTATTTAAAAGGAGATTATAAACAGGAGGGGAACCAACTTTTCAAAAGGGTAGACAGTGATAGGACAAGGGGAATGGTTTTAAGCTGAAGGAGAGAAGGTTTAGATTAGACGTCAGAAGAAAGTTCTTTACTGAGAGGGTGATGAGGTGCTGGCACAGGCTGCCCAGAGAGGTTGTGGATGCCCCGACCCTGGACGTGTTCAAGGCCAGGTTGGATGGGGTCCTGGGCAACCTGATCTAGTACCAGATCTGGAGGTTGGTGGCCCTGCCTGTGGCAGGGGGGTTGGAACCTGATGATCCTTGGGGGCCCCTCCAACCCAGGCCATTCTATGATTCTGTACCTATATATATCTATCGATACGTAAAGTATGTATCATCATCCACCTCCACTGTGAAACAAGCCAAGACGTCAAAAGTACAGCTTTTTCTTGGACTCCTTGGGTTGCTAGAATTTCTAATTATTTCTGTACAGAAATAAGACTGTTCTTTTTGAATCTTGCATAAGATTATTTAATATTTGTAACTGTCCTTTAGTATGCTGAAAAAGAAAAGAAAGCATTATAACAGAGAAAGTAAAATAATTTTGGAAGAACATTATTGTAAGAGACCAATGGGAAACTTGACTCAACAACTTGGGCAAGAGAGGGAAGGTAAGGGAGCAGACTGGATCCTGCAGAGGCAGGGCAGCAAGCTGTTCTACCCACTTCCTTTTATGGCAGCCTACTGAGGAGGGGGCTGCATGACTTTGCAGAAAACTCCCGAATCTTCTGGAATCCTAAGTTGGGCAGATGCAGGGGAGTTGCCACCCCAAGGGTGGTCTCTGACCATCTGGACTACATAAAGATAAGCAAACGTGCTCTGCCTTTGTCGACCTCCCACCTGCAGCGGTCAACCCGCCACCCGTGGATGAAGCCTTTGTCGACCCACCACCCACAGATGAAAACTCCAGTTCAAGGCTATGCTGGATCTGAGGATGTGGTTAAAATCTCTCTTCTGCTTTTCTTTTCTTTCTAACTTTTCCTTTCCTCTCAATCTCTTTTCATTCATTTTCTTTACTAGCCATTGCCTGAATTTGCCTATAAGTAAGATGCCTGTGCCAAAGTGCCTCTTTATCCATAACACTTCTTCTTGTTGTTAGAATGTTGCCCAATTTTGCCCCAAAATTGTGGACCAATTACGGTCATTGAAGTAAATAAATTGCTTCGTATCATTTCTCTGAGTCGTTGTCTGACTGTCACTCCCGCGACCCCTGCTGACCACGGTGTGCCTTATTTAGTGGGATATCAAAGATTCACCTTCCTTGCAACTCATCGAGCGGGATGAGACAATTATACATAAATTAGATAATGAAAATGCTATTTGCTATTCTGCAAATTCTTTGAAGCAAAATACTTGGAAATCCTACAGGAAAAAAATATTTCCTTGTTAAATGTAGCAAAATGAGAGTTAAGATAATGAAGAACATCTTTGTGAAGTTTGGTGAGGTTTTTACATTTTTAGTTAAGTCCAAAACGTTCACTTACCAGAAATCAATAGGAATACAAATGTACAGAATTGTACGCAATAAAGCTGCAGCACTGATTGCATAAGCAACTGTAGACCTCTAAAGACTTCTGTATAAAACATTTTCCTTCCAAGCTGTGTATACACCACATTTATTTGTTCCATTCACCTTGATCGTGATTAGGAGAAAATGAAACTTTCTGCTCAGAAAGGAAAGGTTAAAAAATTGCATACATTTGTTTGGCGAAGGTACTCCCGCTATAAGTCCTACTTTCATACAAGGAAGCATTGAAATGTTTTTATCACCTAGAACGCAAAGCTTTACTTTTTTATTATTTCTTTTTTACTTTTGAACTTCTTTAAACTTACTATACACTATGCTAAGCTATACTTTTTGATGAATTACACCTCTGATTACCAATAAGACAATACAATGATTTTTGATACAACGTATCCAATATGCATCTTATTTCCATGTATGCAGAAATGAACATACAGATCTACATGCACTCTTAATTATCTGCAGTTGCATATTAGCAGTTCCAAAATAACAAGTGGGATCTGTTGTATGTGTCAATTTAAATTTGGGACTGAGTGCACCCTCGGCAAGTTTGCAGATGATCTCAAGCTGTGTGTTGAGGTCAACACACCTGAGGGACGGGATGCCACCCAGACAGATCTAGACAGGCTTGAGCAGTGGGCCCAGGAGAACCTCGTGAGGTTCAACATATCCAAGTGCAAGGTCTTACACCTGGGTCACAGCAACCCCCACTGTCAATACAAGCTGGGGATGAAAGGATATAGCACAGCTCTGCTGAAGAGGACTTGGGGGTACCGGTGGATGGCAAGCTGGACATGAGGCAGCAATGTGCCCTCACAGCTCAGAAAGCCAACAGAATCCTGGGCTGCATCAAAAGAAGCATGGTCAGCAGGTCAAGGGAGGTGATCCTGCCCCTCTACTCTGCACTGGTGAGACCTCACCTGTAGTACTGCACCCAGATGTGGAGTCCTCAGCACAGGAGAGACATGGACCTGTTGAAGCACATCCAGAGGAGGGCCACAAAAACGATCCAGGGGATGAAACACCTCCCCTATGAGGACAGGCTGAGAGAGTGGGGATTGTTCAACCTGGAGAAGAGGAGGCTCCGGGAAGACCTGATAGTGGCCTGTTAGCATCTAAAGGAGGGCTGTGAGAAAGGACACGCTCTTCAGTACAGTCTGTTGTGTAAAACAAGGGGAAATAGTTTCAAACTAAAAGAGGGGAGATTTAGATTGGACATAAGAAAAAAGCTGTTTACAATGAGGGTGGTGAAGAACTGGAACAGGTTGCCCAAAGAGGTGGTGGATGCCCCATCATGGAGACATTCAGGGTGAGGCTAAACAGGGCTCTGCGCAACCTGATCTAGCTGTAGGTGTCCCTGCTCATTGCAGGGGAGTTAGATGAGATGACTTTTAAAGGTCTCTTCCAACTCAAACAATTCTATGATGATTCTACAAAACCTGTTTAGGCAGCCATGAAAGCCTAGAGGTAAGCTGTTATGCACTGTTTCTCCATTGTATTTAGGATAAACTTGATGAATTTACCAATAGTATGAAGCTTCTGTTTCTCCATACCACTCCTCTCTTTTAGTTTCTGTCTCACACGGTTAAATGCTGTGGATAAGCTATTTATGCATTTATGCTGAGTGATATGTTATTGAACCTACACTTCAAGTGCAGACTTTTTTTTGGTTATTTATTTTTTTCATTTTAAAAAGATTTGTTCATTTAAACAGAGAACAGCTGCGATCTTTTCTGGGTCATCACCAAGCTATCCTGTATTTGATTTATTTTTCTTTGAGGTCTGACTACTAGTCTAATTTTTACCCTACACTTTCAAGCAAAGTTCCTGCTGTGTGGTTCCAATTTAAATCAATATCTAAACCCTATGGAATTAACTGCTTTTGCAAATGTAACCTTTTGTGACAGAATATCTGTGCACTCTAAAGTGGATTCAGTAAAGATAAAATAATCTATGCAAAATTTACAGCCAGATTGTTCTCACTTTCTTTCAGTCACTAAGTCCCTAACTGCCACCATGAGTTTCTATAAACAGTCTAGCTCATCTTGACTCAGAGATGTTATATATGGATAGCCAATGCTTGAGGCACTGTGGTACCAGCTAGAAGAAAACAACGATTTTGATGCAACCATGATGTTTTGCAAGAACTCATGAGATCATTTCTTGAGTACAGAAGGCATCCCACAAGATTTCCCACAGTGAGGAGCTTCTTTCAGCTAATATACACATTCTTACAGGGTTCTTTTAACACTACTATTCAAAATGTGTTGGCTTTCCTATTGATTGGTCAATGTTTATCACCCTGTATTTCCAAAAATAATAAGCAGGTGAAGCCAATTGCCTAGAGCATTTAAATTGTCCTTTATTGGGTACAAACAGACATAATTAGCTCCTTAAAGTGAAAAGCATGTATTAAATACCATAGATCCTTTGTGACTTTCCACCCTGTCCATAACGATCCGTACTGAAGTGCTGCTAAACTAGATACTCAGAAAGGAGCTAATTCCAAGTATTAGCAAATTCTTTCCTTAGAGAGCCACTTGTTACTTTATTTAAAAAAAAAAAAAAAAGAAAAAATTGTTCTAGTAAGGCACTTGTGAAAGTGAGGTCATCACTCATTCTGATCAGCCTGTTGGAAGGAGGATTTTCAGAGCAGCTAGTGTTTCATTTTAGCGTGCTGAGCATCAGACACTAAAGCAGCATTTCCAGACAGGCCAGGCACTTTCATCCAAAAAGAGAGAGATGGTCACGCTCTGCCCACTCAAGTGCCTGTGGTTAGCGAGTCGGCCACTTCCTGAGCTGCTTCTGAAACACCATAGTTTCTCCTGCTGGTGACCTCATCCCTGCCCACAGAAGTCTGACAAAAGGAAGAACATGCAATTCAAGCTGCAAAGTTTTTCACCTTGGCTGACCTTCAGATCAAGAACAACCTTTTTCTAGCCTGAAAGATGAGCAAAACATTGATAGGGCCTACTCGTGGCTTTAGGGACGTCTCCCGGAAAAAGGCCTGAGCACCGTCTCCTCCAGGGCAGTGTAAATGTGACATAGCCTTAACAGGGTGAAAAGTGAAAATCTGATTTATTGCTGCCTGACGAGAGTGAAGTTTTTTCCCTGACAGCTTTGTGGTCAGCAAGCTGCTCAGTTTGGCAGTAGAAAGGACAAGACACTCTCTTATCACTCCCTCTAGTAAGGTAACAGGAAGGAGAAAGCTGTTTCCTTTGCTCAGGAGGTACGTTGCCATCACTTAGTGCGGAGTAACAAGAGAAGGGAAGGATAGGACAGGTAAACATCTGATTTTCCTTCCTCCCTCACATAAGAAAAGGACACAGTCCAAACTATCACTGACAACATCTATGCCAGTGAAGGAAACAAAATCAAACAAAATGACAACTTTTTAGTTAATTACATTTTAGATCTCACTGCTTCTCGCTCTTCCAAAAAACCAAGCCTGAGCAGCCATGTTCCTCTGGGGCACTGTTATGATTCAGGCCTTCCTCAGACCAATATTTGCAGCTACCTTCAACCCAATGAGGCATCGGTTGTTTTCAGATGTAAAAATGAGTTTAATAAGGGTCCCAGCAAGACTCTGGAATCATGGTTGACTTGTCACACCTCCCGTCCCTCAGGCTGCATTTTGTTATTGATCTGTTTATTGTTTCTGCGGAGAGAACACTGTCAATCCACCTATGTCAGAATCCAGCCTGCAGCATGCAGCGGACACTGTTATTACTATATAAGTTATAAATGAGACATGCATTTCAAACAGCATGTTTTTGAAGCAGGAAATATTCATTTTAAAAGCACCAATATGTAGGAAGGTCAACAAGTCCCTTCCTTTTTATTTCTTTCTGCAATTAATAATCAGTTTCCGGGTAGAAATGCTCATAAAAAAAAAGATGTTGCTACTAAGCGTTGCTTTTTTGGTTGAACCTCTTCAGAATAAACATTATAGGATTTAAAAAAAAAGAAAAAAAATAAGGAAAGTATGTTGGAATAGGGACAGCCGAGCGCGGCTTAGAGGAGAAAACTGTGTGAAGGTTGAAAGGGTAACTAGAGTTCAGAGATTCGGGGGGGTAGCCGGGGACTACTTATCGCTTGTGAGATAAAAGCACTGCAAACCAATCAGAACATGCGCGTGCTCTGCGTATGATCACCAATCACAAAACTGCTCAAGGCAGCACAACCAATTAGGTAAATGCTTTCACACATGATTGCTAATGCTTGCACTTCTAAGGGTTATATAGTGTATTGCCGAAACGCAATAAAGTGGAACTTACCTGCAAACTCTATGTGCTCGTCCCATTTGTTCCCAGGAGCCCGGTCTCTCGACAAAAGTAAGGGCCCAATCTAAGACTAACTGAAGTGTGTGGAAGTTTTAGTATAGATTTCTATGAGTGCTTTTCATAAAAGCTTAGAAAAACAGAAAGATCTAGCCCAGTCTCTGAGTTAGTGTTGCTTGCCAGTTCCTTCCATCACACGTGGAGGCCGCAACATTTCAGAAGATATCTTTCTCCCATGCACAGACAGGGAAAGGCTTGCTCCTGCCTGCAGACACCTGTGGATTCTGTCCATCCTGGAGACTGCTGAGGAAAAAGACAGTTCAGGCCCTGAAAGAGCTGACATGTTGCCCACACAAATCCCCCAAAAAAATGCTAGGAAGTAGTTGTGTTGTTTTTTTCTCACAAGCCACTATGATGAACACCTCAATCATCCAGGCCCTGGACCAGTGAGTCATGGATTGGCATGCAGAAGTATGCAAGAGGCTGAATGACTTCAGAGAAACTATGCACATGCCCAAAGCTGAATGTAGAGGTAAGGCTACAAGCCTTGCTGGAGTTAACTAATTAGGAATGGGCTGGACTTTGTTTTTTGTCTTATTATTTCTCCTATGGCCCAGAAGATCCCGGACATTTAGGGCAGGTTTGTCATTATATTTTAAAGGCATTTGTTTGCTATGGTGAAGTAGATGTTAGCTAAGATGTAAGAAAAAAACAACAGCTGTTTGTATTTGAGGAACATTCTGCCTCCCAGTTAAAGTCAGAGACTTTATATCTAGACCCCACTTATACTCTTTTGCTGCTTTAAGTTATTATGAAAAACATGCAGCTTACCTAAAACAACAAATTCAGTACCTTTTGCACTTTCTAAAAGGGATTAAGTTGAAGTAAAAATTATTTTCTTACTGCTCATCATTTTTCATTTACTAAATGCGAGTTTCCCACTGGAAAAAGGAGTCATTTTCCAAATTAATAACAGAAAGTGTCTGTTTTGTATTAGCAGCACCTTTTCAGCTTAACTCTGTATCAGCCATATAAAACACTGCTGATTTTAATTCTGTAGTGCAGCTGAGTTTCAGTGAGAAAAGGACTATTAAACCTTTTTGAGAATAAGGAGCAAGTGACACTCTCAGCTGCTCTGAGTTTTTTTGGCGTATCACAATGTATCTTCTGGATATGAATATTTTAAGAAAAGCGTGAGAGACCCAGAGGCATGAACAAGTTTCCAAGCACTTACTGAGTTCATTACAAAAGACAATACATTGCTCTGCTAGAGAACAAAACTCACAGGAAAAATTTTTTAATCTCCCAAACATCATGTCCTACACTTAACTGAATAATAAAAGAAAGAAAAGAAAATTCATCCTTGGTATTTCAAAGAAATGCTGACCCTGGTCTATTGGAACTGGTGAGAACTCTTGACATCAGTAAGTGATGAATCAGACTTCAATTTCATAGATGCTATGAATTCCACACTCCAAAGTCTGTTTGGTTTTCTGTGCTCCTTAACAATACAGGTGCTCTTAGTCTGAAATTTCAAAAACTGAATAGGAGAGCTGAGTAACCTTCTCCCTATAAAAAGATCCATCTAGAAAACGTGAGAGGTGACCCCACAGTCTTATTCAAATTGCTGAGAGTGTATTATCACAGAATTAAAATATGGAGGACATAAGAATTTATTTCCCATTCATTTCCCACAGTGCCCTGAGTTATGACTCATATAAAGAATATTTACAAGTGTTAATGAATGAGTATGTATACAAACAGTTTCAATATGGCAGTGCCAAAACACTGCCAGTGGATATATTAAAAAAAATAGAAAGAGAAAGGAGATTTGTCAGAGGCCAAAGGGAGAAAGATTCGTATAATTCCTTTTCATTTAGCTGCTTCTTCTCTTGTTTGGAAATAAACATTAAATGTCAATCTAACACACTTTAAATTTTCAGATTTATTTTTTGCTGAGAAAGTAACTTCTTTTTAACCTGCCTTCCAGTGTCAGTTCATGCTGACAAAAAACATTAGTATTTCCCTCTTTAAGGATGCACTCAAGTGAGATGACATTAAAACCCTTGTGTCAACTGGTGACACCTCCTGCAGCAAGATTCCATGTTTGTGCCCAGCACCAGGCTTGGCATGCTGGAGGGGAGAGACTCAGAGCTGGGCTGTGAAGCAGGAGGGCTTCTGCACAAGAAGAAAGAAAGTTGTGATCTGACCTTTCCGTGCTTTCAAAAGCCACCTTCACACATTAGGAAGAGTCAATCTATTGCTAAGTGTTAGCCAGGATCATTAGGGTTGCATATGTTTGATCCCAAGATTTAGAGCCTATGGTAATTGCAAAAGCTAGACAATTTATTCCATACCAGTTCATTCAGCCCTAATCATGACAGGCTAGTGCTTCCCTCAACTTTTATGCTGAAACTGTATAACATGCTCAATCTCTCCTCCCCATGTGTACTCTTTCTAATAAAACATAATAAACAGTCTCTTACCTAGCCTTGAGTTGACCCGTCCTTTAAAGCTTACAGGATATCATTCTTCCCGGGGATGAAAAGTGCTCACCTGCTTAGACAAGCAATCTAAAATCAAACTAAATCTGCAAATCCTCCTTCCACTTAAACCTGACTTACTTCAATTATTGGCAAGGCCGTTACACAACGCACACTATCCTTGTAAATAAACCCAAAATGGAAGAAGAATCAATCTTAAACATTGTTAACATCTAATATAATCTTATTTAATAGAAAATCAGATTTAACACAGCACTGTTCGAAACTTCTTCCCCTCAAGTGGTCCTAGTCTAGCTTTTGAAAAGTATGATACACTTTAAAAGAGAAGACTTTTTTAAAGAGAACAGATGAGAAGGGCTACATTGATACAATCCCAGAAGGTTGTTTATGGGAAAAGAAAAACATGAAAACAACTTCAACTTTAACAACTTTTGAGCGTCCTTATAGCCCTAAGAGCTGCCAATACATCTATTGGTCCCAGATCTGGAACAGGGTCTGTGATCAGATTGGCTGCTTCCAGGTAGGTAGGATTAAAGCACTTTTAAAGCTACACATAGTATTTCAAAAACAAGAATAGAAAACATGAATTGTAGAAAACTAACAATACCCAAACAGTAGGGTCAGAAAAGTCTCTCTCTCCAAATAACTCTACCTTCATAACTTGGTTGGTTTGGGATACTGAAGAATAGCAGCTCTACATATATCCTGAATAGATGTCACACTGTATTTTAAATAGGAAGCAGGTATCACAAACCTCAAGTTACACGCAGGGTAAGGAAGACATCACAATTTATCTAAGATCTGGCAATTATGCTAGCATCAGCTTCTCTGCAGCCCATCCTTTGAACACAATTGTCCCTATACACCTCTTTCAGACACAACAGAAGAAGCAAGATGAAGAGAGGGCAAGCAACACTGCCTTCTCAGTGCCTGCTGGAGAGCACCTCACAGGGGCAGGGCAGCCTCAGAATTTCCTGTCATGTCCTAAGAGCTTTGGCTCTTCATGTTTCCTTGGTAATGGGGTATTACTGCCCTAGTTCAACAGTATCAGTCCCTTCCCACGTCTCATTAGATAGATGGTTTGCCAGTTATCTGCAGTCTCCTTGGTCAAGTTATACACTAAAAGTGAAAGTTTACGCTGCCAGACAGTTTGGATCCTACATTAAAGACAAAGAGACAAACAAACAAATTGCATCACCATATCACCCAAAACTTCATAAAATATTTCTCCATCTGTTTCTCCTGGCTTTATCACCAACTGGCTGGTGATAAGCAGAACTGTGTGTGAATTCTTATTTCCATTACAATGGGAGGATAGCTATTCTTGGTAACAGATGAAAAAACCACCTGTTTCTCTTGTGAGATGGAGCTGAATAATCTCCGGCTGTGGTTAGTCCACTCTTGTTGGGGACAGCTGCGCATAATCCTGCTGTCCAGCCTAGACTTGCTGTAGCTGTCCAGCATTTCAGTCACCTCCAGTAACTTTTTACAGGGAGAAGCAAGAAGATGGAGAAAATCTGCCTAAAGATATTTCCAGCAGAAGTGAAAGAGCTTCTGGGAGGGAGGTGGAACAAAGTGACTCTGCTGGGAATAATTGTCTTGAGAAAAACAATTACATGAATGGGAAAGTCTAATAGGTCTGAGAAAAGAAAATGAACACCAGTTTGGAATTATTACCTTCAGGGAAGGGCTAGAGCAAGTTAAAGTAAAGTAGGAGGGAAGGCTAGACCAGCACTTGCATTTTCAAGGTTCATTTCTCATACACTTCAATGGTTTGGTCCACCAAGTTGCTAAAAAGTATTTCTGTCTTAAAATTTCCCAGAAACACTAAAGCAAAGCAGTATTACATACTGCAGTAATTAGTGTATCTATTTCTCTCTCACACAACTCACAGTGAGGGATTTGACCCAGCATACTTTAAAAATATATTTGTCATCAGTGATCTATTAAGCCCTCTATCTGCAGCAAGCTAATGAGAATTTTTGAAAATTATGCCAGTTACCAGCTACACAAAAAACTATAGATGGGAAGGATTATACCCTAAGGTGTATTCACATATATAGCACATGTTGTTTGGATTAGACAGCACAACAGGAAGAATTTGCTGAGACATTATGGCACCAAACCCAAATTATATCATTTTCTAAGATACAATCATTGAGAGGGTTAGCCTTTCCCCACCAATATAAAAAGAAATTCTTACACTAATTTTTATAAAAAATGCAATTAGTCTCCGAAACATTATAATATTCAGGACAAGAAAATCACATTGTTTATGGTTATAAATCACATACCACAGATATCAGTAGCACAAAAGACCCAAAACAGAATTGAAGATTGAGGGACTTATGCCAGGACAAATAAAGGAGGGAAGCAGAGGAGGTAAGCCACAGATACAGTACCAAGAGCTCACAGCAAAATATGCATATATTGAGGCTAGGGAAAATGGCCTTTTGTCTGCCAAGTACATGGATAGAGCAGGAAGTAAACCTCTCAAGCAAACTGCTATTTGTTCTCCCCTGCTCCAAGGAGGGCTTGCTGCTCCGCAGCCATGTGTCACACAGAGACAAGGTTGTAAGTCTTAGCCAGAACGTTAGGAACCGGTGGCTGGTGGAATAGATGCCAAAAAAGCTGTATGAGGAGGCTTGCCCTATGAGCAGCCATCTCTTTGGAGCTGACATGGAGCTCTGCTGGAAGGCTGCTCTAAGGGCTGCTACAGGGACGCAAATGGATATAGTGCCTGCCACTCTCTCACGAGACCCCACATCCTCCTTCACATGTTGCCACCACCAGACAGAGGGATAGCAACAGCCTCTTCTCAGAGAGGGAACCTACCAAGCCCAGATGCACAGGTTACGCCACCAGACAATGTTTAATCTTGCTTTTGCTTCTCTTGCTTGTAGAACTACTTTGCAGGTATGTTGAGAGAGTAGGAAAGTAAGCAGAATACACATAGAATTATTCACTGTACCTTAAATTCCTATGCTTTGTTTTATTCTGATAACCTAGTGCAGTAATCTACCCACCATATCAAATTTTGTATGTGAATCAATTTGTTGGCAGCAGAAGAGACCCTCTCTCTCTTTACAGAAAAAACTACACCTGAGGTTGTTCAGACTGCAGTTATCGTAGACATAGATGGCGCCTGTTCTTTGTGGCAAGCTCGGTTACCAGTATTTCAGGCTCATCTCTGTGAAGCATCAAATACTAACGTGGTCCTAAATAATTAAAATCTATTTAATTTTATTATTCCATTATTGAATGATACTATCTTTTAATTATACATCTAACTAGGCCTGGATCCTGCTCTGTTATCAAAAAATAATACAAAATTAAAATATCTTCTTACAATCACAGAAATCCTCCACTGATTTTTCAATACCAAGCTCTGTATTTTTTGTATTTTGAGCTTCCATACCTTTGCTCAAAAGCAACATTTTCATTTCACTTGTTCTTCTTGAGTTAGACTGACCGAATTGCTTTTAATCTTTTTCTGGGATGTGACTGTGTGAAATGGTTTATGACCACATAAAGATGACAGAGAAGTTGGTGTTCCCTGGTTTACAGCTGAGAGGAGGGCAGCAAGAAATCTTTACATCTCCAGTGGTATATAAAAGCATGGGAAGATTTGCAGCCTTCTCCTTGCTGCTTAGTTTTCTGTCTCTCTGCTGCATTGTAAGGATGGATAGGTAAGCAGCGAAGTCTGAAATAGCAGATGGGCTCTGGAATGGACTAAGACTTCCCTTGTCTGCTTGGTCTATTGCCTCTGGAGGAAATAAAGGAACACGGGACAGCCTGGAGTCTTCTAATGTCTCTCAAGAGAGGAATATTTTTGAGGAAATAGCACAGATCTTGAACAAATTTATTACTCTGTTCATCTGCTTCTATTATTCATCTGGTTATTATAATAATATTACTTATGTTTTATCTTATTGCTAGAGATAGCACTTTCTTTCTAGCTGCAATGCTATTTCCACATTATTATTATTTAGATCATCTCAGCAAAAGCTGTTATGCAATCTTCTTGTTAAAAATGCCATCAAACTATGCAGACATTTACATAACAATAGGATTCATACAAATTTCACTCTTACAGACTTATCGCACAGGCTCATGATAATGCTGAACATTCTACCTCACAAACAAAGCCTCCACTATCCATTGATCACATGGATCTTAGAGCAGTCCAGATTATTTCACTATGAAATCAGTGGGCACAAAAAACCTACAAAGAAAGCATATTTACTCAAGTACAAAAAAAAAAATCCACAAATTTCATTAGCTACATTCTGTATTTCTTACATTTCCCTCCCCCCCTTTCTTTTTTTTTTTTTTGCCAGTTTCAGTGAATCTAGAAATCATTAAATAAGTGTATTATGAAGCAGCACGCTTTTGCCGCATTTCACTCCTGAGGCATGACCTCATTACTCAGAGAATGCCTCAGTGTCTTCCGTCCAGATGGCATTTGTTTGTCTGGTATGGGGGTGGATTTATCTCACACAGATGCCCAGCACTTTCAAGACAGAGTAGGTGGAAGAGTCAAACCAAGAACTTGCTGTTTTTTGGCAGGAAGGTGCAGTTGAAAGGAATGTTCAATAACTGAGTTTCCTTACCTTAATAAAAATACTCAAAAATCTAGATATTTTCAAAAGGAATAGAAAAAGGAGATAACAACTGAGAATTTGCAAGGAAGTAGATAAGGGCTTAGATAAAATACTGGTGGATCCTCACCAAAAGTCAAATAGATAACCTTCAGGTCTCTGTGTTCTACTGTTATGAAAGATGGATGCAGCTATTTCTGCTTTTGGGATATCACTATGAATATTTACACGGACATTAATCGAAGAACACATGCAGGGACAAGATTTCTAACTTTCAAATAAATCTCAATCTGAGATTTTTGTCAAGGCAGCAGTGTAAGAAATTGCAATCAGCAACACATTTTCGATTTTACCCTCTTTCAATAAGTCATTTGTGATCATACTCAGAATTTTGGTATAGGCCAAACACTGAACTCAATGGGTAGCAAAAGAAACAATTTGGCTAATTTGACCATAAACATGTTATGTACCAGCAGAAATGGGCCTATATTAAATTATGTAGTACTTTTCATGCAGAACATCAGCTTTCTTTGCCTCTGATCTCAGGGGATGTACGGTCTCATAATTTTAAAAAGAATAAAAGCTTCTGAAAAACAGCAATATTCTAAAGTGTACAAATGTCTTTACTATTTGAGTTATTTGAGCTTTTATATATTGTTTTTCTTCTGGAAAACATGCAGAAACTATAAAAGGTAGCTAAACAATTTATAAAATTATAATAAAAATGATAGTTTTATGAAAGTTTTAAACTTGTAGGAGGGTATATCAGACCTGGTATATAAATTTATATTGATTTCAGATTACATTTATTAAATGATGATGATTCTTAAGCCCAGGGCAAAAAACCACCCATGTAAAGCCAGTGCCTTGTTAATCAATCAACATAGTACAGTCCACATGCATTTTTTAAGAATTATGAAAAAAACATTCATAGATTGCATATGCTTGTAATTTGCGCTAAAATTTGATTGAACAGCCGTTATAGTAATAAGTGCTAATAGAACAGCCTAATAATATTAATGAAATATAAAAATTAAAACAATTTTAGCAGCTCCACTCTGGTTTGACATCTGAACAAATATATTGTCCAGATACATCAGCAAAAAGCCTGAAATTGAGGAAAACTAAAAGATTAATCTGTATTATTCTTTTCTCTGTCATTTTCTAAGTAAGTTACCTAAAATATTCTGAAAATCATGATGTAAGAAAACAATTTTGATTTGCTATTTGAAATACTCATTTCTCTTGGCCTATATATGCTACATAACTTTGTTTAGTGGGAAACTAATCTTGCAAGACAATTTAGAAACCTGTTACGCACAGCACTGGAATCTGAAGCAATTCTCATTTTGATCCATGATAAAATCTTCACTAGGAAGCAAAGACGGGCAAAAGAATTTCACAGAAACTTCATCAAATCCCATAGGTTTGGAGAAAATGAAAGTATGACTTAGGAGAATCTAAGCTGATCACATAGTTGCTTCCTACCATCAAACATATTTCATAGTTATATTTTCATAGTTACATAACTCTGAAACACCTAGATGTTTCAGAGTTATACTTGAGAGGAACAAAGCAAGCTCAGTTTGAAATCTACCTGCATTTTAAAACTACATAAAACTGGAATTAAATAGAGAGAAAAAAGATTCACTTTATTAGAATATATGGATATATTAATTCACAACAAAAAGATTATTTTCACCAAACATTATTTCCACCAAGATTATTTGAAATTGTTTTGTTGGGGACATCTGAGCTATAACATCCACGTTCGTGGGGCTTTAATATATTTTTGGTTATATTTTGAAGAATGCTATTGTTGATGTCTAGTACCCAAACATTATAAAAAGAAAATATTGGTCATAAATTCTAATTTTAAATGAGTTATTTCAAAGAATAATACTTTAGATAGATTTATTGCTTTTGTTTTTATCTTGATCCACTAATAGCATAGCCTAGGCTGACACATCCATGCATAACAATCTTTCTGCAGTGGGAAATCTTTCATAGTTTTTTCTGTCTTTTTTCCTTTTACAAAGAGAGATCACAATGTGTGAAATTTTTTTTGATGCTGCCCTCATTTTGCTGGGGATCTAAAAAAGTTTGTTATAAAGTTAAAGAGTTTAAATGTTCAGCTGAAGAACAATATGTTTGTGCACACGCAGAAATTATTTTTGACTCTGATATCTATTTTTCTGTATTTAAAAAGTGGGTAAGGGTCCTGACCTTTCCCATAACAAGTTTTTTTGTTAGGAAGTACCTCTCGAACATCAACACTGGATCCCTCTGTTTGAGCCATTCTTGTTTTTGTAACCTCATGCTGTTTTACTATTAGCTATCTCAGGCATACATTTGACTAGCCTATGACAGACGCCTTCCAAATATGTGTTCCAAGCTATAGAAAATGTTTTGTTCATTTTGTCAGAAGAGAGGGAGAAATATGATCACTCATTTAGCTTCTAAGCTTTACTTATTTTGCTCCCTCAGAGGTCAACACACAAAGTGTGAGCCCCCTCCAACATCCAAAAGAAAATAATTGAGCAAGAACATATGTTTTCTTCCAACTTTTCTGCAAGCTGGTTTAAAGAATTATATGCTTTTTGTTGGTAAACACCTGTCATTTTCCTTCATTATATTTTCTTTTTTCTTTTCTTTTTCTTTTTTTTTTGCTTTAAAAATACTTATTTTTCACCCAAGGCTTTTGAGCTCTTACACATAAAATAGCTAAGCCTATGTGTCTTTCAGAGAACACACAAATTCCCAAGGGTTTACAAGCTAATGACTCATGACACAATTCTTCCCCAAACAAATATCAATTCTTATAACACCCTTTAACACCCTTTCCTATTATGTAGCTCATAAAAAGAACCTTTGCATCACGATTTGCTCTGAAAGCTAAATAATATAAAATAATGTAGTTTAAAGCCTAAAAATGTACTTTGATGCTCACTACAGAAAGATCCATCAAAGTTTATATGCCTACATTATTCATCTGGCACTGCGAATCCAGTTTCAGTATCTCAGCTGACCATAGAGACACAGAAAGAGAAAACAAGTGCCATAAGCTTTAAATTACAAAACCAGCATTTAAAATTGTATTTGACCATCAGGAGGGCCATCAATAAACAAAGCAGAATATTGGTTGAATGCTCCAGCCAAGACATATATCTGATATATTAATTAAACTTATCCC
Source organism: Penelope pileata (assembly GCA_013396635.1). Taxonomy (NCBI): domain Eukaryota; kingdom Metazoa; phylum Chordata; class Aves; order Galliformes; family Cracidae; genus Penelope; species Penelope pileata. Next base: position 51,466 of record WBMW01003640.1, on the reverse strand, counting down.
TTTTACAAAGCAGGAAGATCTTGCCTCATAGAGAAAATGCAAAGAACTTGCACAAAATGGGAAGGAAGAACTTTTAAGGTGTCCTCAATAATATCAGCTTTCATCAGAGAAGAAAAACTAGTTCACATGTGGGAAAACCTTTTTGAAGGAAAGCAAACTGCTATGTGTTATGCCAAGTGCTCTTGAGTCCCCAGAGACCTTGAAATGTTTATCTTCACAATTGGCTGCCCCAGGTGTCTTAAGGGGAGCTATCTTAGAAAGTACTAACTTTTTTTTTTTCCAGGAATGAAAGGGAGGAAAAGATTAATTATATCACAGAATCATTTCGGTTGGAAAAGGCCTCCGAAGTCATTAAGTCACCATTCTGTACCAGTGTGAGAGCAGGGCACACCCTGCAGCCCAACAGTCGCGTAGCAGCATGTTTCCACCAGAGCTCTGTCTAGGAAGCTGTCTCAGGTGTGGTATGTGCAGAGCTCAGAAAGGCCGAGGCCCTCTGCTGAGTGGATGCCAGCACTCTGAGGTGGCAGAGCTTCAGTACTCTGCCACGCCACACTCCTAGTTGATAGCACTGCCTAGGGCCGCTTTTTGTGTGTGCAGGAAATGGTCACTGTTACCCCTGATCCTGCCCACGTCACATCAGTGCCTGAAAACTAATAGCCTCTGATGGGTCTATGCACACTCCTGGGGTCTTTCTGGCTCAGAACTACCCCCATTCACCACCATTCACCACTCCATTGCAGAACATGAGCTGAGCGCCTTGACAAATCAATATCAGAGCACTAGGCTTGATATAGGTTAGAAGAAAATGGTGTACAGGGTTAGGCAAGCAGAAGCAGAAAATGTTATCAACATAACATGAGAATGAAACAACAGTAGCATTTTTTTTTTAATTCAGAGGTTTGGGGAAAAAATACCTAGGAGAAGCTGAGCACATCTGTGTGTTCTTCAACATACATATAGAAGATACTGTGTGTAGCTTGATAAAGACACTGTAGAAAATGCAAGTCACTGGAGAGACTTCTTTTCAAGCTGATGACCAATCTGCACAGTAAAAAGTACCAAATTTTACACCACATTTTAGACAAAGATATTAATTCAAAACAACCTAACGCTGACCTTGCAAAAGCAGTGAAGTGAGGCCTGTTAGAAACACTGGATGGAGAGTGGGAAGCAGCAGCCACCCTACAGAAGAGCCAATGTCATCCTTTCCAGGCAGCCAGAGCCCCATGCTCTACCAAGCTAAATGGGGGGGTTACCATTTCAAGGTTTTGACTTTTGCCTCAAATGCAAACTCAAAAGTTTAAATGATAGCTAGGATTTTAGATAATATGCAATATGACCTCATACTTTTGAAATGGAAGATTCCCTCTGAGGTTTTTAACAGGAAAATGGCATATGTGTTCAATTTGAGTCACTGCAGTGATTCAGACAAATCAGTCAAGCAAAGGGTTTAAAGACTATTCTTAGTTTTTAGCCACCAACTTCACTGTGAAACATTTTTTGTATTTGGTATTATAACTGGTAACTTCCAGTGAAAACATTTAGACAGGTTTTTTTGCTCTTCTAATGACACTGATCTAAGCTCTTTCCCTTTGTGACCCTCAGAGATCTTCAATCACTACAGTCAGCTCTGTTTTCTACCTTGCTTTTTACTTTAATCTTACCTAGAGTGACTAAAAATGATGCAGTGTTTACAGTAATGTACTGAAGCTTTTCAAGTCCATCTGATGAAACATTAATAATTCAAAATAATATAGTAAATCATTTATGTTTCTGCAGAACGATTTATCACACTGTCTTGCCTGAATCTCTTCTCTTTCGAGGTCCTATTTGTCATACACAAACACCACTGGCAGAACTCAATTGGAAGCCATGTTACTGTCAGTCAGACCATAGGATGTGTGAGTGCTCCCTGATGACAGAATTGTTTTTGTAGGGTAAATTCTGCACTATTGCAAAACTTATTCAAGGATGTTTCCTGAAGTTAAAAACATGAATAAACACTGAAAGCTCAGTAACATACATATATGTCTGTAAAATGGTCTTCTAACTATAAAGGAAGGATGTATGCAGAGGACATAAGTAAGCATCAGTTGCAACTATAAATTTATGTCCTTTCTAAATGATTGCAGCTAGAGGCATAATGAAGATTGTACAACTTCCTATCAAGAACACTGGATTGGCACTACTCTTGTCAAAACAGCATGTTAGATGGAACAGTAGTTTATTGCTGAAAAACTTTTCAATCACTATTAGAACTAAAATAAATCTAGACTACCTCTTCAAATACAGTGCATTCATAGTATAATACCCCTCTATGTGAGACACAAAGACTGACCTACAGAATCCCTGAGCAAATTTAGGAGATACTGCCTTCACAGGGGGTTGCATCTCTATGTTTCTGACAGCAAGACTATCAAGGATTTTACTTCAGGTGTCCTTAATAGGACATATGGTGTAGAAAATGGGGTTCATGTTCAGTCAATGTTTTTCTTTCCATCATCTTAATATTTTAAATCTGTCCCCAGTACTTTCATAAGGGTGACTGCTTTGACCTTGACCCCTCCAGTCTGACTTTGTGAGAACAATATAGATTCCCATTAAGTCAATAGGAGCTGCCTAACAGGCAGCAGCACTTGAGCCAATTACTGCACTGTGAAAGAGGACTGACATCTCCCATAGCTGTTCAACTAAAATAAAAATGCTGAAAATCTCTCACCAGTCTTATTTCGCTGAATGGGATTCAGCAAAATAGGACCTTTGTTCAAAAAACTTTTCTTTAAGCTGTTAGCTAGAGCCCAGTTGTTATCACTGTTATGCAAGATCATGCTTTCTTTAAAGGAATGCTTGTTACTTCACTCCATTTTTGTAAGGTCATATTCTTCTATCTTAGTTTGTCTCTGAGGCCTATCTTACTGTGGGTAGTGCCTGTATTTTGCTAAGACATGGTGGCAATTTCCCCCAATAAACTCATAGGAAACTGGGTATTCCTGCCTTCTCTACAGAAGTGGCAGCAAAGTGTATAGTGAAAGTCCACTGGAATCTCCAGAATCAGTATCTGAAGGTTGAAGGTCTTTCTCAGAGATGGACTGAACTAGCATCTGTAGAATTTTTTCTTAATTTTGTTCTCATACTAGGTAACCCTGTCTGACTCTTTGGTGCCATGTCTTTCCTCTGGGAAACTCCTTCCATTTAGCAGCATGCTTGCAGGAAGCTAACTAGCTTCATAAAAAGATTTGAGTACTAGAAGACAGCTCTGGCAGACAAGAGGAATGAAGAACGGAAAATTTCAACAAATCCCCAGGAGCTGCAACAACACTGAATGCTCAGTGCATTGTCATCCTGTCCATCATCCCTAGGTCAGTAATAGAAATCAATTTCTAAATGAAATTATCAGAATCTGGAGAGCTAGAATATTGCTGCAGTTGTCAGATGTCCTTCTTTTAAAAGCCCTCTCATGACAATTTTTAACAATTGGAGGAGTTTCTCAGTTCTGCACATACGGTATGACATTTTTTGGTGCAAAATATGAGAATGCAATTACTATGGGACCTGTTCAAAGGACAGAACTTGAAAGCTTTGGCATAAATTCAAGTGGCATTCAAGATGGATAATTCACTTCAGTCACTGACATCTGCCTATATCCAAAATACGGTACCATCCAACAGAGTAGTCAAACCCTTTTGCATAAACTCAGCAGGGCTGCTCTCCAGTCTGCTGGCTATAAGGTCAGATGTTAAACTAATTTCATTATATTACACGAAAGCTTAGAAACAAAAGAAAATAAGCCTTATTCAGATCATGGCAAGAGTGAGAATAGTACATCATTTTAAAAGAATGACAACAGCTATTAACAACAGCAGCATAAGCAATAAAATACAGTAAATGCTTTTGCTAGCTCTTGTGCTATTGATAAGTAAAACAATACTGAGTCTGCTATCTCAGTTTATGGGATATTTGAATGCCTGTGATTTTTTCCTAGTCTCTTAGTTTGAAAACAAAAAGTGCTCATCATGTGAGATTTTTACTACACGTTTATTTCAATGAACTGAGAAATATGAGGAAACTAATGTGTGTCCAGTTCTGGGCTCCCCAGCACAAAAAAGACAGAGATCTCCAGTGGTGGACAACAAAGGTGATAAAGGGTCTGGAGCATCTCTCTTATGACGAAAGGCTGGGTAAACTGGGTCTGTTCAGCCTGGAGAAGAGAAGACTGAGAAGGGATCTTATCAATATTTATAAATATCTAAAATGAAGGAGGCAAAGGGACATGGCCAGACTCTTTTTGGTGGTATGTGGTCATAGGACAAGGGAAAATGGCCACAGACTGGAACACAGGAAATTTCACACAAATATGTGTAAGATCTTCCTCATGGTGTGGGTCACGGAGCACTGGAACAGGCTGACCAAGGAAGTTGTGGAGTCTCCTTCTCTGGAGATATTCAAGTCCTGTCTGGACACCTACCTGTTTGACCTGCACTAGGGAATCTGCTTTGGCAGGGGAGTTAGACTCAATGATCTCTAGAGGTTCCTTCCAACCCTGGCAATTCTGTGATTCTGTAATATTTTTGGCTGATGCATATTCTTGTTTCTTCCTGTCTCTAATGGAAAAACAAAAAGGCCAAAGTGCTTGGGAATATACACTGAAATTTTAGAAGTACTTAAGTCATTCTGCACTGCTGCAGATGTTAGCATTGAATTGCCTTTTGATTTTAAGTCAATTAATCCAACTATAAACAAAGAATGAAGTAACAGCAAGATAATTTAGTCCATTTTAAAGATCTGTAAAAAGATAACAGCAGCTCTGAAAGACATTGAGCTACATCATTGTGAGTACATCACAACAGCAACTGAAAATCATTTGGTTCCTTATTGTGAACATGTGATACAAAAATAAAGATGATTAAGCCTCATCCCAAGAGAGGTAAATTGACTCTGCAAAAAATCAGAGCACAATTCATACTTTCAAAACCTCTTCTTTTGATGGACAGCATGACTGTGTGTCCACAGATACCACTGTACGTTTTACTTCAGGTTTATGTCTTAAATATATCCTCTTCATCCACATGCCTACATTCTCATTTGAGGTACTCATGATTTTATATTTTATCCTCCATCAGTGGTAAAGATCTAAGGCATCCCTTACTCTTCACAGAAAGTTCTATTGATACTATTTATACAGATGGTAAAGACTGGAACTTCTGGATCCGTTACCTGTATTGTCTATATAGGCAGAAATGTCAGTTCACTGTCAGGTTTTCCATCCCCAGCACTGCATAACAGTTACATTAACAGTCCATAATCCTCTTTGAGTCAGAGTACTGAGGGTACCAGCCAGCCAGCCCCAATTTAGCAAAAAAATAATCCTATGGAGCAATCTAAATAAACACCACAGAAGTCAATTGAGCATTCCAGTACTTGAAAATACTAGTCATGATTTTAAGGATGCCTCCCTTTTTGCTCGTTTTTAATGAACATTGACATCTGTCTTCCCTACCATGCAACAACAAACTTTGAATTAGATGTAAGGATGAGGAAAAACAAAGATTTATGAATAGGGCAGCTAGAGCAGAAGCTTATCCATCATGTCACACTGGACACAGTCTTTGCTTTGGTAAACATGACAAAAGATGAAGGAAAGATACAGGCTTTATTGGAGGCATGGATCCAGGTAAAGGATACCATGCTAATCCTGAAACAGACACTTTTTCATGTTTTTTTGGTTTTTTTTTTTGTTTGCTTGTTTTTTTCCTAGTAAGAATTTTTAAAGCAATAATGATAACAGGATTGATCAAAGCAACAGACAGTTATATCAAAGGTCCTTCATTTCTGTAAGCAACACCCTATCTTTATTATGGTTGAAAAGGAATGAGTGGATATTTTCAATACCTCTAAGCATGATTCTCCTTTACATGCTCTGCTTTTGAACAAGCACAAAGTACTTTGAATGTAATTCTGTTTTGTTTGTATCCCAAATACAGGGCAACAGAAATTAAATTAATTCTAAGGAAAGCTCAATCATTGCTATATGCTTTTTCCCCATATTTTGTTTCAGTACTTATATTCTTCTTGTAACTAGTGAAAGCAGAGGACAAGTAGAACAAAATTTGCATTGTAGAACAACATTTGTTTTGTGGTATTCCTTTTTCATGTCTGGGAATATGGCTGATGCTTTAGAAGGAAAAAAAGAAAACACTGGGCTACCATTAGCATTGTGTTTACTTAGACACATCAAGTAGCAATTTACTCTTAGGTGTCATTTATGTACAGAAGTTTGACTGTTGGACAACAGAGCAAGCTCATTGATCAAATTTATTTTTAGGCTTTAAGGTATTCTTCAGAACTGCTCTGCAGACAGTTGCAATAAAACACAGCCTACATTCACCTCCCCCAAGGGTGAGGTACATGCAGAATGACCCACTGTCATCCTCAAAGACAAACCAAATCACAGAGCAAATACTGAAAACACTGCAAGTTCTTCTTACCCACCATGTTATGTAAACATATAGCCATCAGTTGTAAAATATTTATCTTTCATACATGCAGTTGTTGCTATTAATTTTATTTTACTTTAGTTGTTCTTTTTTCCAGTAGAGTTAACACTACAAAAAAAAACATTAAAAATACATATGTAAATCTATTAGAGCTGAATATGTTCACCAAAACAGTATTTGTCCAGCTTATTGTTCCACTGAATACCTTTAGAAAGTATGAATCAGTGTTTTCTTCCAGCTTAATCTCATGTAATGCATTGAATAATTTAATCATAGAAACTTATTCAAATAATGATTGCTACTACTGCCTATCCTAACTGCTCAAGGTGGGGAGGTTAGCAGGTACTGTAACAGTTGTTACTATTCATGGGACTGTAAACTCAGATGGACTGCACTAAACATTTCTTTTTATAATATATTGTTATTGATACTTGTTCACTTGAAAATCCGTTAGGAGAACTCCACTGATGTGAGTGAAAGCACTAGATGTCCCATTAATATAGCACACTGTATATCTAGACATATTAGCAAAACCCAGCATACAACGTTGATTCACTTAGTCATTTTGGTGCTGTAATGCTTGTTTATGAGAAAAACAGTGAAAGGTAAGTAGAGTACAAAGGCATTTATTTGTTGGGCAACTTTAAGAAGAAAAATGTAATAGTGACCTCAGTTGCATTGATGCTTTCCAGGTGCAAACTTTCTAAAACTAAATTTCAAAATCTGCCTTGGTTTTGTCTTGTATATGTCTTTGCTTCAAGATGAAAATTTGTGGTTTCCACAGCTTTCAAGCTTTATTTACCCACAAAGTTAAGAGCAAAATTTGCTAATTACACGCGAAAAAGACATTGAATTACACTTTGTTGTTTAGGTTTTGATCTAAAATATTCTATATCATCAAAATGAAGAGGACTTAGCAGGAAAAGTTATAAATAATGCATAACAACTTCAGAAAAGCAAGAATGGATATCACCTCAATAATCTCTGATATAATCATTCCCTGATATATGTGTGAGAAACAATGCCAGAGTAATACAAATTTGCTTGCTTACCCCATCTCAGAGATGGAAGCAGAACTTCAAAAGATTTGGCTAGGTTTATGCCTTCACTTTTAGCTTAATCAATCTTTAGTCTAATCAGAGCCAACAAATGAATACCATCATGGCTTTTTTTCTAGTACTGCTCCTAGTGCTTTTATTTGCAGCTTGGAATTATTGATAGAATACCTCTTATTCAGGTAATGAAGTTAGAGTTATGTTAATAATTGATTTTTCAGCTTGTTAAATTAGTAAATCAAATCAAAGCTTCCACTCAACTTGAAATGTAAATGCTTTTCTCAGCAGAAATAACTCTCCCCTCCTGGTACTTCCATTCTCTCCCTCCCTCCAAATATTTTGGATTGAACGAAACAATTCATATAGCTTTGCTTTGTAATTTTTGTGAGGTCAAAGTAAATTTTTTCTCAAATTTCAAGACTGAAAAATTCTTAATTTATGAATATGTATGTATATGTATGTATGTATATTCCAAGGGTAAATTTTTATCCTTGTGTTTGTTTTTCCTCTTTTCTTTCTGAGAACTTTTTTTTGGTCTTGGACAGAAACGATCACTGAACTCAGCATAATTTGCAGGTAGTTCTATATAATCCAAAAGTTGTAAATAATTTATCAGTTATAAAAAAAAAAAAAAAAAGCTTCACAAAGCTCTCCCTCTCACAGCCTTTTGATTACATGGGGGCAAAACAGGGAACAGGTGAGAAAATTGAAACAATTACTTTATAAATGAAAGAACAACAACTCTGCTCAATTTCTAATGAAGAGATTTCACTTATTTTCCCATTCAGTTGGGTCCTCTTGTCTTTCAAAGTGATGTCATCCCAGAATCAGTATGTTTCTTTCTAAAAAAATTACCTTTACACTAGAACACATAGTTTACATAGGAAAAATAGATTATATATATTACTTAGTGATCCCTCAGCACCCTAAAGACGGCCAGTGGACTGTTTGCAGTTCACCATAAATCAAAAGCAACAGTTAGAATTGATATCAATAAAGGTGTAGCTACTGAACAGAGATACTTTTTGAACAGGGCAACTAGAAAATATATTACCAATCCAAATATGTATGGGACATGAGATTTGCGGTTTCATCATGAACTTACTGACCTGCTTTAGTGATACTGTATGACATATTTGTTGGAAACATTTTTAGTCTCCTGTCTGCAAAATGCCACTAGCCTTTCAAAAAAGCACTGAAGTGTAAGATGATGTTTGGGCAGTGTTACATGCTATGGTCAAGGGAAATGTCCCATTAAGCAATTATATTAATTATAAATGGCCTCTAAGAGACATGCTTGTATAGCTGACAATGTTCTTCACAGAAAAGATGGTATAACCGGAATAAATAGCTAATCCTTCTGAAACTCTACTGTATAGGCTTAGCAAATTCAGGTGTTAACTCTTCATGAGAATATTTCTATTCAGTAATTTGGCTTGAATTCAACTTATATTTTAGCGGCTGTACTTTAACACTATAGGAGTTTGCATTAGAAAACACGTGTGTGGTACTGTAGTTTTAAGACAAAGTTTATTACAAAAAAAAGAATATTAAAATTAATTGTTGATGTTTCTCAGTATTGTTGACATGATGTTGTGATGCTTTTGACTTAATAAGAGACAGTTGCATATATTCATTTGAAGCAATATACGCTGTCTACATGAGTTCCACATGTGCATATCCATTTTTTAGTTGTAACAAAGACTTAGGATGTCTTTTCCAAAAGTGCCAAACTAAGTCAGGAATTAAGGAGCTCAGTTTTCAAAGACAGACAGTTAAATGAGCTCTCAGACAAACCCGAATACTGAGCAAGCTGGCATCCCTGGAACCAGCTGGCTCCTTTGTGTAGGTATTTGGGTCTGCAAATTAGGCCCTGGCTTATAATTCAATACCTTGCAATTCACTAATGATAGATGAGTTTGGTTTTCTAGCTGAAAAGCTGTTAGAGTGACATTCATAAAAATAAACAAGCATTTGTTACTAAGAGAACATGTTCTGGAATATACTTTCGAGTGTCGTCAGAGAGACAAGGAAGCTGATAATGAGGATGATTTGTTTGTCATTAATCATCGTAAACACCAGAAAAGATAACAGTTAAAAAACAAGTAAATGGAAAGCTGATGATCTGAGACTGTTCTTGCTATTCTATTTTGGCCTCTGCTTTAGCAAGTTGTTTTATTTTTAAGAATTCACTTATCTGTGGGTGTGTTTGAGCAGCAAGTGCATTTAAAACAGCGTTTAGAATTTTGATCACTTGTGGAAGGAGTCTGTCTTCGTACTTTGAGACTATTTAAATAGGAAAGAGTAAAACATATTTCATAGGAACTATTGTCTGGCAAACAAACTTGATCTTTCCCAATACATGATTTAGAATAAAACCAACACTCATGGACACAGGGGTATGTACTTAAACACACATCCAACAGACCTGGATGAAAGTGTTATCTGTCCCTGGAGCAATAGTAGCAGAAATATGAGAAGATTTCCAGAGGAGCTGACATTTCATTTCCTTGCTAGTCAGGCCCCAAGTTGTCACTGCACACTGTGAACAAGTACGTAGGCTTAAAGGATGAGGAATATTGGAGCCTCTATCACCAAACTGCTCTGGAGCTAAGCAGATGAAGTGGCTTATTTCACAATAAATAAAGTAAGCAAGCAGAGGTCAACAGTGAACTGGTATTGACACAATTTAGCCCATGCTAGTGGCCAACAGAGCTCCTCTGAAGAGCTGCAGGAGCTGAAGACAACTAGATTGGACTAGAATAGTTCAGTTGGAAAGGACTTGCAAAAATCATTGTGTCCAACTGCCTGACCACTTCAGGGCTAACAAAAAGTTAAAGCATATTATTGAGGGCATTGTCCAAATGCCTCTTGAACATTGACAGGCACTGGTCATCAACCACATTGCCTGTTCCAGTGTTTGACCACTCTCATGGTAAAAAAAAAAAAAATTCTTAATGTCCAGTTGGAACCTCCCCACTGCAACTTTGTGCAGTTCTCATCCTGACATCATTTCCCAGGAGCAGAGCCCAGCACCTCTCTGTTTCCCCTCCTCAAGGAGCTGCAGAGGGCTGTGAGGTTACCTTTCAGCCTCCTCTTCTTCAGAATGGGCAACTCAAATGCCCTCAGCCTCTTCTCACAAGACACATCCTCCAGCCCTGTTACTAGCTTTGCTGCCCTCTGGACACATTCAAATATCAAGTATTCAAATATCTATATGCAGATCCTGGGTTGGGTACAGCTGCAAGGGAGGAAACAGCACTTTGGAGCGCCAGGAGACAAGAGACATGGTGAGATTTTCTGCCAACTCAGAGCATTAGTTCAACTATTTTGTTCATAGGTATGTGTTTAATTTTCAATGTTCTGTGACACACACACAAAAAAAGGAACAGAATACAGTTTAGCAGTTCAATATCTATACTGTCAATGCCAAACAGAAGGACACACAAAATGGTGAAATCTCCATGTCATTCTTCCCAACACAGCTACTCTGGAATCTAGCAGCAGTGACCTTTCTTTCTGCAAAGAGATTTCTTCTAGTGCCACACAAATTTAGCCTGCTGCTTTGTCTTCCATTGCTATATGATTCTCAAAAAATCAGCAAGCACTCTATCATGACCCTACACAGAAGAAACACTTCTTTTGTAGCTGCAAATCTCGTTTGAAAAATGGTCAGCTCTCCTGTCTTTCACAGCTCAGCAAATGGCTGACTTGCACATCAGTTCTTATAAGCGATTTAAAAACAGACCTTGACACCACAGAGTGATGTATGCATTTAGTAATTGTGGAGCAATTAGATAAGTTTACATTGATACTGTCAGAGTCCATGTATAACTAAACATTGGTCACGGTCCTGATTATATTATTCAAAGATTAGTTTGTGCCTTTAAATTAGTCTGCTATGGACAAGACATACCTTGAATCTCACCTTTTCATTTCCTTCCTGTAATCCCTACATCAGAACCCCATTTCCACAGGCACTGCTGGTCAGGAAGCGTATGAACACCTGCCACAAGAATACTGTTTATTTTTGTACAACATATTAATCACAAACTGATGGACGGAACAAACTGACTAGGAAGGGATGTCAGCAGAAGCAATAACTAAAAGTGCCTGCCTTACCTGATCCCTAGTTAAAATATGACATAATATGGGACCCAATACTCAAAGTAACAATGAAATTTTAGGCTATGTAATTGCTTTAGGGAAACACAATATAGAAATTCAGTCTTCTTCAGCTGGGAAGATGGATCGGGGGATCCTGGAGTGATGCTTGATATATGTTATAAGTTCAGAGTGAAACACCACTGGGCATGAGTTGAGGCAGCTGGGCTTGTTTAGCTTGGAGAAGTGAAGGCTCCAGGGAGACCTCATTGCAGCTTTCCAGTACTCGAGGGGAACTTACAATCAGGAGCGAGACCGACTTTTTACATGGGCAGATAGTGACGGGACAAGGGGAGATGTCTTTAAACTAAAAGTGGGGAAATTTAGTTTAGATGTTTGGAAGAAATTCTTTACTTAGAGGGTGGTGAGGCACTGGCACAGCTGCCCACAGAGCTGTGGGTGCCCCATCCCTGGCGATGCCCAAGGCCAGGTTGGATGGGCCCTGTGCAGCCTGAGCTGGTGGGTGGCAGCCCTGCCCACAGCAGAGGAGCTGGAACTGGATGTTCTTTAAGGTTCCTTCCAACCTCAGTCATTTTATAACTCTACAAAGCACAGTTTAGAGAAAGCAGTTCCTGCTGGTAAGACAGCCCACATGGAAATGTTTTCTGGTGATGCTGATGAGAGCTAATACAAGAGAACTGACTGAATTATGCAAAAGAATCAAAAGTTGTAAAGAATGTTGCAGAGATTATTAAAATAAAAGCTGGGAAACCATGGTTGCAAGCACACTGGAAAATTAAACTGCTCGTTCAATCTACATGTGAGAATACCCAGTGCAGAGGCCGATCTCTAGTGAAAAAAATGTTGCAAATCATATACAAATTAGTATGAATATTTATCAAATGTTTTAATTAAAATTATCAAGCTGTTAGATTATGTTCCAAAACAAAAATCAAAAGAGACATCAACCATGAAGCAGAAACAGTGTAGCGGAACAAAAACTCAGCTGGAACCCCCATCAGCAGCCAAGGAAAAAATACGTCATATGAGCATCCCACAGCCTTAATTCAATAATACTCAGAACGCTTGCACATCCCAAAGGGTGCATGTTGTTGGAAAATGGAATTCATTAATGCTCAAGCTCAAAAATCAATACAGGAAACTCACTGAACCAAAAAGCATATGCCATGAGTCAAATTATCATCATTATAGATTGCTTTTTTCATATTTTTGTTTTCTTTTGTCAAATCTAAATGAGCTGCCTCATAGCAAACAGATTTTATTCTTGGAGAGCTCAACATTAAATTGGATATAATAAAATGAAAAACTAATCAAAAAACACCTTTCACCTCAATGCTGCAGCGCGCTCTTTCTGCTAGCCAGCGAGAATACGGAAGAGCCACTTATACGACATGCCCTCTCCTCACTGTGGACGACAATTTGGATCATACCTTCTTTCCTAAGAGAGAACATCAGCAAGCTACATCTGCTCACACCATTAACACAACCTCAAGTCATTATCAAACAAAGACAAAATGAAAACAGAATATGGTTTACAATTTCTGTGGCACAGGAAAATCCCATAAAACAAACAAGATTCTATTTTATCGGATTTTACAGAAGCCATGTAGGGAGAATTATTTATTTTCTTGCATGTTCTGAAGTATTTTGGCAGTGGAAAACCTCCAGAACAACTAGGACTATGTGTTCAGTGCCAATCTTTTCAGTTAAGAAACTGTATTTATCCTCCAACTTACCTGAAAACTGAATATGAATACAATATTTGCTTGTAAGATGATGATAACTCTCTCTTGTCAAGCATACTACAAAAAAACATTACTACTACAGAGAACACATTAGACTACTAAAGCGACCTTAATTCAGAAATTTCATATATAAAGGTTTCACTGTAGACAGGTATGAAGTTGAATTCTCAACTTGAAAGACATTTTAAATTATGAACTATGCTTGCAATACAGGTAGAAACTCTTGCATTAACGTAATTCATAAATTAACAAATCTGTCCATAGAATAATACAGCAGGCCAAAGAGGATATTTTTCCACACTGCTAATGTTGACCAGAAGAAACATTCACTTAATGGTGACTACAAGGTATGCAGCACCAATTCATTGGTTTTAATGGATGTTGCGAATTCTCACTACTGTTAACAGTCTCAGGTTTGCGGTACAATCTTGGTACTGAGAGGAATCCATAAATGTTGTCTTCTATTACGGTAAACAGAAAGACTTTCCTATGAGTTCATTTTGATGGGCAGTCTGTTTGCAAATGTATCCTACTTAAATTACGGATGCAGAAGCCACAATTAATCAGTTTCTATAGTCCTCATTAAAAAGTAACTGCACTGCAAGGTAAAAATAAATTTGCAGACAGATACCTACTGCATTAGTCTAATACTTTATTTCAGAAACAAAAAAGTGATGGCATTATTAAAGAGAGTCTGTGCCAAAGATCCTTAGAATGAGAAACTGCATCAGAAATGAAGATGAAATTACAAGCTTTCCACTTGTAATTTCATTTCATTTCTTCTTCATCTGCTAAGGATAACATGCTATTGTGGTTTTTTTGTTGTTGTTATGTCTTTGAATCTCAAAGTAAATACTGTTCCAGATTCATAACCAGAATTCACAGATCATTTAAGGCTGTATCTGTAATAAGTCCCAACATCTTTAACTTTCTTTCATCTTCCTCTGGGTTCTTTAAATGTTTTCATTTTGCAATATTGTCTTTTAGACTTTATTCCAGCCTAAGCATTTTATTTTCCATTTAATTATTTTGCTGTTTTTGCTGTGATGATAAATACTGAACCCCTGGCTCATAAACCCCAAGTCTTTCAAGAGATTGGACAGCTAATATCTGGCAACAAAGTTCACTTTTTTCCATAGAAGCTAATATGTTCTAGCCCTAAACCCTAAGGGGCTACAACTATATACTACCCATTTATAACATACATCTTATGTGAATTTTCAACAGCAGAAGAGTATGAGTCAGCACTTTCCTCTCTAAAACAAAAAATCTAAAACTACACCGACAAATCCAGGCAGATGGACCTGCGTAGCACAGGAGCAAAGTGAGCATTAATGATTCCAAAGCATTTTCTTTTCTTCTTGTTGCCAGTACAACTTGGCATAAGTGTATCAGTTTTAAACATATCATCTTGATTTTAACTTGTTAAAATTGCTTGCTACATCCCTCAGTGGACAGGAGAGGGTTTTCTCTGTTTGTTGTTCCTTTACTTATTTTATTGCCTCATAAAGTACCTATACAGACTTTTAGAGCATTTAAAGACAGGTTCAACTACACATAATCAGAATGTTGTTTTTTTTTTTTTTTTATCAATATCAATCAATATCAATATCAAGTCTAATTTTATAAACAGATCAGAAAGCTGTCCACTGCAATTCTTTACAACTTAAAAGGAAATTGTTGTATGAAGAAATGATGATGCAATCATTTCCCAATTATGAAAGTCCTGCATATATCATAATGCTTGGATTTTTCTCTGGCAAAGCAGTCAACCATCAGCCCCTGCACTACAGGAGGAGGAACAAGGTGACTTGAGTTGTAGTTTAATCACATCACAAAGCTATTCACTCAACGCATCTGAAAAAAGAGCTGGTGTTAACTCATCCAGTACTGGTTGCTCTTCATTTCACAGTTGGTGAAAGGAGCAGTCAAGGAGAAAAGCCCTCAAAGACCCTAAAAGGCAGTGTACCATACTGGCAGAGGAAAGCAGCCCTGCTCTCACATCATGCATTCCTCCTCAGCACAGCTGCCTCCTGCTTAAACAAGAGGCATAAAGTGGGCCTTGAAGGTTGCATGCTCACTGGGATGGCCTCCACAAACCCTGGTCTCTGGGAGGAGAGGGAATATTAAAAGGGCTTGAGGGTTTTAGCAAAGCTCCTACACTGTGAGAGCAAAGTGGTGGTGGGGAGGGCTTTTTTTTTTTTTTAATAACTCCTTCACACTACTGACAGCCATCCATGGCTTTATGGTAACGGCATCTGTGAAGTCACAGCAGGACATGCTTAGGTAATTGAATAGCAAATGTAAGATAAAAAACACTGTCAGAATGTTTTATTGCTATAATAGTGATGAACTCAATATTAGCAAGTGGAAGAGAGAAAGAAAATCTGCTGTTTGGCTGAAATGATCCACTCAGCAATTCTGAAAGTCATGAGGGAAAATACAGAGCAGCATCTAAATGCCAAAGCAAATGCCACCTTCCCTGGGTTTTAAGCATCTCAGGTACTCCAGACCATTTAGCTAACAATGACAGAATTACATGGGACCTACAACGCAGCAAGGTAGATTGCCACCTAGAAACCAAGCAGCGAGCTAATAAAAGTCAGGTGCCCATAAATCTATGCTGAATGAATTTCAGAGAAATCTTCCCATTCTTAGCGGACATGTGCTTTGTTACAACCCCACCTCTGAGCCTGTTCCCAGGCATCTTGTGTTCTGGGCTTGCATCACTGCAGGCACATACGCACGTACGTAACATCCATGTGACAAGTTGACCCTACTAAAATCCACAGGACTAACTGCACAATTAGCTTTTCATCGAAGCCAACCCTTGATTTGGACTGTTACAAAGATACTGACAGCTGATGTTGGGAGGGTTTCCTTTGGTAATTCCTAGGCAAGCAAAAAAACCTGTCAGTTAGACATTATCAACACACATGATGAGTAACATAATATCACAGAACTTTGCTCAGACAGACAAATAAATACATGGAATAAAAGAGCACAGAAATTTTCAGTTAGGCCCACTCATATCATTAGTCTCAATGTTGTAAGAGATCTTGGATGCAGCAGCTGCGTACTTCTACACAACAAATTCACTATTACTGTGTCTCCTGCAACTTATAAAAAACCAAACTTCTAAAACTCCTGAATGCTTTTTGAATTAACAAGTGCACATTCATGAGTTATTTTTAAGCCATTTTTAATGGGAAAATGTAAACAATCCTAGTTGATGTCAGCAGCGGTTTCTTTAGAACAGTTGACTACGAAGTTTTGTGCACTGAAGACATTTTCAGCCAGTGTAGTTCAAAGATGTAAGGCCTGCTTTGCTTTCATGGCAGGCAGACAAAACCTTCCCATTGATTTTAATGGGACTTGAATTTAGTCCACAGAGAGACACAAACTGAGACTTTTTAGCACAATTAGTGATAGCATCTGTCACTAAATTTCTTATGAAAAGAAAGGCTATGCAATACCTTTGAGATATCTGAAACAAGCTGTTAATGTGTAAGCTTTCAATCTCTACTAGAACACTGTTTGCAATTTCAAAGTTAAACCTGGTAGTATATGCAGGCTCAAATTTAGTGCCATGGTACATATTGAAGACATTTAACACTGGATGTCAAAGCAAGAATGTATCGGTTAAAACTCTTATTGCAAATATATCCACTTAAATTCAGATGCTGCATAATAAAAGGAAAGTGTCTGGAATGCATTTAATTCAAGGAAGAAGGAATTAAAATGTGAGAATGGCATTTCTTTTCCCAAACTCAAGCTATATTTACCAGATCACAACCGGATTGAGGACAGAAGTCCTCAATTTAGTATTAAATCAGAACAAAAAAATACCATTGATAAAGCACTGATAGTCTAATCACAACCTACAAAGGCAAAGACAGAGCTCAGACCCAGCACCTACCATTTACTTGTCAGAGCCTTACCCCACTAATTATTAGCAGAATTTTTTCTAACCCACAGCCATGACATGTCTCTGTGAAGATTACATTTACTGCAATATCTGTTTATAAAGTCTACCAAAATGCAACTCTCTTTAATGTTTGACTTTTCACAAATTGCATTTGTTTTAGGATTAAAGCAGGGAATTATTATGTCCTTAGATAAAAGGGTTTATTTGACATTTGTCTTTGCTCACCATAGCGCTCCACAACATTTAGGCAGTAATGACTCGCATTTATACGATCTGCTCAAGTCTGTAAAGCTCGAGCTGAGTCAATTTTTATCTCAAATTGTAGAATACACAATAATAACATATCTGTACAGCATATCAGTACACACTATCTAAATTGAAAAATGTACAACATATCATTGTACATGTCAGATATAAGCGTGCATAAGAAAAAACAAACAGATGTGAATTTTCCCCATTGCTCCACATTTCAGATGTCTCAGCTTCTCTGAGATTATACAGCCACAGTTTGACTGTAACTGAATAAAGAAAGGGTGATCAAAGAACTACAGAGATACCTCTTGTCCAGAAAGGTACAATCTCACAAGATACCAGGCCACTTATCCTAGAGAAAGTAAAACAAAATGCTTACCTATCTCCCAGAATTATAAAAAAGACACAATGGGTTTNCTACGGCAACTATTACATGAGGAAATGAGAATCCTAGGAACTTCCTTTAGCTATGGGTGGTTTACCATAGGGTGAAGCTGTGGCTTGCCTAGCTGCATCTGCCCTCCCCTGTAGCTTCTTAACTTCTTTCACTACTGCCAGCAATGGTCAGACTTAACCATAAGTTCTGTCATCCAAAAGGCAAGTACAGTAAATAAGTTTTGAGAAGGAAAATGAAAAATGTCAAACTGCTTCATAAGGGGGCATTATCTCAAGAAGACAGAGCATTCATCTGCCTGTTACATCTGACCAGGTTTCATTTGCAAGCAAGTGCATTCCAGACACTCTTTTGCACTGACATTGCTGTAGTCATCATTTCCCTCATACTCTAACTGCATATTATTGCCTCAGAGTTTTGCTCTGAATTGAGGAAAACATTTTTATCACCTTTTGTTTTAACCTGATCTTAACCTTGATCTAGATCAAGCGCTGAGAAAATTCTCTTTTTGTTGCACCTGCAAGGACTGCAGGTGCTTTTACTGTTCCCAGCAGACTTCTCTAATATAGCCGTGACTACAAGACATATAGGCAGGAAAAAAAAGGCCAACAGGGAGATTTTGAATGTGTAAGATAGCTTCTGTCTCCAGTTGGCTTTTTCCAGAAAGCAGATGTCATTGCATGCATGTTAACTCTTTCACATCTTTAAAATGAAGCAGCTTTGGGTTTCACCACCAGGAGCTGTCCCTGCCTGCAAAAGGCAGTACAGATCTTTATGTTGTTTGGCAGGAAGGTGTCCAAAGAACACAGCAGAAAGACAAATTTTTGTCAGCTGTGATCTCAGCAGACAGTGAAAAGGGCATGTTACATCATCAAAAACGGGCTTTGGATTGTTCTGCCCTTTAACCTCACACAGAAATGTGGAACTGCAACGAGAAACTGAGAACAAAACTGGGCAGAAATAATTAGGACAGAAATGCAGCAATCTTCTCATTCAAGACGCATCTGTGTATTCCTATGCAATCTTCTCTACAAATGGCTCTTAGATTTAGAAAGACAGAACTACTTTAAAAAAAAAAATCTGCTCCTATTCTTGTTTATAATTTCCTGTCACCAGATGCTTAAATATGTATATGTAGAATTGCTTGCTGTCAGGACATTTTCTGTGCAGTTATATGAAAGTAGTTGGCTAAAACGCCTGAGGACTCAGTATTCCTCTGCCTCTTACTTTTCACAGTTGCCAAGGCCAGATCCAGTGCCCAGCAAAAGCAGTGGAAAGACTTCCAGCGTTTTCAGTGGCCTTTGGTTTGGGCTGCAGTCCCTCCTTTACAGAGTATAAATCTAATTCAAACCATACTGGCAGCCTTTTAAATTGACTGTACATAAACTGGAGAATAAAATTTCCTAGTCTTTAAAATCAGCTCTTATACACATGATATGGCTTTGGAAATATGTTTGCTCTGCTAGCATTTAGTGCCTGTAAGTCACTCTACCAAACTGACAGAAACAGGGAGGTTTATTGGGATGTAACAACAAGGGAAGCAAAGCCAGTTACTCCATGAGAACTTATCTTCCCAAGGCAGCTGGCTACCACCCCCCTCCCCTGCACAAGGTACATGGAAAGAGATGCCTATCTGCAAGATACACAAATAAACAGTTAAATCATATTTAAAAAAAAAAAAAAAAAAAGATGAAAGACAGAAGGTGGAGGGACAGTAAAGACAATCAGTAAGAGATCACTGAGACAAATGCAAAAGACCATATGGGAATGTTCCAGAACATACAGCATGTTAAAAATCACATACACTATCAGCATATTTTCCCAATAGTGTGGTATAAGCTCAAATTCTTGAACAACGAATTTCCTAAAAGACTTCTTGAGACATCTTGAAACATTGCTTATTCCTTTGTAACAATGTCTACACCCTGAAATTCAAAGTATCATGTGACTCATCATAATCTCTTGCCTATCCTCATTCCTCTCTTGCCTATCCTCATTCCTCTCTTGCCACTCCCACCTCACTTTAGAGGTAAAGAACAAATCTCTTAAACTGGGCATCAAAGTACTTGAATCACAACACAGGTTGCAATTCAACAGCAGTTAAGAGTATATGGACATCCTGCACAATATCAAAAGATGTAGACCACTAACAACTTATCTGTTCTTCAGAGAGCCATCATTCAAGTCATTTTTGTCCTTAGAGTACAATGCAGTGAAGCTTCAGGCAGGTATTGTCATCACTGAGTAAGCAGTGCAAGCCAACTAACCACCTGTAAATAATATAATATTCTCAGTGCAAAAAAAAAAAAGCTCAACATTTAACAGTTACCAGAAGCCCTGGTTGAATTTGCAAGCATATTCCACACTGCCTTGGCACTCAACATCATCAGTTTTGAAAGGAGATTGATAGAAAGTGTTTGATAAGTCATAAGATTCAGGCATAAATATTGAGAGACACTCAAAGTTTCATGATCAATGCTCACTAGCTTTTGAGTCTCAAAGAAAAGGAGAGTCCAGTATTCTGCAGATCAGCAAGAGGTAGTTTTATTACAGGGAAAATTTTAAAATGGACTACCAGGTTAAGAGATCAATAGGAGGATCAGAATCAAATAACAGAGAGGAAAATCACGCAACATGCTAAGTGGTTTCCTCTGCCAGGCTTCTGCTCAGACTCAAGTGCACCAGCACTATCCTGACAGCTGATGGCATAGTTAACAAAATACCACTCTAACATTACACCAAACAGGCAATGTGGCTGGGAGAAATGCTGCTTTAAACTTGTTTTTAGAGACTATTGGGTTTCCTTGTGAAACAAGTAGAGTACCAAAGAGCCCTCTTGTGATGTTGCTTCTCTCCTTATTCAATTACAGAAAAAGTATGCTTGTTCTTTTGTTTTTTTTCTTTCTTCTACAAATTGAGATGCTATCACTGCATAAGAGACTGTTGCCAGTGAAAATTCAAATCAAGCTATATCAGGTTTCTTTCCCATTTGGCCGCTATCGTTTTAGTTCTCCAACAATGTAACTGGGGCAAGAAAGCTCTCCAGCCTAACCCCAGTAGTTTTGACTAAATCATCTCATCAGTTTTGATGTCAGCATGTCTCAGTTACTTGCTGTTTCCTTCCCAGCTCTCCACAGAAAGTAGCCATGACATACAGGCATGACAGAAGATGTTTGAAAACAGAGAACTGAACTGCAGTCCCTGCTGCCATCAGCTTACTAGGGGACTCTGTCACATCAACCAATGGCTACTCAAACTGCTCACTACTTCTTCAGATAGGCAAAAATTAGGCTTTGGATGCTGGGTCATGAAGAGTAATTTGAAAGTGTATGTATCATTTCTAAAGCCACAGGCAGTGTAACTAGCTTCTGAAGGTTCAACAGTGTAATCACATACGTCACTCCAAAAGTAATGCCTCCTATTTATTCCCATGGAAACTACAACAAAAAGCACAATAACACTATTTGACAGAGCAAATTCTCAGCTACAAAACACTATTTTTCAACACAGTCACCATCGTTAGCAGTGTATTTTTGTCAGCAATGAACAAAAGCCGGCACACCATGCTTATAAAAATCTGCACCAGTGGAGGTAACCCACTGTTTCACAGCTGTTATGGTGGCACAGTTGCTAGGAAAATGTTGCCCATGCAGTCATTGCATTTTTCATTGGCACAAGCAGATAGAAGTCAGGAGGTGCCAAATACGGACTACACGGTGAGTGTGGTAGGACAGTCCAGCCAAGACTGGCAATGTGCTCCACAGTCTTCATAGTGGTATGGGGCCTGGCATTATCATGTTGCAAGAGAAAATTTGTCTTCTTCTTGGGCCTGACTCTGGAAGTTTGAGATTTCAGCTCAGTCAGCATCGTGATGTAGCAGTCAGAGCCAATGGTTTGTCTGGGTTCCAGAAAATGCAGAAGGATCACCCCTTTCCTATCTCAAAAGACAGTGCCACATCACTTTACTTGCAGAGGGCTACATCTTGTACTTTGTTTTTGACGGTAAATTCACATGTTGCCACCGCATGGACTGTTGTTTTGACTCCAGCTCGTAGTGGTGACACCACATCCCATCATCGATAATGATGCGATCCACCTCCAGCCCCATATTGGTTCAACAGATCCTGATAAACTTGCACACGGTGTTCTTTCTGTTCCTGTATGAGCATTTGTGGGACTCACTTGGCACAAACTTTGTGATATTTTAACATTGCCACCATCATTTACAAAGCATTGAAGTCGGTATTCAACACCATACACAGTTCCCTGGTTGTAATGTGCAGATGAGCTCACATTTACATCAGTCACCACTGCTGGAACATACCACCCACTGCTTCACTGTGCTCACATCCACTCTTTGGTCTCCATCAATGTTTAGCAGGCATTGATGAGTGTCAACGAGTACCATTTTTTCCATGTGGTGGAATTCATCTTAGTTTCTTCCTTACTTCCATGTCAGACTCCATTTTTTCAGACTTCCCCTCTGCTGCCATTTCTCACAACAAAATGTAATGGAATACCGGTGGGAAAGTTCAACCTTTACTGCCATACCACAAATATCTGCCTCTGATGCTGTGGGCCAACATAATAAAATAAGAGGCATTGCTTTTGGAGCAGCCCTTGTACATGACCATACAAAAAAGCAGTAAAGCTGAGAAGACTGAAGTTAAGAGCAAACAGCTCAAGAAGACAAGTCTTTCATGGATTTCATGTAGTAAGTTACAATTTTGCAATACTTATTCCTTGGCTTCAATACATAATAGCACAAATTCAAGCCTAAGTTAGTTGCATGAGTAATGACTTCCAAAATATGCACTCAACCACAATGGCCATCATCACTACTAGCAGTTAGGTACAATAATTTTCTTATATTTAAAACAGGATTCTTTTCCACTTTGTAGGAGAGAATGACTATTGCGATTTTTTTCAATTGGGCAAAAATGTGCATGAAATTCTCAGATAAATGTGTGCTAATTCAGCTTTCTGCAAGCTGTAAGATTGGAAGGCACAAAACTATACACCTTAACTTCTTCCATATCTGTCCCTAAGAATGCACATTCTTAAGAAGTTTATCTCATAGAATCAGAGTTCAAATTTCTTCAGAAGCCTTGCTCCCCTGGTGACTAATTTCTTGCCTTGAAATGCATTCTGTGGAATTGAAAACGTCTACTATTAAGCCTAATGCCATTACTCTGACCTCTATTTTGTCTCAACTGACCTTAGACTCTAAGCAATAGTCCTTGCTCAAGACTACCTCTTGTTTCAAAAGTTCCAGATTATCCACATTATAGCAAGGCTTGGGGTGAAACATGAATTTCCTCTTTTATTCAAATTGGTCAATAATATACTACTATTTCTTTGTGAGACTTTGCTTCTACTTTCTCCTGCTGTAAAGGTTTCTAGAATGTAAGAGTTTAACTTCTAAATCTCTGTAAAGAAAATGCTTCCCTAAGCTAAGCTACTTTCAAGTGCATGAAAATGTCCACAATTAAAACTCCTGACCTAAATCAGATTATGGCTGGTCCAGATACCAGAAATCTGACAAAGACCAGATCTGAGAGCAGCTCTTTCTGGCAGTTTCACTAGGACAGCTCCCAAAATTATTCAAGATCCAATTTCTCAGACTGGATATTAAATATCTCTTCACCCCCAAAGCCCAAAAAGGTGATATCAGTGAGTGCAGCAGCAGGCCACAGATGGCATATTTCAGCAGTAACAAAACCAGATATTATCATAAGAGTTAGCTGCTGTTCCTGGATTTTAATCATTTAATGCCATGTACTTTTCCATAGTTTCAACTCAACACAGCCCATGCTGAAAAACAACAAAAAGAAAATCATAAAAGACAAATCCTGCTGTGCTCTTTAGTAACAGCAACGTACTCTGGAAAATGTGGGATCTGGTTATTATTTTTTTCTCAGTGGCAGTGAAGCCTCACCTGCAGTCTGCTCTATAAAGAAAGAAAATAGGAAAGAGTCCAGTGGAAGGAACCAGAACTGATAAGCAGCTTTGAATGAAGTGGTGTTAGTCATGAATGAGTGTTGAAGGATGTAGTCTGATGGTCTACAAAAGAGGTAGCTATAGAGGGTCAGGATAAAGTATTTCAATAAGTAGGCTATCCATTGCTCCCCATGTGCTGTCAAGAATGGGATAGGAGGAATACAAATTAGATACAGCACTCTACGTATTTATGCAATAAGTAGAACAGGCTGCCAACCAAGGTGAAGCATTTTTTGCTTAAATTATCACTAAAAGGTTGGGCAAATGTCTGTCAGCCAGTATCCACGTGCCACCCTTCCACCCCTGTGGCACAGAAATAGCTTTTCCAAAGCCTCTTTCTGTGGTAGAGAATTCCCACGTTCGTTGCAATTCCTCCTTGCGATTCCAGAAGGTAAGCTCCCCATTCCTCAAGTTTCCATAGCGCATTTGATAAGTAATAGACATACTTAAGCATATATATTCTAAATAACTTGCTCACAGTTGAACAGTTTTGGCTGAAGCTTAATGAAGAGATCCCTTATGTAATTTGCCATTGTGAGTTTGTTTCCTAACAAAAGAATGCTTTGAAGTAACATGGAAGAAAAAAACTTCAAATTCAAAATAATTACTTCAAAATAAGTCATTTACAGGGAGGAATTCAAAAAGTCTGCATCCCTTGGACTTTGTTTGGTTTAGTATGGATTTTTTGCATATTGAAATCCAAATTTATCAGATTTTTTTTTGGGTGTTCAGAGATGATACTTATAAGCATAGAGAAAATTATCAAACCTTACTCCTGTTAACACTATCAGACCGTATCTTAAATTCACTGTGCTGTTAGGATCAATTGTTCCTTGCTCAGCACATCTCTAATGGAGCAGCTGCACTGATGGAGAATCTTTGAAGTGTGCCATTCCTCTCAGCCTTTCTGAAACAAAGGCAGAAGCACAGTAAGCCATCTACATTTATTACCACTTTTCTGTGAGCAGCATTTTATACCTCAGAAGATGCATCTTAGTCTCTTTTAATTAAAATGTATTGTAGTTTATACAATGTATCGTCATACATATTGCCACCTTTCTGCCACTATTTTTAAGAACACTGTGGAAACAATCTGACCAGTGATGCATCAAAAATTTTCCATAGGTCAATGTATAGGTGTTTGTGAAAGGTATTAAGCTCAGCAAATGTTAAGCATTGTAATTTCATCACATTAGAAGACTGAGTGAATGCAGTAGTGTATCTGATGAAAATACGGAGTTCTTGTGCATTCTGACATGAGTAAATCCTGCTCCCATTCAAGACAATGAGAATCCCATTATACAGAATAGGAAAAAAGATTTAGTTTACAATTGATAAAAATAACAGACATAGCTGGAAATGTAACACTCACTCTTGGTCCCAAAATGGAATTGGACACCCAACATGCTGGATGCTTTCCTAACACATAACAAAATCATAGTCCCTGATCCAGAGACCTTCCATGGTAACTGTAGAAACAAAGACAAATGAATCTACTAAACAGATTGCAGTAATCAGAGTAACAGATCTGTGAAATACAGTGGGTAGCCTTTAAGAGGAAGCACACAGGCTGCAAGGACAAATCACAGACTGTCCCTGCTGCAACTGGCAGGTGGAGGCAATGCTCCTCCTGTGCATCCCACAGACTACTGTCCTACCCTAAATGGAGATAGGCAAAACTGAAACAGGAGCCAAGGCACAAGCACAGTGCTACATGCACAAAAACAGAGAAAAACGAGTAAAAATAAGTTTCACTCTGCCTCTTACATCTGCAGGTGGATTAGACACGGCAGCACCTCACTTTCAGTGCAGCACAACATTTCACAATCAGACTCAACTCCCTTCCCTTTCTCAAATGTTTTCACATTTGTTTTCATCAAACATTCATAGACTTCACTAGCAAGAAAATAGAGGAAACACTGGACTTTCAGACAAAGAAATATACAACGAAAAGAAAGCTCAACTCTAGCCACATATCCACTGAGGACCAGAACTGCTGTTTAGTGCAATTCCAGTGGACAAACTTCCTGGGAAAACAACTCTTTTCCTCTCTGTCTTGGGTCAATGCTCCTTGACTTCTTTCTTTGATGTCTATGGCATTTATTTCCACAAAAAGTTTCAGTGTTCATAGTACCTGTTTTCTGACATGCCTGTGTGCCTGCACACTGGCATACATTAATACAAACAAATTTACATTGTATTTCAGTTAATAGGATTTAAATGTGACTAAATCTGCTCTACAACTAATACGAATATATACAGTTCTCAGAGCTTGCTTTTTTGTGTGTGTTACAGTCTTGTATCCTGGATGTCTTTGTGGTATAGTAGTGGAAAAAGCCATAACTAAGCTTTTAACTTTTCTTTATTAATTTCACTTAATAGTTCTACAGAGAGGAAAGATGATCTTATCTGGAATGGCTGTAATTTATCGCCTTCCCACTCTGATGTTGCTAACTGCAAGGAGAAAAGCTATAAAACAATATGCTGGACCAGACTTCTACCTGGACATCAGGGCACTTGGGGACATCCTCCCCTCCTCTCCCAGGATCCCAGCAGCAACCTCTCATCTCACAGGCAAGCAGCACACGTTTCTGGTGCCTCACAGTCAAATTACTTTCCATTTTTCCCTGTTCAATGAACATTTCTCCCTGACCACTGTTGTGGTCAACTAAGTTTTGATATACAGGATATCACCCAAATACAGCATCAGTTTCTTCATTCTGAACTTCCACTCCTGAAGGCTAGTTCAGATCAAGGCAGTAATATAGCTCTTAGAAAACAGGCCTCTCCCCTCAACAAAAATTGCCACTATAATTAGTGTCACTCCTACTGGCATTTTAAGAATCAGAACAATTCAAGGTGGCAAAGCCTAGCACATCACCTAGTATACTCCTCTGCAAGTTTGTTACTGTTCTTTACATTTTTTCCACACAATTTGACAAGACTTGCCAAAAATGCCCAAAGCAATTAAGTTTCAATGTCTTCCTTAGGGAGACAATTCCAGGTTGTAACAGGTTTCACTGTCTGGATGAGTTTCCTGATATTTAATCTAAATTTCTCTTCTTAATAATTTCCTCTCATTATTTCCTTCTTCAGACCCATTGTCAAACTCTTCCTCTTCATCCAGGGCAACATCCTTCAAGTAGATAGAAGCATCATCTCCTATTCTTTCCTAATTTAACTGCCACATATTCCACATCATTCTTGCACCCTCTTGGTGACAGAGCCAAGGAACGAATTTAGTTTAATTTTAAATCCCTGGGCCACCTTTGCAGAAGGCACATTAGCACACTGTAGAGGGATGACTTGCACTGCTGTTATGTATTTATGTTGCCAGTCTGGAAACCAATGTGAACACAGTAATTTGCCTAGATAGTTGTAAAGAAACTCCTTCAAATTACAGAAATATTTACTTCCAAACACTTTCCTGAAACAGTGTGAGTCAGACCATTATGAGGCCATACTGCAAATTTCATCTTTTTGCAGATTATAGAAATTAAATGGGAGAGGAGTGAAAATCATACAACTGCGAAGCTATAGCAGTGTGCAAGGTAGCTCTAGATTTTATGCTTACCCGATTTGCTTTGTGAACATTATATTCTTTCATTTCGCATCGGCTTAATATGTATAAATACATAATACTAGCAATACTAGCTCTTTAATCATTTTCGGTATTCAATACAACAAACACCTAGCCAAAAGGCATTGCTAAAATTTTTGGTACTTGATAAAACACCTCTAGATACAGAATGCTCACTTACTTCCTGTTCTAAAAACCAAAAAATATAACAGAAAAAGGAGATGAGGGCATTTGCATTCTAAATTCAGTAAACAGCAGAGCAGAGGGTCAGCTATACGTCTAGAAAACAACATGCTCTTGATGACAGAAGAAAACACCTTAGTATACCTTGAAAGCGCCTGCTGGAAGATCTGATCATTTTGGTTTGGTCAGCTGTAATTCATCAACAGTTTGGCATTAGAAACAAGTTGAAACATCCTAGATCAGATAAAAATTTTACCTGATTGCTGAGGACATAATTAATGTACGTAAATAGATAACAAATAGGACGCAATCTCAAGAACTATGCTTCTGTGACTATAACGGAGCAAGAGCTTGTATACAGCATCAAAAAACAATTCCCAGAATGTCAGAAAAAGTAGAGAAAGGATGCACGTGGCCTGCCTTAGTATAAGATGGTAAAATAACAGCAGGTGCAGCTGGTGCAGAGCAGACCACAATTAAGGGTCATGCTAGTGTCACAATGCTGACTGTCCCCACCATCATAAGGAACACTTTCACCCATCCAGGGCACACCACAGACCCAGTCCTAGCTGAGTTGTCAGCAAATTCTTTGCTTAACAGAGGGTCAAATCCTATGACTGTTATGTAGTGTTGTGAGTGACAGGACTATATCTTTCCTTCCCACTCACAGTACAAATGCAAAGAGTCAGGCATGGTCCTGCTTTTAAAATGTGAAAAAATGCAGTGACGATACTACAACATTTATTTGAGTTATATTGTGTTACATAGTATGCATGCATAAAGTCTGATTCTCAGAAATGCTGCAATACTTTCAAGTTCAGAAAATAACCTAATTAAGAATTTCTAATATGCATAATAAGCAGCACATGACATTTTGCTTCTCGTTCATCAGCTCCACTGAAGTTAGCAGGAGGCGTTTTCTGGCACTGAAAGCATCACATCCCAAGTGTCTACTGTGTTAAAGCAGTGCAGCCTGTGCTATCACACTTGCACACATCTGTAGCATTCTGCTCCAGAGGTAGCTGTATTCATTCCTCCTTTCTCCACAGAGAGTGATAAATCACTCACTGCATAATGGTATAGGGCCAACAGTGAAAGCACTGTCCTCCCCCTTGTAGCCAAGTAAATGCGATTTTTGCCATGAATAATAAAAGACCATGGGTTTTGTGTCGACTTGACAGTGCTGGATCTCTACAGTTTTCCAAGATTGCCTTGGTGTTGTCTGGCTTTAACATGTTTTAGCAGTTGTCTAGTGAGTCGAGTGATGATTACCTAATCTGTTTTATCTTAAGTTCTGCAAATACAATAATACTATTTGGCAAAGGTCTGACAAACCCAGGTAGCCTTATACGCTAGTTGATGCTGGAGCACAATTTTCAAACTTGAGCAAGAAACCAATGAAAACAAAACAAACTGTGATGAAAAATGTATAAAAATGAACCCAAGCAAACTCAAGACCAAGGATGTCTCCACAATGCCCATCGTACAGCTCCTGGTAAAGATCTCAGCAAACTCATGGCTTGGTTAAAGCCCTACCTTTACTCTAAAGGAGTCAGTCTGACATCATCCTCAGGGCACAGGGCAACATTGGGAGGGTGAGCACAACACTGGGGAAGAAGGGTAGAGAGAAGTGAGATCTTTGTATATCAACAGAACTGAATTATTAATGAGGCTTTTCTGTATTTATGTGGTGATTTGTAACACATTAGAGCATTAATTGTGCTATGAATGAACTCTTTGCTTCATATATATGATTCATGACTCTTTTAAAGTTGTTTTAAAATTCTTGCCATTATCTTTTTCCTAATGTTGACTGTGGAAAACTTAGCTGTCTCATGAAACCTTTGTATTGTTTGCTTTTCAAAAAATGTGTGAAGTTGTCTTTATGATGATAGAAAGAAAAAATGGAAACTTCACCAAATCGGCACTTCTGCGTTGTACTGCAAGACTTCATGCATTGTGTTTCTAGTAATGAAATAATTACATTGCATGGCTATACACATAACAAATACCATTTGATTTGTAAGAAAAGAGTTGGAATTAAACTTGCAGGGTTTTCTAAATGAGCATTTTAGGAATTATTAAACTTGATTGCAGTGTGATATGGCCCCTTGCTAGAGCTGTAATACCTCAGGAAAGCTTCCTGGCAAGCAGAGTCATTCCTCATGCATGTAGTACGATCTCAATCACAGCTAAAGGATAAATTAAAAATGTCAAAATTAGGGCAGCAGGGTAAGTGAATACACTGGAAAAGAGTAATAACAAAGAACAGCAGGAACTGAAAAACGTTTCCTTATCTTATTAGAGATTTTCCTGCTCTCTTGGTTTTTCTGCTTTAATTCTCCTGCATCAACCTGCATGTGGCTTGTTCATCAGCAGATAGACAGGCACTGTTAGAGGCACACTGAGCTGGCATTCAACTACATAATGGTGTACAGGCAAAGAAGGGTACTGGAAACCTGGGAGTACCTTATAACCACACCATCCACTGAACAGTTTGCTTTAGCATCACCTGCTTAAACCTGAAGAAAATCTGAGCCTAGGGGCAATACCTATATTTTATTCCCTCTGCGGAAATTTGGAAGGCCACAGTAGCTTGAGCACCTTCCTTTTCTTACACTCTTTCAGAAATTGAGAAAAGGCAAGATAAATGAGAGATGCCCTAGACCCTCCAAAGTGCTTGTAAAGAAATTTTGCATTCACTTGCACATCAGGACTAGAGGTGCTCCTGGATTACCTTACAGGGAAGATTTGCTGAGTCGGTCAATGTAGGGAACACCAGAATCACTCAGGCTGCCCAGAATCAGGTCACCCACAGCAACCCCAAACCAGAGTTAATTTTCAAGTTAAAGCAGGTTGCTTAGGGCCTTCTCCAGCTGAGTATGGAAACTCTCCAATGCTGAAAATCCCACATCTCTGGGCAACATTTTCCAGTACTGAACTACAGTAGAATTCATTTTTCCTTTATGTACCTAAAATCAGAATTTCCTTTGTTTCCACTTGTGACTCCTCTTTGTTTGCAGAACACCTCCAAGAGGTGTCTGGCTGTCTTCCCTCATCACCTCTCATTTATAAGGTGATCCCCTGGCCAGCTTTTGCTTTCCCTTATGTGCACCACTGGTTCATCAACATCTCTCATACTGAAGGCACTGTTCCAGATGTATTATCACCAATGCTAAGCAGAAGTGAATAATCACCGTTCTTAGTCTATAGACTCCCATGCTACCATCTCCTAATCAGGTCTGGATGATCATACCTATTTTATCATTTATTCTGAATGTACTACAAAAACCCCTAGAACACAAATAATGTTCATAAAGCTCAGCTGTAAGAATAACTGTTGCCAAAGGAGATGCTTATGTTTTGTTTGTCCATTACCTCAAAATCACTTTTAACTCACATAAGATGAAAACACGAGTTAAAGTAAATAACTATTTATAAAATGTAAAACAAAGGTTTATAGAGATATAAATAATAAATAAGCCATGGAAATTAATTGCAGATAGAGTGCAAACTGGTTTATATCATCTCATTCATATGTATCTAGGTGCCTCATACTTCCAGGCCAAAGACCCAGTCCTACCTTTGTACAGTATCTTCATGGGAAAGGATCTGCCATGAATAGAACATGTTTTCCTCTGGAATCCCAATCTAGCTGTGTGCGTTATTCAGTTCCAGAAGTTTTCCGTCTTTCCCCTCCCTGACTTCTACCACATTGAAATGAAGTCATATGGGGATGGTGACCATCCTGGCAAATGTCATCACCCCCTCTTCTAGCTTAGGCAGCATTTTTGCAACTATTAAGCTGCCTTAATACAGATGTGGCTCACTACAAGCTTAGATGCCCTCCTAGGAATTTGCAAACTGCCAGCCTACTTTGAGGTGAAAAGCACCTCTCTAAATCACATATTTTTATGCCATTCCAGCTCTCTCATCCAATGTAATGGGAACTGCATGGTGAAGAAGGCAGAGAATTATTGCTAATATAGCACAGATGTTAACTGCTAAGATAAGGATCTGTCCCAAGCCCACGAGTCTTGATCTATTGCTCAGAAACTATTGAAAATAAAGAACTGAGTCCTTAAATACCATTAATGCTCCTTCAGCTCAGAAAAATAAGTGTTTATCAGCTGAAGAAACAAGAGACATAAACTGTGTATACATTTAAAAAAAAGAGGGAGGAAAGGGAGCAGAGTTGAGTAATTTTAAAACAGCCTCTTCACATGATATACAGGGCTGCTTAAGTAGGCAAAACAATTTTTTACAATTGCTATCTTTTCCTAAAATTATTTCTACTGCAGACTTTTCAATATCTGCAGACTTACTAACAATTTTGCTTTCCCAACCTCATAAACATTGACTAGCCAGCCATGAGGCTCCAAACGCTTTGCATTGCAGCTGAGATGAGGAAACAGCACTCAGTGACACGAGTAATGTCAGCTGAACTGATAGCAGACTTGACAGTCTTAAAACGACCGTCTTGTAAGGGAGATGTTTCAAACAATGACAGACAAATGGACTTTACTGGATTATTCACATTTTAAAGGCGTTCAGTGTCAGGAAAGGCAACGTGCTATGTGTGGCAAAATTGTAAACAGGCATAAGAAATAATGCCTTCAATTTCCCTTATCCTATTTTCTACTTGGCACAGTGTAGTTGCCTCTAAGACTGGTATGCAAACAGGTGTGCATGACCCTTTGCACACAGGCACTGCATTAAATGCTAAGACAATTGGAATTAATTGGCACTGGATTTTTCTTTAAGATTCTTGAGTGACTCAACCCATAGGAGATTTGAAATACTGTGTCTTGTTCCACCTTCCTTGTTATTAAAAGATTAATGGAGATGGTTTAAAACAAAAAGGGGAGAGGTGGGAAAAATGGTGGGGGGACAATTGCCCATCAAAAAAAAAAAAAGTCACATCAATTTGCATGCAATCACTAAGTTACATCACTGGATACATTGTGTATCCTCCCATGTAACAAAAGAGAAGAAATATTCAAAAAAGTCTGTGAAGAAATCACCATTAAAACAAACAAGATTGCCTCCAGAACCCAAGTTGCATCATTCAAGGTTAGCTTAGGTATTGTTAGATAATGAATGGTAGCTTACAACATGAAGAAATGTAATCCTCCTATGCAGACTCTTATAAGAATCCACATAAACTGAAGAACTGGTATGGCTGAAGCACCACTCAAATTCCATTTCACTAGAACAAACTCTAATGTTCATTTTGGAGAGTTTTCTTGGCTCTGACAGTCTTTACTATTTGTAGAAACTGTAAACCTCAGTTTCTTAAAAATTAAAAAAACATACAAAAAAGAAAGGTGCAGAAATTATGTCACGATATAAACTTGTCATCAACACTGAATTAAGCATAATCCTGGAGTGGTGTGACACATTTTTAATGAAAATCTGTAGCCAGAGAAATTCTCTTGTCCTCATGTTTCTCTACGTTCTTGAAATTCAGCCCTTAAAACATTTGAACCTAATGTCAGTTCAAATAAAGATGGTTTTTGTCAAAACCACACAGAGCTCAAACTCAAGAAGAAAGTGAGTGGATCATGGGAATACTAAATTACAATGTATTTGATTTTTTAAAAATTAACTTTTCATCACGTTTCATAACAAAAGCAAAAGGCAATTGTGCATCCCAGTAAATTGCATCCTGAAGATGTGCAATTCCTACAACTGAATATTTCTCAATCTTGAGAGGGAACAGTTTAACTAAATATCCCCAGACACTTACTTTCCTTTTCCCTTTTTCTCAACCTCTCCTTTTTTCTTTTTTAATAAAAGATAATTATTTTATAATGGCTACTAAAGTATCACAAAGGAGAAGTCAGTATTTCAGTTTTATGATCCCAGATTGGGTTCCAAATAAGTCTGAAGAATCCCTTATAATGCAACGTGGTTTTAGCCTTTATTTGGCTAGATTTTTCAGCACTCAAAATCTCTAGTCTAGGTACCTAACTGAAACAGTTGGATTACCAGAGTTCTGCAGTGCTACTCTTCGAGAAACAGGGGAACTCTGGAGAACCTAGAAAAAGCGAAACATATCTGGCAACACTATATGTAACAGTGAATACCAGCATGGAAAAATATGCATCATGTTCTACATCAGGAAACATGTTTTGAGAAGAGAGGATAAATTGTTCAATGTGCTTTCTAGATAGCCCATGTTTAATTAAATAGCCTCCCTTTCCAACATCTGTTTTTCAAAACAATATCACACAACTGTCAGCCATTTAATTTTCCACATGATTCAGAAAAATCAAGCTATTTTCACATATAAACAAAAAGTGCAGTATTTAATCACCTTTGCATCACACATGAATTCTCAAGGTTAAGGTAGATGTACAACAAACACCTAATCGAGTCATTTGCACCCTGACATTCATCATTTTTTGTATTTTATCAACAGAATAATTTTGATTATTTTGTTAGCACTTCTGTTCTTGGGACCTGATTTTAATAGTAAAGCAAGAAAGGCAGACATGTAAGAAAAGTTCTCAACAATCTAATACATTCCAGACAAGAATATTATCATGTTCTGGATTTGATTTAATTCCAATGGAACACTTTCACTGTTATTCACGGCCTCCTTAAGAAACGTATTTTTTCTTTAACTATTTGTCTTTCCACTAAACTACAATAAAATGTGCCACCTGCTATCTCCTCATGGAATATTAGGATAGAAACAGTTTTATTGTTTCCTAATGTATGTTCATCTCATGCAAACTTCAATTGCAGTATCAGAAAATACATTGATATTTTCAGTATTTAAGAGAAGTTTGCGGCCAATAAATCAAAGTACTACAAATATGAATTCCTATCAGAACAATGAAATTCATGAAATCCAAGAACCTGTATTTTGGATATAGTGATGTCATCTTGTTTGTAAAATTTGTTGCACTGGCAAGAAATGCATATTATCATATACATGACAATAGAATAAGGATCCGGTGTCTCTCTTTTAACAACTATACATAGCATAACACAACATAAAAACACCTATTAAACTCAAAGGAATGTCTCTAGGGAATTATACACATCCAAACCTGCTTGTGCTCAGCAACTATGCCTGTGGGGTGCATGTTAACACAGGATCTCATAGT
This sequence comes from Penelope pileata, assembly GCA_013396635.1. Lineage (NCBI taxonomy): Eukaryota > Metazoa > Chordata > Aves > Galliformes > Cracidae > Penelope > Penelope pileata. Next base: position 16,592 of record WBMW01003640.1, on the reverse strand, counting down.
TTGCTGTAAGTGTGAATTGTTTTTATACATCATCAAATGAATAAAAAAGAGCACACAGAGCGAAATGTTGTAGCCAGCCTTGGCCAACATCAGTACCACTTCAGATGGAGAAGTGCATGTCTGAGCACATTGTTGTTCAATGACTGCTACAATGTGCGTGGCATTTTCTAGGAGAGGTCTGACATTGCAAAGAGCCTTCAAAAATGTGTTTGCCAGTAGTCAAATTCAGAGGAGACAACCTTAAACAGCTCATGAGTCACATGCTGTTCATAAGCCTAAACGATGTTCTTCAAATCGAGAGATCAAAGTCACTTACTTATTAAACATATGGTCTACCAAAAAAGGCATACTATTCCCAACTTCAAGTTTGTGAACAGAAGGAACTGCTAAGATCAGACTGTAGCATTCAAACCATTTAGAAATGCCTTTATAACAAACTCTTCTAAAGCATATACTGTACACCAAAGCAGTACTTCAGCAGGTAACAGAACACTTCTGTTAGGTAAAGAGAAAAAAAAAAAAAAAAAGAAATGGCATTTCCGACTTAGTCTGGAAAAAGGAAAGAGGCACTCGACTGTGACTCTCTGAAATTCTGCTGTATATAAAGCCCTTGATGAAAGATTAATCAGAGAAAGGCTGGATTTAGAAAGATATTCATATATTTAAAGGACAAAACATTCACAGCAAATTATTTCTTTCTGCTGGGCCATCTGATTTCAGGAAAACTTTCAGGGCAATATTTCTCTCTTAGCTTTGACGTACACATTTTGACTACATTAACCGAGAAATGGGATAGGAATATTTATGGACTGGAGCATATGTCTAAGAAATTCACTCACTTGCATTTTTTTAAATCAACATACCCTTTAATTCAGGTCTGGACATCCCTATCAGAAATCTGCTTAATAAAGATGAATTCAGTTTGCAGTGGCAGTCTATGTATTATGCTCTTTTGCTTGAATATTGTACTGAAGAAAAGCAAGCTGAAAAGACTTCATTAACCAGATCTGTTAGAGAGAGCCTCCACAGCACAAAAATAATGATCACACAGCAGGAGCATTCACAGCTACCTTAGGTGCCAGCTTCAGCACAAGTACACATTTTTTCCATTGCTTATGTCTCCAGGTTCTTTACCACATTCCCAAAGTTTACTTCTTAGGATTTATGAGGGTTTATCAAGCTGTCAACAGATCCTTCCTCATCTCCACTCTGTGTCAGTGAACTCCCGCAAGCAGCAATATCTAAATGCACATATTGTTATTTCTTCCCATTCAGACAACTTTTAAGGCTCAATATATCAACTGCATCAACAGACATTTGTGAATTCTGATTCTCAATTGTCAACATATTTCAATGAGGGAAAATAAAAGACCAACGTATTAAGGAGGGAAGGAAGAAGTGGAGCTGGAGGGGCATGGGAGGACTGAAAAATTATGATACTTTGTCAGAATTAAGTAGATTCAGACTCAACCAGAGGGGAAAAACAAACAAACAAACAAACAAACCAAAAACTGTTACCGGTTCAGGTGGGTAGTTTTGCGTCTTCCAGCTTTTGACTAGTTCCAGAACCCACTTTCTAAAATTTTCTCCTCTATTTTCTAAAAGAGAGCAGCTAAGTAATACTAATTATTCTGAGCATCAGAAAATTTGAATTATCTATGCTCTCTTGCCTCACCCCTTTTTCTCTTCAGCAGACGCAGTTTTTTAAGCCACTTCAGTCAATTCCTTGCATACTGTTTTCAGAAATGAAAGTGTGGTCTGTGACTCTTGCTGCTCTCAATCTTCCAGCCCTCCTCTGCTGCTCATTTATTCCACGTTTTCAGCAGCACACAGGACACTGCTGCTAACAGAGCAGCAGGCCTGAACGCCAAGAATATGGACTCACTGGCGTTCATTTACAAAAAAGCAAACATGGAGGATTTCTCATCCAGAAAATGCTGCAGCTGCTACCAGCACTTTGGTAACTTCTAACAGCAGTAGCAATGACTACAGTGTGTAATGCCTGTTCAAGATAAGAAGCCACAACACTGAAAAGAAATTGCCTGAATATGAATCCCACTGTGCTTCTGAGAGCCCTGCCTTGGCTTTGCAGCAATGAAAGCACCAAGCAGCTCAGCCATGACACCAATTGCATTTTGATCAAGTTGTAGAAAAAGAGTTAGAGAAGCAAGCAGGTGCAGGCTATGCAGAGCCCACATCCACTGCAGCACAAGCATAAGGTAAGTTAAAAGTTCCCTTGCCTTCTGCAAAATATAGCTTGGACCATTTTGATCTATTCCCAACATTATGTTGAAAGCATTTATAACTCTGCCTTTCCTTTGGTAGCTGTCAATGTTGACTCCAAATTTGTATAATCTGTGCCCTATCACCCCTATAGAATTTGATGTTCTATTCAAAGATTTTTTTCAGTGAACTTTTGTCTTTTCAACGTAGCTGTTTCAAGGCACTATGATGTATTTGTGAATTTTGATTTGCATTTGACAAATGATTTCAATCAAGACAAAAAAAGACAAATGACAGAATGAGAGGAGAAAAAGGTGCTGGGGTGGGGAGAATGAATAGATTTGAGCCCAAACACCAGCTTCTACAAGAGTGCCAAAACCACCACAAAGCATGATACTGGAGCAGGGAATAGAAAAAAAATTTTATGTTTCCCAAACAAATGGCCTGTCACCAGGCTATATCATCTCTTTCTTAACTGGTGTCACCTTTTGGAGAAAAAAAAGAAAAAAAAAGTTCAAAAATTATTTTTAAAGAGAAAAATAAAATCAATTTAAGCACATTTTACTGACCACATCAATGTCACACAGCCCTGGCTGAAGCCTTAACCTTTGGATTCTTTGCTGCCCAACTCCAATTCCATTAAACTCAGTCATTAGGAAAAAAAAAAAAAGATAGATCAAGAGCTTTAAAGCTCTGCAGACAGTCTTTATTTCCTACCGTAGACCTCATGGCTTTGAAAATTAGTTCTGTGAGCTCACCTTGGACAATTTATCAAGTTTAATGTAATCAATATTGTCTTTAACTTTACTGTAGAACTAGTGAAGATAGAAGAACAGTGTGACCCCAAAAGCTTTCTACTCTTTCTAATTTACAGAAAAAAACTCCAGAGATTCTTAGAGCAGAGAATGCTAGAATGAAGGAACATTTATTTCAGACATACTCAGCATCATCACGGATTATTACATGTCTGAGACACTTGACTGTATGGGGTCACTGCCTTCATCTGTTGTTTTATCCACAAGTCAGTCCCAAGGTGACAAGCGCAACAACTCATTTCAAAAGAAGAGGTAGTCAGAAAAAGAAAAAAGGCTGAAGATCAGAATCCAGTAAGATATTTTAGAAGCCACTGGAGCAAATAATACTGCCTAGATGCTGCTTAACACATTTCAAAGCCCCTTGCAGAGCAGGGTTTTCTGTGTTTTCCTCATCTGTTTCAAAACACATTTAACAGTGTCACAGAGTTCAATACTCTGTGAAAGTGGTTTTACTGGTGGGAAAATGGGGCATGGAGAGGTATAATGGCCTGCCCAGATTTACCTGGGATAGCTGGTGACCAAGTTAACAGCATATCCAACACACCCTGCATTTCTGCCCAGAGTTCTGGCTGCCATGTCAGTACGAGTGGTATGAAACAATGGGAAGGTAAGCCTTATTGCCTTTGCAACAATCTCCAGTCTGTGGGAAGGAGGGAGCTTACTGAACATTCTATGTTCACTGCTGTATTAAAACTCTTAGTACCTCTGTAACACAGTCAGCTGCTGATGGGAGTTAACATTGCTAGCAGAACAAATTATGAAAAATGTGAAAATTTAACAATTTCACAAAATATTTCAAAGGAAACCAGTGGCAGAAACTATTGAGTCTGCAGTGGGAGCTAATTTATGGTCTCTCAGTGTCATATTTATAAAATGACATATTTATTTAGAGCTATAATACTCTAAATGCATCTACAGGTGCAGCCAGAGAATATTTCTTCAAATATGTGTATATCTCTGGGTGCCACAGAAATCTGGGCATCCTTGGATTTAAGTCCCTCCATACATCTACAATAAGTATTGGCTAAAGTCTCACCATTGTAGCGGTAACACAGACTGCAAAATCCAGCCAAGAAGCACAGTAAATCCCTGGAAGATTAGTACATGCTCGGTCATCTCTGAGGGGCAGACTGGAACCAGGAGACTTGATTAAAGACCATGTAGCAATATCTTCCCTGCACCATAATCACAAACCAGGTAGCCTGCTACACCCACGCTTGTGCTGTAAGCTACATGCACATCTTCTCTAAGACGAGGCAAACTTGATTATGTGAAGACCCAAAGGATCAAAATATTTGCACAGTGAACAAATCTGCACTGAGATTTCCACAAAGGATGAAATATATGCTACAATAAACAATCCTTTTGCTAGGATGTGTTGATGCAGTTAACTTTCTTCTTAAGTGCTGTGCTCTGAAGGACACTAAATAATCTCTTTTCTGACAGTGGCACACACTAACAAAGCAAATAACAGGATTGGCGCCGGAAAGCTGAGTGATTTACATAGTGATTCAGTCTGACGTGAACTGTAATGAAATAATTTTCACTCCTGGTTGCTTTCTGTGACTATCTGAGACAAAAATCTCAAAAGGTTAAAAGCTTGCACTTAGCATTGGATTCTCATTGCAGACCAAGTTCCCAGTCTGCATGCTCATGGGGTGATAAGTGTGCAAAAGGCTGGTCTCCTTGCAGACCGAACTGCAGAGGAACTCCACAGCTGGTGGGTGGCTGTGGCCGTACTGCCCTGCTGTGAGACCCTACCATGCCTAGATGTGCTCTCCACTACATGATCAGAGGCTGGTCACCAGCCATCTTCCCAACACATTCAGAGCCTCCTCTACCCTATTATCACTCTACAAAGGCTTTGAATAAGAGCAGTGTATTAATCCTTAGCTCCACTCCCTGAATGTTTTGACAATGTTAGAAGGATGGGGGATTTTGTTTGTTTTATGGTAGAGTTTCCTCTAATGCCACTGAAAAATAATACCCCTGAAAGTAAGTTTTCCATTCAGTTTCTAATGGCATTTTATACAGAATATTTGTGAACCGGAAAATTATGCATTTGTGTTTGCTTATTATCAACAGGAAACTAACTTTGTTATCTTCTCTAAAATGTAATGTGATGAATATCTAACTAGTTTTGACTTGTCTTCCTTATTAGTATTTTTTATATTAAAACTTTATGAATGGAAGTGCAGTAAGCTTCTACTATTTTTTCTTATTAATGTACATACTGAATCTTTAAGGCATTTTGTCCACTTACACTAAATTACCAAAGCTGGTTATTTTGGCTAAATAACTGACTGATTATGCAGCTCTGCTTTATTTCAAGCTTGCACTGAAATTCTTTTGGTGAATATTAACTTCTTGTCTGTTAGCACATTTTCAGAAACACCTGTTAACTTGTATCTATGAGGGCTGCTCCAAAAGTAATGTATCCCATTTTATTATGGAGGCTCATGTCATCAGAGGCAGATGTTGGTGACAAGGTAGCAGAGGCTGAACCTTCCTGCCAATATTCTGTTCCATTTTGTTGCTGTGTGACAGATGGCAGCAGAGGGGCAGACTGACAAATTGGTGTTTGACATGGAAGTGAGGATGAAGCAAAGGTGTGGAATTGAATTCCTCCATGTGGAAAAAATGGCACCCATTGACATTCATCAGTGCTTGCTGAACATCGATGGAGACCAAACAGTGGATGGGAGCACAGTGAGGCGGTGGTGGTGCATTTCAGCAGTGGCAGTAGCAACACGAAAGACAAACCACAAATAGCTGTAACATCATGAAATGGGCATCTTTATCAGCTTATCCATGAGAATCAGCTAATGGTGGTGACTATGTTGAGAACGAGTGGTTTGTAGCTGAGAATTTCCTCTACTAACTAGTGTTATTATGCTGTTTGTATCTGTTGTAGTTTTCATGGAAATAAATAGGAGGCATTACTTTCAGAGCAACCAGTGTATGTAGGAGGTCTTGCATTTGTGCACTAGCAATTTATAGAACGTCACTTATTTCAAGGTGATTTCTTGAGTACAGTTTTCAAAAAAAATTGAAAAAATATTACCAAAAATATTTATTTGGGTGCATTCCAGTGGAAGAAAGGAAGCAAAGCTTTTTCAAGCAATCTTGGAACTATTCCTGAGTTCTACGATAAAGATTCAGAGCAGCTGATAGCATAGTTCAGGGAAGTACTTAACTATGTCCATAATTCTATAGCTTCCAAAGGAAAGTCAGCACATATTTAGTCCATACCCTGTACCCTGATTTTCATTTGACATTCATTTTCCTCCATTTGTTTTATTATTTTCTTTAGAAGAGCAACTTTTTCTAAATGTAGATGGACTGAAAAATGGCTGAACTATGAGCTTCACAGGGTTGTGATCAGCAGCGCAAAGTCCAGCTGAACACCAGTCACTGGTGGTGTACTTCAGGTTTTGACACTGGAGTCAACATGACTACCAATGTCTACATGGTCTAGACGATGTGCCAGCAGGCTGTGGATGATATAGAGCTATGAGAAGTGATCGAAACACCAGATGGTTTTGTTGCCATTCAAAGGAACTTCAACAGACAGGTGAAATTGGTCTGATGGTAAAATCACGAAGTTCAATATATAGAAATGCAAAGACCTAAATCTGGGGAAGAATAACCCCAGATACTAGTATATTGTGGGTCAACCAGCCAGAAAAAAAGTTTTTCAGAAAGAGATCTGAGTCCTGGTGGCCACCAAGTTGAACATAAGCCAACAGTGACTCTGTGACAAAGAAGGCCAATAGCCTTCAGGACGGCATTAGGTAAAGCATCACCAGCAGATTGACCGAGGCAGTCATGTGTCTCCACTCAGCACTGGTGAGACATATCTGGAGTGCTGAGTCCAGTTCCAGTCTTCCCAGTTCAAGAGAGACAAGTAGTCTCTCCTGTAGTGAGTCTTGCACACTGTCACAAAGATGGTTAAAGGACTGGAACATCTCTAGTGGGAGAGGAAAGACTATGAGAGAGAATGGACTGTTCAGCCTGGAGAAGACGAGGGTCAGCGGGATTCTTATCAAGCTTACTCCCTCACAGGGAAGTAAAGGAGATGAAGCCGTACTTCTCAGTGACAACCAGTGACAGGAAAAGAGGTAATGGACACAAAGTGAAATACAGAAAAGTCCACTTAAACATAAGAAAACTATTTTTTACTGGGAGTATGGTCAAACACTTCAGCAGGTTGCCCAGAAAGGCTGTGGAATCTCCATCCTTGGAAATATTAACAACCTAGACAAACAACAATACAAGTGATTTGGGTCCAGCTGACCCTACTTTGAACACGGAGGTTGGACTTGATCGCGAGAGGTGCCTTCTTACCTCAGTCATCCCATGAGTCTGTGATACCACTACCAGGTAACTATATTCATGTACTTGAGGCATATACAAAATGTAAACAGTTTCACTCATTTGCTCATGTTATTAGGTAATGTTATCAGTTTCACAAAGGCAGTAACTATTAAAAGCAAAAGATGTGAGCCCAAGGGCACTGTATTATCTTTCATCATTATGAAAAAACTCAAGCCTGTTCAGATTTCAGTTTAAATTGCTCCAAAATAGCGTTATTAAAAACAAAATACTTCTCAATGGACTATTATTTGACTCTTCCCATTCTTGTGATCTTTCCAGAAATTAATAGCTGTCATTTAACTTCGCGTGTGTTAAGAGTTGCTCTCTTTGAAGTGGAGCTGTTGGAAGTACAAATAGTCCAGAGCATCCACTCTAGCCTCGCCAAATTGGCTGCAATTGGTTCAATGTCTGCAGCAGCTCTGTTCTGAGTTGCAGTGACCTATGTGGGCATGGCAGCTTGTGTTTGCACATGGGAACAACATGTTCTCTGAGGCTTGGCAAGATCAATAGTCCCCTGAAAGAAGTCTGAATGAATAACAGCAATCTATCTGTAATCATATTACTTCAATTCAGACTGACTGCATTACTCAACCTCCTGAAACGCTGTCCATTCTAACTAGCTTATTAAACATTTCTTAACTCTTTTCAAGTCTAAAATTGAGAGAAATCTGTAGAAAGCTTCTAACTAGATTAATAAATAACAGTCAAACATTTAAATCATCAATGAAAAGACTTCCAGATGTGAATCCTAAAAGAATAACGCACAACGGAATTTTGTTGTTTCACTGATTTCTTTTTATCAGGTAGGAGCCATTCTCCAGATCCTTCTAACAGAAGATGTTAAAACAAACACTATGGACCACTGATGGTAGCAAAATGTCTCAGTTTAAACTCTGACTCATCAAGAGATGTCAATAGAAGCCAACAAAACTGAAAGATCACTTAGAAGAGAGTGAACTTCTGGGAAAAGTACAAATAGCTTCTGGAGCTCTGTGCTGGGCAACCAAGACTTGGCTGTGTGCATTGGTGACAACACGTCTGACTGTACAAGAAACTGTCTCAATGACATACAAATTAATGAGCCAGTTTACAGGAAAAACAAACAAACAGAAAACTGTGCACACACATTTGTGCAAGACACATAAAAGAGCAAGTGAATGCAATAGGCAATAGCAGTCAGCTCAGAGAAGAGCAAGCAGACAAAGACATACAGCTCCTGTTGTTTATAGTACCTAAGAGTTACACAAGATTTAGAGCCATTCATTTAGACAGAACAGTGAAGCTACTGCACCTGGCTCCCATCTCATAGGGATCCTTCTTAGTCTATTTAAAATAAGCAAATTCTGTAACAAAATAAATAAAACATCTTCCCACACACGTAAGAGTGACTTTCAACCATCTCTGTAATTATGCAGAGTTTACAAATCATTGCAGTTCTAATCCTTCTTTCATTTCTGAAAGGGTCTATAATGATCACAAAGCTCTGTAAAGACAATTTTTTATGCATTTAAGTGTTTTCTTTCAAATGCATCTCGGAGCTGTATTTCTGAAGAGCTGCGTCAACAGGGAACAAAATGCATTTTCACGTTGCCCTATTAATCTGCCTATTTTCTTCCAGCTTGGAATGATCAACTCTATTAGATCCACAGCTAGACTTATAGCTTGCCTTTTTTTTTTTTTTAAACTTAGGGGTAAAGTGAGAACACTGGTAGTTGACTTTCTGTAGGGGCTTTGTAATTATATTAACTAGCCACCTCAGCTAACATAATTGCATATCAGTAGACGTTTCAATACTATTAATGTGGATTTATTAATATATTTGTTCACAAAAGTATGATATTTTTAGAACAATAAATAAAATGAAAGAAAATATGAAGGAAGGCATATTATACATATTTGTATAAAATTTTACCAATACTGTTAAGCAGCCTTCTTTAAATTATTTATCTCATTCCATCTTATTCATGTACTTGAACACATTTCACCATCGCCAGGAAACACTGACTTACGAGGAGTGGCTGAGGGAACTGATATTGTTTAGTCTGGAGAATAGGAGGCTGAAGCTCCCTTCGTTGCTCTCTATGACCACTTGAAAGGGGGTTGCTGCAAGGAAAGTGTCAGTCTCTTTCCTCAGGTGACAAGTGATGGGAAAAGAGGAAAAGGCCTAAAGTTGTGCCACAGAAGGTTTAAGTTGGATATCAGGAAGAATTTCTTCACGGAGAGAGTGGTCAAGCATGGGAATGGGCTATCCATGGAATCCCCATCCCTGGAGGTATTTAAGAGACTTGTGGATGTGGCACTAAGTGACATGGTTTAGTAATGAGACTTGGTAGATAGGGTTGATGACTGGACTTGGTGATCTTGAAGGTCTTTTCCAATCTAAATGATTCTGCGATTCTATGATTCTAAGACTCAAAGGTAATTTGCTGCCTGTCATATACACTGGTGTATATTTTTAAGAATTCAGCCACTATAGTCACATGCAAAATCTGTATTGAAACTCTAAATTATATAAGGAACAGAAAACAAGTCCTCAAGCGCAAATCTTAGAGGATGTGCTGATAACATTTAGTTTCAAATTGAGTTTGTGTGTGGTATAAATTCAGGCCAAAATTATTAGCCTTTGGACAAGAGCACACAATGATTGAAGCATTCTCTACTAAATTCCCCATTTCTCCTCAAACCAGACTTAAAAGTTAGGTTCCTGCATATTTTTCAGTTGGATTTCAACATAATCTAAACAACTTCTGACCTTGCAGAAGCTAAACCACGCTTGTACGGATGTGATCTCACGCAACTTATACACTTTCCTTCCACATAGGGCTTGACTATTCAGATACATTCCCTCTCAGCTCTAGACATCATTATTTAAACCTGAAGTTTGAGTCATTCCCTGAGCTTAGACCTTCACTATATACTTTTGACAGAAATAAGATTTCTCAAACCAGGCACCTGAAAATTACACCTGTACCCTGCAAAATACCCAAGGAGCCTGAGCAGACCATTCTGCAAAGCCCCTGATTATAAGATTTACCAGTTATTTCCTGAGCTTTTTATGACCACAAACTACTTGCTGGAAGACAGAAATGTTTTAGAAAGATTATTAAGCCAATCATTTTTATTTTGTGACAACACAAGTGATGCTGATGTAAGACATAGGTACACGCTACTCCCTTTCTCAACGTGTGACTGTTATAGATTCCTGAGAAACAGGATTTTCTTGGAGAGAAAATAGTTAGCTATTCATGAAAGCTCTGTCTGAATGGGTGATTCTCAAGGCTTGACAGTATGCTGACGCAGTGCAATATGAAGTCTCAGTGGAGTCACACAGCACAGGCACAATCACACAGCACAGGACAGCTATGCAATCAAAATTGTCTTTACAGAACAAAATGGAGGTAACAAATTGATAGAGCTGCACACAGATTTGTCTTCTAATCTGTCACAAGTTTAAAAATAAAAGTGGATTCTATTTTATTTTACTGTCAGCATTTCAGATACAGAATAATGCTACTGTTAGTAACACAGTGCATTTAACGGGCCTTATTCTTTCCCATGCTCTGCAGCAAAATCTCTTTCTGTTAACTGTGGATGCAAACTGCGAAGCACTGATACAGGCCTCCAGGCAATGCTATCAGGCAAAAAAAAAAAAAAAAAATACCAAGGAGAAACACCTCTATAATGTCTCTTTCTTGAGAGATCATCTTTTGAATTAACTGTTGAATCAATATTTACCCATTTTACAGAGCAAAAGGACTGACACCAGAAGTGTCAAGTCTCTGCAGGCTCCTCTGGGACTGGGGGGGGCTCAAGATATGTGGCGGAAAATAAATATGCCCCAGATCTATTATAAAAGGCTCTACTGCACTGGTGAAATGCCTGATATGCATTTGAGTAGCATTTAATCTACTGAACAGTTGTCCATATTTAGAAAAGAAACAGGTCTTCCAGGAACTTCACAATCCCTGGCACACAGGTGTCAGAAGTCCAGAGTAGCATCATACATCCATGCCAAAGCAGCAGCTTCTCTGCTGGCTCCCATGAGTTCACAGCAAATGGAAGCTGAGCAGGGCAAGCTCTGCTATGCTCAGCAACTCTCTTTGTGCCTGAAATAAACCCAGTGAGGGCTCAGTGACCATATAATACATCCTCCAAACAAGCCCTGACGTAGCAGCTTGGCCGATGCTCTTTTGAAAGTCAGCACCAGCCATTGAATCTCTTACCTTTCCGAGTGAACTTTTACAAACTAAATCTTTCCTTTCACAGAACTACGATTATTACAATGCAGTTTCCCAGAACTTCTGCACAGCCACAACAGGTTTTGATCAATATTGTAAGCTATTCTATAAGCTATCTTGCAGCATTTTAAAGGCAAAGACTGTTCCTAGAGTACCTCTGAAAATCTTCCTTCGTAGAGGCAACTTTGTAGCACTGGGTACAATTTCCAAACAGGCATAGTAAGTCCAATAGGTCAAAACACTACATGTTACACACTGTCAGAGTGAAAAAACTCTAGATTCCATACTAAGTCCATTTGCACTGTAGATACAATGCAAATCACTCTGCTCTTTGAATGTTCATAGGCTAAATGCATCTGCATATGTAAAGAACAAGCCAAGAAATGGCCTGCAATAAATCTTGAGAAGCTATAGTACAAAGTGAACGACAGACTGCTCAAACTTAGAAGGTAAAGCTCCAGATAAAGGTAATAAGAAGCATGGAAAGAAAGAGGAGATAAATGATGAAAGAAACAGGGAAGGCTGAAGTGTTCAATATCCCCTGTACTTTTGTCTTTGCAGAAAATGTTCAAAATGTTTAGCACAATTAGCTTGGGCAAGAGAAGAGAGGCAAAGGCAAAAACAAGGATAGAGCAGGGTATTTAAATGTGAGATGAATTCACATCAGTGAGGCCTACTGAAATTCATCCTGGAGTGCTTAAGGAACTAGCTAGAGCAATTTCCAAACCATTAGTAATTATCTTCAAGAACTTATGGAAAATGATAGGCTCCCAAAGGCCTGAGGAAAGACAAATTAGTAGCTTTTAAAAGCAGAAAAGAGGAACTTGGAGATTTGTAGACAAGGTGGCACTGCATTGACACCTGGGAAGATACTGGGACAAATCACTAATAATCAGTTTTTAAGACCCTCAAGCATAATAAGCGGTAAAGAAACAGACAACACAGATTTGTCAAGAGCAGATCACATAAGACCAAATTCATTAGCTTCTTCAGCAGTATAACTGTCTTTGTGGAGTGTGGAGAAGCTGTAGATGTGATACAGTTTGACTTTTGTAAGGCTTTCAAGACAGTTTGTCATATTCTCCTAAATGAAGCAGAAAAACAGAGTCATAATTTTATTTGTCTAAGGTGGGTGCTCTACACTCCTCTATACTCCGAAGTGGTTTGCTATCACTTTGGGAGGGCACTAATAGACGCTAGCTGTGGCTTGCTCCTGTTTAATAATTTCACAAAAGATGTGCAAGATGGGATAGAGAATCTAGCTATAAAACCTGTGCTGTGGTTGAGATCTAGCTAGCTGAAAGCACCTTGGATGAAAATCTTACAAGTAACAATCCTGATCAAGTGGAGAAACAAACTGAAATCTACAGGATGAAATTCAACACAGACTATGAATGGATTTAGGAAGGAAGAAAGAGTGCACAAACACAGAACATGCAATAATTGGCAAAGACTGTTACAGACTTTGGGCTATGTGAGTGTAAACAACATGCCCCAAAAACTGCAAGTGTCTTTCTGAGATATACTAACAGGAGCATTGTGAGTACAACAAGATCAGTCATTACTCCACTCAACTTGTCTCAATACAGACACAGCTTTACTGAAGCAGTTTGTCCCATTCTCCACAACATTTGAAGAAAAATGTGAACAAACTGGAAAGATCCCAAAGGGGGCAAAAATAATAAGAGGGTTATAAACATGGCTCATCAAGGTAGAAGAAACTGATAGAGAAGACTAAGGGAGACCCTGCTTAATTTCCTTCAGTACAAAAATTCGTAATAAACTTGATAGTTATCTATCACTCTCTGCATTTACCTTTGAAGTATGAATTTTTAGTAAGAATTAAAATAGTCTAGAAGTGAGGTAGGACTTCATAATTATAATGTAAAATAAGCACTTGAGCAGTTCATAGATAGGGAGGTTGAGGAATATCTACCACAGAAATGTTTTAAATGTGGGTTAGAGAAGCAGCCGCTAGCAAACGTTTAGACAGTGACTGGACTAGATAAGCCACTTGAGGTCCTTACACTTCTGTGTAGCTGAATCAGGAATCTCCATGAATCTTGCGCTTGGGATAGGCAAGAAGTTCAGTCTCTGGGCATAAGGCATCTGTTTTTTTTTGAGACTAAGAGCTTGTTGAGAGCTCTCCCAAAGTCAGTAGAGAAAAGGATAATAATAGTTGTTCTGGAATATAAATACTATTTGCATTCCTAGGCCTACCCATATTTGTTTTTTCTGCAATTCAGTGTAACAAAAGCTTCAGTCTTCTTCCCAGACTGTGTACTTATCATGTGTGGCCTAAATGACTAAATTCTTTAAAGCTTTTTGTGGCTTTCTGTGTTACATGAATGCAACCAAAAGCTTATACAAATTTGCAAGATGTCAACTGAAGATCACATTTGCATTACCCTGTAAAGGCTATATTGTCAAATGAAGACCCAAAGGAAGGTTTGCAGGCCCAAAAGCTTATTTTGTTTTTCCACTTACTTATTGGTCCAATGAAAGATACTACGTCTTCCTACAAATTTTTTTCTCACTGATGTCTTTTGACAATCTTACCACTAGTACTGAGTTTGAATTGTTAACACATGCTAAACTACTGTGGCTTCCATAATTTCAAACATCTAAATGATGCAAAATGAAAAGCTATGCCATATGCATAACTACATTCCTCCGCTTTGAGGAAAAAGTATTTCAGGTACATTCTTTGTTTTAGTTGCATCCTCTTCATTAATCACATCAACTACTGAAATTATCATAGTAGATCTCACAGTTTTTTTCTTACCGGAGATCTTAGAAAAAGTCTTCCACTATCCCACCAACAGTCTTCTCCCATTGTTCCTTACCCCATTCAGAAGATCTATCCACATTCTATCCTTTTGTAGGGCGAAAAGAACATAGACCAACATTTCTTCATCCATGTTCTTAGACTACCAGAAAATATGATAATTTTTAACCATTTCTTTGCTATTAAAGCTTTTTATGGGATATGCAAGCAAAGTACCTTTTTCTTCAAGCAGTTGCATCTCTTTCTCATGCTGCTGTATTCTCTAAACTGTTACAACATAATATAGTTGGAAATTGCTATCATTATGTCTGGGCAATCAACTGCTTATGATTCTCTGGCTGGAACTCAATGTTGTATTCGTAAGAGCTAACAGTTAATGATATTTTATCAGAGGATAGGTTCAAGGACTGGCAGCACAGTCTGCTGCTGTTATGCAAGATCAACCTTCTCAATTAAACCTCTTTTAAAGCTAGTAGATTTGCCTCATGTCTGTCATTTGTGGCTACCACTAAAACATCCTTTCTCTTGTTTTGTATTATTATTCATTCATAGATTATAAAGTAAAGTCTGCCTTGAAGGCAAAACTACATATGAGCAGCTGAAGAAAGAATTTGGCCCTCTGTATTTTCAATCTGCCCCAAACCAGATTCGTTACTTGATTGACACTTTGTGAATTTTATTAATTACACAGTAGTTCTTCACTCCCATTTTTAGAGCTGTGAACTGCATTTTAAATTATTTTTCCTATTGTTGCATTTTTTCCCTATTGCAAATAATTATTGTCATCTGTATTTTCTGCTAATGGTATGTTTCCTTTTCAGCCTCATTTTTGACACACAGCCAACAGCAATGACCAGCACTTCAGCTCATTTTTGAGCAGAGCTCCTCGGCTGTTATCAACTAATAAAGCTTCATCACAGAGATATTTGAGATTACCTATCTGATACTATGCAAGTACTCAAATTCTCAGTATCTGGAGAGCTTAACTCTTGGTTTTAGCATAAAGCAATAATTTGTTCCTACCACTACCACACTTCCCTTTATAATCAGAACTGAATCCATGAGTAACAAATCTAACACAGCAGGCACATTTACCCTTAATCCAGATCAGCATAAGTAGACTGAAGCCACTTTTTGTCATTTGACTTTGCTCACAGAGTGACTTGGACAAGGAACAAGGGCAGTGCTCTAACCAGTACATCCTTCCATCATGGCCTCTCCTTGAAGAGATACCAGCTGACCTCTAGGAAAATTGCTTGAAATCCATACCACACGAAGTGGCAATAAATAAATAAATAAATAAATCCCAAGCTACTATTCTTTCCGCTGTATATCCATTTGCCACAAACAGAGTACTCAATGTGGTCTTTGAATACTTTCAGGAAGAAACAAAACAAAAACAATGGAGGTTTTTTCTGCCCAGTCCTGAGGAAAGGGCAGTTCAGCAAGGAAAATCCAAAGCAATTATGAGTTACCATCTGGTAGAACACTCGTTTAGATAAACTTAATTGAAGCTGCAGGCAAATCCTAGTAAATACCAGGAATTCTACTTCAACAAACCACACCATCACCTTTGTCAGAAAACCTGGAGGTCATTTAGCATCTCAAGAAACTGTAAACCTCCACAAGACTGAGGTATGTGAATCCTGCAAAAATCAGAAACACAAAGTAAAACATAAAATGTAGAGACAGGAACTCTTTTCCCTCCACTGAAAGGTAGGACTGCAGACTTAGTACACCTTTAGAATACTGCTTTGGGGCTGTGCTTGACTTCAAGAGAACCAGAACTGACTGACCCCAAGGCAAATTTTTTCACTTCTCACTGTCCCTAATTTCCCTATCTGTAAGGTGGAGACAAAATGACGGTGACATTTTACTTTAAAATCTACAGGCAAAAATTATTATAATCATTTTTCTTACATAAAAGTACTACAGCTTGCTGGATGGCATGGTGAAAATGACTTTCAGAGCTCTTCATTAGTCTGAACAAGAAAATCCTCTCACTTGGTCTAGAAAGTCTGGGACAGTGCACTTCTGGAATGTCTTCCACTAAACCCTAGGAAAGGCTGTTTCTCTAGGATTTTTATGACATGTTAATTTGGTCTACACTCCTTGTTTAGCAGAGCCTGAGAGAAAATTGCTAATCTGTAG